>JEMP01000016.1:0-340143 GCA_000738655.1 Venturia pyrina ICMP 11032
ACCACCACCACCACCACCATCACCTCTACCACCATTACCTCCACCACCATCACCATCACCATCACCTCCACCACCATCACCTCCACCACCATCACCATCACCTCCACCACCATCACCACCACCACCATCACCTCTTCCCCCACCACCACCTCCACCACCATCAACCACCATTACCTCCACCACCATCACCTCCACCACCTCCACCACGACATGTCACGCTTGAATGAAGCCAACCCTCACGGCCGAGCAGCTCCCACCTCTGCAGATTCGACGCTCTCACCGGCACAGGACCACACGACAATCACTACTGGGACCTCTGCCAATTATGTGGAAGATCTCATCAGCCGCTCTTCAATCAGCGACGAACCAGCAACGTTACCTCTCTTGAACAACACAGGACACGCAACTGGGATTCCAAACAGCAACACAGCAGGTTTGGTCAATAGAGCCCCAGCCGTGCCTCACCATACTCCAGCTCCACCTGTGTCACGGGTAATTGGTCAACAAACAGACTTTGCCTCATCAACTGACCAGAACAGAAACCACTCCCTGGATCCACAGTCTCTCAGCCAGTTCAGCCAGTTCAGCCACACAATGAGGCATTGAGAGCGGATCCGACAAGATTCGGCCAAGCTTACTCGGAAAGAAACCCAGCCACAAACATTGCCGCCTTCCACGAGAGTGAACAAAGGCGTCATGAAGCTTCAGACCGATATTTCGAAAACCAGAAATCGACTGCTCAAGACTCGAAGAACACCAACGTGCCAGATGACACGCCGAAAGCTGACCAAACCGATGATGTTCCAATTGGCGCTGAAAAGTCAAACGTGCTCTTCCATCCAACGTGTGTATTACCCTCCGTCAGGACTGTCATAAACTAACCCACCATAGTCCAGAAGTCAATCTTGATCAAGTCTTTCAAGACATCAGCAACAGCTTGAGACCAGTCTCATATGCTGTATTTGGCGCTGTTATTGTACTTGATTGGCTGTTCATCGGAGGCGGCTTGAGGGGCTTTCTGAAATCATTTTTCCCAGCTGGTGGTGTTGCCGTGGCCGTATACTTCATCTTAACAAGGGTAGGCCAGAATGCTGCTGGAAGGAAGGTTGACCGAACAGAGGCCAAAACCGAAAAGTTGAGGTACGTTCCCGAGAGTGTGGAGTGGATGAACACCCTGGTAGAGACTCTATGGGACACTCTGCAGCAAGAATTCTTCGACAACATCGCTTCGCAGATCAATGACACCATCAAACCTTACATCCCGAAAGGTGTGCCAGCAACGGTGAAAATTACGGAACTTGGTCATGGCTCTCAGTCTCTTCGTGTTCTCTCCATGAGATCGCTTCCTGACTCTGAGTTTGGCGATCTTGTACCCGCCCATGGAGTTGACAAAAGTGGCTCCGCCGCACAAGCGAAAGAAAAGGAAAAGGCCATTGAGAGAGAAGAGGGTGGAGTGTTTTACAATCTGGAAATCGCCGTTGCTTATCACGAACCTCCTTTCCGGTCACGAAAGGATCATATGCATGTCGATGTCTTGGCCATGCTAGGTCCCGTTCCTCTTCCTGTTTTTGTGCAAGTCAAGGAATTTGTGGCTACCATTCGTATCCGTCTTCAGATGCACCCAGGTATGTCAAGTATAGAAATCAGAATGTCCAAAGCCTAACATCTGAGCAGATCTCCCGTTCTTGAAGAACGTCACCTTCGCTCTTACCGAGAAACCCAAAGTAAATGCTTGCGTCAGCTTAGGAGCGCCATGGGCTCTAGATCTTCTAAACTTGCCGGTTATAGATTCGGTGCTCAATTCTCAGATCGACGCTGCAGCCGCAGACTTTGTCCAACCTAAGAGTATGAGCCTAGACATGACCGTCTACATAGGTGGTTCCGACCAGAAGGAGGAAACAGAGGCCATCGGTGTTTTGGTTGTGAAAATACATCGAGCCCGCAATTTGGCTCGTCAAGATTCTCGTGGACCCGGAGGTATGTATACCACTCTGATCGGCCGGACGAAAATACTAATGGATCATCAGCTGATCCTTACCTGACTATTGCATTCAGCAAGTATGAGAAGCCAATGTACGCCACTCGAATCATCAAGGGAGACCGAAATCCAGTCTGGGAGGAGTCTGCTATCATCATGATCCGCGCCGAACATGTGAAGCGTCAGGAGAAAGTCTTACTTCGGCTATGGGATTCCGACACCACCGGTTCAGATGATGTATCTGGTGTCTGCGAATTTCCCTTGCAAGAGCTCATCCTCAATGCAAATAAGATGCATCGAAGGGAAGATCAACTGCAGGGAGACACTTCGGGCACAGATGCTGAAGGCATCCTGGAATGGGAGATTGGGTATTACCCTCGAGCTGAATTTGAAAAGCATCTCAGGACAACTGCAACGGATCCCCGAGACCACCATGGCAACAAGATAGAAGCTACTGAGGAACAAAAGCAGGAGCAAAATGCGCAAAACACCGTGCCAGATCCAAATCTTCCCGCAGGAATACTGGGCATCACAATACATCAATGCATTAACGTTAATATCGACAATCCGAACAAGAAATCCATGGGCTACGTCAAGGTTCGTGGCCAGGATTCTGATGGAGAAGATGATGACGAGGAAGACACCATTAGTATCGACTATATTCCGTCTTTGTACGTCTCGCTCGACATCAATGATCAGCTGAATTACCGCACCCGGGTGAAATCAATCACCAACCAACCGACCTTCAATTCAAGCCATGAAACGTACATCCGTGACTGGAGAATGGCTACGCTGACACTGTCTGTTTGGGACGCGAGGAAGAAGACAGACGACTCTTTGGTAGGCGTAGTTGGCTTGAAGTTGTCGGACATCTTTCAAGAATCTTCATCCGTGGTGAAATTCTACGACTTGAAAGGTGGACAAGGCTCAGGTCGCATTCGAATCAGCATGATCTTCCGCTCAATTGGCATGAAACTTGAGAAGCCCCTTCTAGGCTACGAGATCGGCAGCTTCGTGTTCTCATCTCCAATCGCCTGCACTGGCAAGTTCAACACCAGGAAACTCACTCTGCGCACCGCTGGATCGACACGAATAATTAAGGGCGGAGAGAAGGCCGAGGGAGGGCATACTTGGTTACTCGATGACAAGCAATCGGTCCTCCCAGTTCATCACCGATACATGTCGCCTCTTGTACTCGAGTTCGCTGGCATCACGGAAAAGGTACCGGGACCATTGGGCAAGATGATGAATAAGAATAAGAACTTCGCTGTCCTATGGCTCTACCGGCTCAACGACAACGAAGAGCAGACATTCACCCTTCCGATTTACAAAACCGATAACCCAGATCGTCTCACTCAAAATGTAGTCAGCCAACCAGACGACACAATGGCATTGGAGCAAGTTGGAGAAGTATCTTTCCGGGGGCGCTTCAGTGCTGGGCTTGATGCGAGCCATGAAGAGTTTCTGGGTGAAAGCCATGATCGTTGGTCCGCTTATCAGAGTTGGGCTGCTGCGAAGAAAAGTGGTGAGTAGGTGTTGTATATCTTCCCAGTCAGCCTAGCTGCTAACTTTTACAACAGGGCAAAGGGATTTTCAGGTTGAGAGAACGACGAACAAAACAGTGCAAGCATTGATGGCGAAGAGTGGGAAGGTTGGTGTTTGATTACAGAAGAAGCAGAAGAAGAAGAAGAAGAAGGAAAATTAGCTCGTGTATTTTGTAGTTAGGAATTAACAATTAATCGAGACTTTTTTGTGGCTAATCTCGATTATGCCGGTGCATTTGGCCTGTGAGGCTATGCTGCTGTGAGATTTCGCGACCGGCATGATTTCTGTGAATGCGTTTCGCCTCATGAGAATGAGCATGGGAGATTTAAGGTGTTGACTCGATATTTCCTTGGAATCTTTTCACTTGGAAATAGAGGTATGGATCTCTCCATCTAGCCAAAGAAAATCTAGTATTAAATGAGGTAAATGTGGTATTTAGATTACTGAGTGTTTCCTAGCGATAGAGTAGTACATACTCGTTTATTCTATTGTATTGTCAATAGTATATACTACTTCGAGTTCGAGGCTAGAGAACGGATGGATTTTCTAGAGGTGTGTGTAGGATTATTGGAGGCTTTGTTGTTATATTGATATTTGGGTGAATTAAGGTAGGGTAAGGAAGAAGTTTGGGTTTATGGGTAGGGAGGGAGTATTAGAGGTAGGAGAGAGGTAAGGAGCAGAGGGATAAGCCGAAAGAATAGGAAAAAAGAAGAGAGAAATATCTCACAAATCAGACCTTCTTTTAGGAACTATAAAGTACGGGGTCAGATATAACTCATAAATCAAACCTTCTTTTAGGAGCTACCCATAAGGTACAGGGTCGGGATCGGGGTAGCGCCTTCGGTTCGTTCCTTACCTTACGCCACCTTTCCCGACCTTTCCGTATCTTGACTCGTCGGAGTCGTTCCTCATGACTCGTAACTGCTCCTGAGATATGGAGAGGAATGAAGGCTGAGTATACCGAGTCAACCTCACCGTCAGCACAGGATCAACATCGATCCATTCCGAATCGTTCGTATTCGAATATAGCCTCACAAGGCAGTGTCATCGCCTGAACTTCAAAGCAAAGTCCCAGCCACTGGTAGCACGCATACATAAGGAAGCCGATATGCCTCATCTCCATCCACCTCATCCACTCTTCCCACCACTCACCCACAGCATCAGCATCAGCATCAAAAGCGCATCTTGTCCAATCCTCACCCGCAAACCTCATTACCTACCAATCTGCAAACAAACATACATACATCCCCTTTTACAATGGATACTCTCAAAAAAGTACACTACATCACACTCTCCTCCTTCCTCTTCGGTGTAGCATTCTGCCTCTCCCACGGAATCGTCACGCAAGAATTAGCTCCAGCACTCGGTCTCATTCCCCTAGGCATCGGCGCCCTCCTCGCCCTCTGTCGAATCAAGCAATCCCCTCCCTCTATAAAGACGAGAGAGGGGGCATATGCTATCCTTCCCCTCGCAGAAGGAGACGGAGAAGAAGTGGAAAGCCGCAATAACAAAAGTCATGGTATTACAGGGCAACACGTGCTCTTTGCATTGCTAGATTTTGGTTGTTTCGGTGGATTGATTGTCACAGTCGTCTTCTCAATCATAGCCAATAGCGCTTTGAGGCGCCATTACACGCACTGGACCAGTACATCGATGGGTGTATATTATAATTATGCGACATGTTCGAGTACACAACCCATGTTGGCGGCTTGGGCAACAATGGTGATGCTTGTGAATGCGTAAGTCACTACCATCTTGCTTACTAGTCCTCGCTCTTCTCTGACCGAAGCGGATTCGCGAGCTTTACGCAAGATTCTGAAAATGGCTGACCGATCTTTACACGCAGGGTCATCCATTTATACCTCATCGTATTCTTTCTCAAACTTTGGTATGATGGTAAAAACCAGACCGAGGCGCCACTTTGCACTCGATGCAAGGCTCCTATGTGCGACAAGAAGCAGGAGGAGCAGCAGCAACCCGCTCATATATACGAGGAACATGACGAGCATGCGGACCAGGCTAGCTCGAGTGCTGCCTGAACAATCACCACAAACGCCGACAGGATGGATGATGAGGCCTAGCGAGACGAGATGAGGTGTGGATCTAATTCACCTTTTCTACGACAAAGAGTGATAAATAGCGAGGTCGGATTTGGACGGCAATGTCAACAATCCGTTGAAGAAGCATAGACGAGCTCTGGGAAGGATAACAGTTTGAACGCCTTGTGGGAAGATTGCTGGGGTGGATCAGGTCCATAGATGTCCAAGGTCCTCGCTGGCCTGCAGGAGAGATTGCGTAGTATGTAGCTGATAATAGAACGGGCGACCTTCTGACCATGATTGTTCCTCATCACAAACCTGACGCGAAAGAAGGGTACTCTTCAAAATACGTGTTGCAGTATAGTCGTGAGAAAATCAACCCTGATTCTATTGAACCTGCTCATAAAACTCGATCTAGGAGCGAGCATGAGACATGAGGATTCATAAGGTGGTCCAAGGCAAGGCGGGTGTCGACTCGGCTGTCCATGGACGTCCGGAAAAGATTTCCTAAGCCATAGCAAAAGTTTTGGCTATTAGGCTGCGCACTATTTGCGCGCGTGAGACTCGCCGTCGCAGGGGGGTTCAATTGTAGGCATCCACTGTGGAGTGACACGAAGACTGCACGCAGCGTGGACAACTAGAGTGAGGGAGGGAACACAAGACTGACCCACTCACCGGAAGATCGAAGGCGATGCAGGGCGAATAGTGGGCAAGTTATCGAGTCGATGGCGGATCTCTGATGAAAATGAACAAAGGTATTGAGATTAGTGTGCTTGGTCACAAAGGTAGATGAAGCTTACGTTTGTTTCATGATCCGCTGCAAATCCAATCGTGATAATATTGCCGCATACCTGCGTTTTGAGTTTGCTGCGTGGAGGGTGTTGTTCAACAAGTTCTCTCCGAAGTGCTGGGTACTCACTCAGCTGTCACATTCCACTCTATTCATTCCTTTGCCATTCCGTGACATGATTATGCCACTCGTACCAACCAGAAAGCCTTTCCACCCTAGTCCATACACCATTAGTACACACTTCTGGCATATCGTTTTCTGCCATGCCTTTCAAACAGGGCCCACGACTTGTATAGGAAGTCGTTGAATCGAATCGCAGCGCTCTTCAGGATAATTGGGAAGGCATCGCCTTAGCCTGGGTCCAAAACGTCTCCAACTTAGCTCGTGACAAAACATCTCTCCCTTGAGTCTCGGTGTCAACTTCGCGGAAGCTGCCCCACTTTTTGAACTTCCTGGCCTTGATTTGACCTTTGTGCAGTAATGTACAGGTATGGTCTTCCTCAGTGCTTTCAGCGGCGCTTTGTAAAATTTCGCCATTTCCTTGGAGAATTAGCTGCCACTTCATTCGCCTGGTGAGCAAT
Source organism: Venturia pyrina ICMP 11032 (assembly GCA_000738655.1). Classification (NCBI taxonomy): domain Eukaryota; kingdom Fungi; phylum Ascomycota; class Dothideomycetes; order Venturiales; family Venturiaceae; genus Venturia; species Venturia pyrina. The sequence continues at coordinate 6,934 of JEMP01000016.1, forward strand.
TTCTCGTATTCTTTGGTAGCCTTTACTCCTGCTTCCACAATGACAATGCTGAACTTGGGCGCCACAATGACGACTCCGGTGATGTCGTGCCAGTCCTTGGCGTTCTTGTCAATTTTGAAGCGGTGTTTTCCCAGTAGTTGTTCCTTGGTCAGGTCGATTTTGTAGACCGAGAGGAAAAGACCAAGGGCAGCGTTCTCCTCCGACTTCTTCTTAATTTTCTCGGCCTTCTCCTCTTTACTAAGCTGGCGAGCGGCATTGGCTTCTTCATGAGTGGTCTTGCGATCTTGAATTTGCTTGTTGACCATGGCTTCGACGGCGGTTGGATCCTGGACTGCCATTTCACCATACACCCTCATGACATTGGTGTGCTTGATCTTTGGTGCCGGTGTAGGCACAAGTCCGAGCCTAATTTTGGCCTGCTCCTCCTTGTGTTCTTCGGCTCGGCGAATTCGGCGCATCTTCTTCTGCTCTTTTGTGGTCAAATGCATGGCCTGTGGCTTTCCGCTCGTGAACTTGTCCTGCGGTGGATCAATGAAAATTGGATGGACTACTAGGCGTGTGATGATCTCATTGTCGTCGATACCTGTCTGGAAGCTCTCATCCCAGAACTCAACATCTGGTGGCATTGGCACGACAAAGGCTTGAGACTCAGAACCGTCTCCGAGATCAGCTGCAATGGATGTTTGCTCAATGCGCTTCTTGATCTCTTCCATGTGTGCTTTTCGTCTCAACTGCACATCGTCAGCAGGTTGTCGTTCGATAAATAGGCATTGGATAACATACATCATTTGCTGCCGTCATTGCTGGGCGGTCCCTCATATTATGTGTAAAGTTGAGGGCCCGCCTACGCCGTCCAGACCACTTCTCTTCTGCAAAATATGGATTGTCACTCTCGACTTTCTTTTCCTTCTTATCCTTGCTCTTTCCATCTTTCTTGCCGTCACCCAACCGCGAATCCCCTAGGAGAGAAGGATGGATTCCCACGGTGAGACCACCTCGCGAGCTGTTGCCCAGTTCCGTGCGAATGCGCTCTTCGACGACTGGGGGTGGAGCACTAGGGGGTGGAGGTGGCCGCGTGGGAGGGGCGCGTTGTGGGGGGGTTGCACTCGCTGCTGGAGTGACTGTCTTTGCCTGGGCGGCAGCGACTCTGGCTTTGATTTCTTCCAACCTGGACATCGGCTTTGATGGAGCAGGCGGTACGGGTGAGCTATTTGATCCATTGCCTACTGGGGCCGGTTGTGGTGGTGGTGGAGGAGGCGTGGGAATGGCTTTGGCATTCGCATTCTCAACACGTTTGCGAGCCTCCTCTGCTCGTTTTCGGGCTTCAGCGACCTTTTGTAGATGGTCCACAGGCGCGGAGCGTTTTTTCGAGTCGGCCATGTTGATGCGCTCGTGCTCGTATGCTCGCTCTCGACAGACAGTGGGCTGCCGTCCTGTTCCGATCCCAGTCCTGATGAGGAAGGTCTTTTACCTGGACTTCTGTATTTGAAGGGTTGATCCTGCGGTGGATATGGTGCAGGAGGTGTTGAGGATCTGTTGGCGGAGGTGAATGGTGAGTGTTGGTGTTCAATTGGGATGGACGCGGAGGAGACTCAAACGGCCTGGGGGAGGCTCTAAAAGTGCACGGACCCATGGAAAAAAGTTCAAGGTGCAGCGAGGCATTCGCGACTTCGACGCCGAGGGATATCACGACTCTGGAAAAGTCTGGAAATGCTGGATAGACCCTCCTACGCAAATCGCCTACCATGAACATCTCCGCTCCCGTCTCCGACGCAATTGCCGGCGTGCAATTCAGCGCTCTATCCTCCGAAGAGATCAAAGCTCTGTCTGTGAAGAGAATCGATAATCCTACCACTTTCGATACTCTGCTACATCCCACCCCTGGAGGTCTTTACGATGCTGCTTTGGGGGGGTTTATGGACAACAGGTGAGAATTCATGCCGCGAAAATTGACCAGAGATTGAGAAACGTCCAGACTAACAGCTCAAGATGCTCGACATGTCAACTCAGCGATCGGGGAGGATGTCCCGGCCATGCTGGACATATTGAACTGCCGACCCGCGTTTATCATCCCACATACATGGACCAATGCTTGCGGCTTTTACGGGGAACCTGCGTCTACTGCTGCAAACTCAGAATGTCGAGGCAAGAAGCCAATCGCTACTCTTGCAAGCTTCGACTGATTCATTTCGGACTACTGGAAGATGCTCATAGGCTAGAAGAGATGATGTCGAGCTCCACAGGAAAGAGGAAGAGAGGAGAAGATGCTGCGTCATCTTCCGACACTGAATCGGACGAGGATGAAGATGCTGGAGGCTTAATCAGAGAGCGCAATGAATTCACAGACAAGGCTATCAGGCGGGCGAGGAAGACTCAGGTCATAGAGCACAATGAAGCAGTTGGTGAAGAGCGGAAGAATGTCATCAAGTCTTTCCTAGCCGACATAACGAAAAAGCTAAAGTGCTCAAATTGTGGAGGGCACAACCCGTCATATCGAAAGGACAAGTTTGTAAAAATATTCAGGAAGCCCCCCACTGAAAAGCAAAAGGCGGCGAATATACAGTTGGGCCTGAGAGCGAAGAGTCCCCTCATCATTCTGGCCAGACGGAAACAGGCCGCGGAACGTGCAAAACGAAATGGGCAGAAAGACAAACCCAATGGACACCAAGTGGATGAGGGAGTGGCCGATCTGGACTCGGATCTTGAAATGGAAGACATCTCCTCCGAAGGCGAGGGCGACGACCTCACGGGTGGTCAAATCACAATGGACGGAACCACAAGTTCGAGAACCTCCGCATCGAAGAAAGAACCTGAACTTCGGCAAGAATACATCAGCGCAAGTGAAGTCCATGCCACTTTAACGCTTCTGTTTGAAAATGAGCGAGATCTGATGCATTATGTTTACACTCCACGCGCGTCTACAGACAAACTCGTGCCAGAAATTGCAGACATGTTTTTCATCAACACTTTGCTTGTACCGCCTACGAGATATCGTCCGGAAGCGCGAACGGGTGATGGTGCGATTGCTGAAGCATCGCAGAACAATCTGTACAGGAACATCATCAGCGTCTGCGAGAATGTTGCACAGATAAATCGAGAGCTTCGTGGCGGTGATTCGGAAGGCCGCCGGCGCGTTCGAACCTTTGACGACCTGCAAGCGGCATTCGTTCAGCTCCAAGACGCTGTCAATTCCTTCCTTGACCGAGACAGGAATCCCATCCAAGGAAATGCCGGGAAGAGAAACGAAGAGGGTGTCAAGCAGTTGCTGGAAAAGAAGGAAGGTCTTTTCAGGAAGAACATGATGGGAAAACGGGTGAACTTCGCTGCTCGCAGTGTCATCTCCCCCGACCCAAACATTGAGACCAACGAAATTGGGGTGCCACCGGTCTTCGCCATGAAGCTCACATATCCAGAGCCAGTGACGACGCACAATTTCTACGAATTGAAGGAAGCCGTCTTGAATGGTCCAGAGAAGTGGCCTGGTGCGTCTGCGATTGAGAACGAGAACGGACAGATCATCAATTTGGGCCGGAAAAACATGGAGGAGCGGATGGCCATTGCCAATCAGCTTCTTGCACCGTCGAGTACATCTGTCAATGGATCACGCAATAAGAAGGTTCACCGCCATCTGAATAATGGAGACATTGTCATTATGAATCGACAGCCCACGCTTCACAAACCGTCCATGATGTGTCATCGAGCTAGAGTTCTACCCGGAGAGAGGACGATTCGCATGCACTACGCCAACTGCAATACATATAACGCCGATTTTGATGGCGACGAGATGAACATGCATTTCCCACAAAATGAAATTGCACGCGCGGAAGCAATGTTGATCGCCAACACAGATAACCAATATCTCTCTGCCACCGCTGGAAAACCATTGCGAGGTTTGATTCAAGATCACATCTCCATGGGAGTCCAAATCACAAATCGGGACATGTTCTTCAACCGAGAGGAGTACCAGCAGCTACTGTACTCTGCCATTAGACCTGAGAGCAATCACACCACTTCTGGATCAATCGAGACGATACCTCCAGCGATTATAATGCCCACTCAATTATGGACCGGCAAACAAGTCATCACGACAATCCTGAAGAACATCGCACCCGCTAACAGCGAAGGTCTCAACCTAACTGGAAAATCAACAACTAATGCGAATCTGTGGGGAAAGTACAGTGATGGCAAGGAGACTGAAGAAGTGGACGTCAAAATCACAAAGGGCTATTTCGCAACTGGAATCCTGGACAAAGCACAGATCGGTCCCTCACAAAACGGTGTTGTCAACGGCATCTATGAAGCCCATGGACCTGTTGCTGCTGGAAAGTTCCTGAGTATTCTTGGACGATTGCTCACCAAACTGTTGCACATGCGAGCTTTCTCTTGTGGCGTGGAAGACTTGATTCTCACCCAAGAGGGTGACGATGCTCGTGCTGAGATGCTTAAGAGTGCTGATACGATTGGTCTTGAAGTCGCTTCCGAATACGTGACGATGAAGGAGCGAAACCCAGCTGCAGACAATCATGAATTAAAGTCGAGACTGGAACGAGTTCTTAGAGATGATTCGAAGCAAGCTATGTTGGACGAAGTCATGAAGTCTAGAGGCGCTACGTTATCTTCTGATATTACGAAGCGATGCCTTCCGAATACTCTAATCAAGCCCTTTCCCAAGAATCAGATGCAGGCCATGACAGGTTCTGGAGCTAAGGGATCAGGTGTGAACGCGAACCAGATTTCCTGCAATCTCGGACAGCAGGTTCTGGAAGGACGAAGAGTACCGATCATGATTAGTGGAAAGTCACTTCCTTCATTCCGGCCATTCGATTCAAGCGTAGGAGCTGGTGGTTACATCAAGGGCCGATTCTTGACAGGTCTCAAACCACAAGAATACTTCTTCCATATGATGTCTGGGCGAGAGGGTCTCATTGACACAGCCGTCAAGACTTCCCGTTCAGGTTATCTCCAGCGCTGTCTTATCAAGGGCATGGAAGGCTTGAAGGTCGAGTACGACACCTCGGTTCGTGATTCCGATGGCAGCATGATTCAATTCCTGTATGGCGAAGATGGACTCGATGTCACCAAACAACAGTACTTGACAAATTTCAAGTTCCTGTCACAAAACTTCATGACCATGTTTGAATCATTGGACATTGGAAGGCAGTATGAGCGTCTCCAGAGCAAAGATGCGGCCAAACTTCAGAACAAAACGTATAAGAAATACAAGAAGACGACAGATTTGGGAGGCACCGATCCTGTCACTGCAATTTACGCTCCAAGCAGGTTTGCCGGATCAACATCGGAGAAATTTCATGGAGCGTTCGTCAAGGTCAGTCTCAATGTGTCATCTCTTCAAACAACAACTAACATGTGATCTAGTATTGCGAAGAGAACTCAGACAAGATGGGCGATCGGACAATCACCAAGACGGGTGAGAATGGTACTGTCAAGAAGCGAAACTTCGACATTCTGCTCCAGATGAAGTATCTCAAATCACTTGTTGAACCTGGAGAGGCGGTAGGTGTTGTCGCTGGACAGTCCATTGGGGAGCCCTCCACACAGATGACCCTCAATACCTTCCATTTGGCCGGCCATTCGTCCAAGAACGTCACACTTGGTATTCCACGTTTACGTGAAATCGTCATGACTGCCAGTGCTAAAATTGCAACACCACGAATGACGCTGTTTCCAATCAGTGACATGACACTCGAAGATTCGGAGGTTTTCTCTAAAAGTATCAGTCGTCTGTCACTCGCTGAAGTAGTAGACAAGATCCAGATCACTGAAACGTTGGGTCGTGGCAAGGCTTACGGCCAAGCAAAGACCTACAACATTAAGCTTGAATTCTTTCCTGCCGATAAGTACTGCGAGGAATATGCTATTAATGAGGAGGATGTGCTCACTGCTGTCTCTGCGAAGCTTTTGCCTAGACTTCAAGGAATCATTCGCAAGGATCTCAAAAAGAAGGGTGATGCGAAGACTCTCAAGAAATCGGACGCGCTTCCAGAAGTCGGCAAAACTGCTGGCCGGAGTGAACAGCAGCGAGCTCGACCTGAGGCTGATACTGAAGGAGGTGACGACGATTCTGATGACGAGGCAGAAGCTGACGCCAGTGGTGCCAAATCCAAGGCCAATCGGGCCCAGAACGTGTCATATGCTGCGCCGGACGAAGAGGAGCAGGCCATTATCAATCAAGGTCTACGCGAAACAACTCCAGACGTCGAATCAGATGATGAGGCAGAAACGTCAACGAAGGCCAACGACAAGACCAAACGCACGCAAACCTCTTCTTCAGACGACGACGACTCAGATAATTCCGACAACGAAGGCTCAACCACCGGCATCGCCACCTCCAAACGTCGCGGCATCACCGAAAACCCCCGAGAACTAGAATCCCGCATCATGGCCATGAAAGGAAACTCCGACCTCTCCTCCTTCAAATTCGCCAGAAACGGAGCTTACGCCCAATTCTCCCTCGAATACGCCGCTTCAACGGCAAAACTCCTCATGCTCCATCTCGTCGAGCAATGCTGCCACGATACAGTCATCCACGCCGTCCCTGGCATCAAAGCCTGCACCGTCGATAAAGAACATTCATACAACGATCCCGATACAGATAAAGAAGTCAAGAAGATTGCGATCCTGACCGAGGGAATCAACATCGAAGCCATCCGCGAAGCCCAAGATCAAATCGATCCCCACCGCATCTTCACAAACGACATCGCCGCCATTTTAAAACTCTACGGCGTCGAAGCCGCCCGCGCCACCATCGTCCGCGAAATGCACAATGTCTTCCAGGGCCACGGTATCTCCGTCGATAATCGACATTTGAACCTCATCGCCGATGTGATGACGAGGGGGGGCGGGTATAAAGCGTTCAACCGGATGGGCATGAGGAGTTCTGTCAGTCCGTTTATGAAGATGAGTTTTGAGACTACGGTTGGGTATTTGCGGGATGCGGTTTTGGAGGATGAGAGGGAGGCTTTGAGGAATCCGAGTGCGAGGATTGTGGTTGGACGGTTGAGTGGGGTGGGGACGGGGGCTTTTGATGTTTTGCAGCCTGTGCAGAGGGGTTTGGAGGATGTGGGGAGGGAGGAGGAGGGGTTTGTGGTTGAGGGGTTGTGAGGGGTGTTTTTGTGATTGTGATTGAGTGGGTAGTTGGTTGTGATGGTGATAGTGATGGCGTTGTTATATGTGTGCAATATGCGTGGATGTTATCTTTCTTCACTGACGCTCGTGATGAATTGAAAAATTGGTCTTGTATTTGATAAGCATTTTTATTCGATATGTATACGACCACCCCGTTCTTTTTATCTCCCCTCCCTATTCCCATTCCTCCTCGTAATCTACCCGACTCCACGTAAATTCAATATCGGGATTAGGTATCAATTCACCCCAAACATCTCACCAACCAACCAATTAAACCCTTGATCTACTCACATACCCGTACCATCGAACCCACACGACCAAATCTCCGTTCTCTAGATCTGATAATCCGGGTTCATGTCATACACCAGTAGAAAAGGGTAAATTGTAATAGTAGTTTTTGTATTACCTATCGCGCGTGAATAAAGGGGTTCTCGGTTGCTTCAAAGAAAGGATGAAAGAGAGGGGAGATGTTCATTTAGCTATCTATTCACTGTGTAGGCAGAGGAGTACTATACGATAGATACAGAATCCTCTTTCCCTGCTGTTCAAAACGTCGTTTAAAAGCTGTTCTTTGGGATATTTTGCTTTGTAGAGTATTTTTAAGAATAGAGTTGGGAAATCGCCAAGATTGCCGAGGCGGCGTCGGTGTTAGGAACAACTACGTAAGTGAAGTGAAGATTCCTGTCCCAGTGGCGGGAAACTAGATGAAGTATACGAAATATAGAGTTCGAGGGATTAATCCAGGAGATCCTCCCGCGTCTTTGTTGTTAATTTGTACTCTACAAGAGTGCGATTATGGAAAGAGTGCGATATTCAATCTAGTCACATGATGAACTCGGCTAGAGTTTGAAAAGCATTATTTGCATTTGCCTCGAACGATCAATAAGCGGAGTAAGTGGAGTTCTTGCGGTGGGTTTGTCCCACTACATATTTATGTGTGCTGAAATAGCAATAATTAGCGGTCTTGTCCGCTGAGTACTAGTTTGCGCAAACCGGAGAATCACCGTGTTGAAACACACTTAGACGCCATTGTGTTCGCGGGAAGCTGAGATGCAAGAAATGACCGACTTCTTATACGGACGACGAGGCAGGGAGTCTGCAGGTTGTTTTTATCACGTGAATCGACCCACCGGTCAGCCTCGCGACAAACTGCTGTTCTAGCTCAATGGAGCAAATTGTCCCGAAGGTAGAACCCAAAGCACTGACTCCCTCCCTTCCGTTCGAGGTGTGATTTGACGTCGTTGCCAAGCCTGTCGTTCGTTTCGTGCAGATAAAGCGAGGCAGACCAATGGGATGACAAGCCTGATAAGCACTGGGATGCTCCATTATAACTTCTCGCCTCAGTCTCTTGGGCCGCTATCAGTGCAGCGATTGCGTTGTCTCTTCAAACCGCCGAAAAGCTTCATGAAGCATGTGGAAACGGGTTGTGAGCTCGTGTATTCTCTCTGTACTACGAAATGTCATCGCTCAGGTTTGGAAATCGAGGTGGTGTGATCCTTTCTCCTCGATCTGGAGACGGAACTTCCCAGCCAGTCCTTGTCGCTGGGGTAAGTCTGGAGAACGTCTGTCGATATAAACCTGAGGGAAAAGCCGCTGGGCTGAGTTTGGGAGTTCGTTGATTGTGCCATGGCATGGAGCGGCAGACTTAACCCAAACATATTTAAGAGCAACTCTGGTTCAATTGTGAATTCGACAGGGTTTCGCGGGGAGGTTCATCCGCGCAGCTCGAGCGTGCCACGGCTTGCAATGATCCCATGGATTCCCAGAAATTGAAGCTCGGTGTTGTGGATGTCCAGGGCCCTGGCAGTATTCATGGCCCGTCGTTGCGCAGCTTAGCGAATGAAGACGTGAGCTTTGGAGTGAGCATGCAACCCGAACCCTTCTGACGACGAGTGCGTCTCGATGCTGGAACGACTGATGCATTCGATGCTGGAGCGACCCATGCATTCGATGCTGTAGCGACTCATGCATACACAGTAGGAGTAGGATGCTCTGCAGCAAACAAAGGCAATATACGTGAGAGATGGTGAGCTCAAACCCCGCCTGGAGACTCCAGGATCCTTCATCTCAAAGTACGCGAATCAGTGCGGAGAATAAACGGGTCGGTGTGATGAAGTATATGGTATTCAAATTACATGGCACACAGTAAAGTGGTGGAAGCGCGGAGAGAGACGTGAGACGTGACGGGCGAGGGGCAAAAGGTCAAAGGACTCCGAGTGTATTTGTTGACAACCTTGCCACCCGTCGTGCAGCATCAGCTACCGAGAGTGGATAGCCTGAGGCTCAACCATGATGGTGTTGCATCAGGTTTGGACTTTCCGTCGACGTTGAATTCGCTGAATACCCGACCATCTTTTAGCGCCCAGTGTGGCTTTTGCCATGTGAAAAGTCTCTCCCACCTCCTGTGCACCAAAGAGCATAGGCGATTTCCGCGTCGAGTACTCCGTACAAACAGTCGCCTCACGATCCACAAGTCCTTGCCGCGCTGAACGGGTGATGAGCGCCTACTGCCATCTATTCGTGCACTTGTCTCCGGAGCCAGGCCGCTTTCCTCTCTTTGCCGGGGCCGAAACCATCGAATGAGACGTGGAGTCTGCCTGTCGTAGGTAGGCTCCTAGCCATGTCTATCCATCTGTACAATCCGTCTCAACGCCACAGCTAGCATGCCAAATCAGCCTTCTTGGCTTTGCACATGTGCTTGTACACGACGGGAAGTAGAGCTACTCATAGAGACTTGCCTTCAGACCTGACGTCGTCTTGCTCTGCAGCCGGTGCTCGAAAGACCAGTAGTGTTCAGTCAATGGCACTTATCTCAATCCAATTGTCTGACTACAAGACTTGCGAGCGGCCTGATAACATGTGCCGAAAAGGTCGAGATAGCTGTACCCGCGACGAGGAATAAGCCCAGGTCGAAACGCGCCTTCGTCCTTCTACTGTGTACATAGTAGTAGAGCAGGCCAATTGTTTGGTCGGAATGTCGCGGAGACGGCATGGTATGCATATCGCCAGGCTGGCCATGGGATTTGCGCATTGGACAAGGTATCCCAGGACCTGTTCAATTGGTACGACATTTCTTTGGTCTTATCGCAAGGCTCTCGCATCGCATGGACTGCGCTGCGACCTGGGCTCAACCTTGATGCTGCTAGTGGGCGTTTGCAGCATGTGAAAGGGATGGTATGCGTGCGTCACGTCAGAACCAACTGAACGAGAGAACATTTTAGACAAGCACCCTCTTTCTCTGAAATCCTCTCTCACACACATACATACACACACACCTCGGAAGCTGCATACCAACGAAACTAATCATTGCTCCCCTCCCCGACGTCTCAAAACACTCTCGAAGAATCAGGTACTCTTGCTGCTGCTGCTTCTCCAATCTAAGTAGGTACAATTATGTCAATCCTCTCTCATGAGACGGGGACCTTTCCTCTTTCACATGACCCTTACCCTCGCGTCAACGAGCTCTTTTTAACCGTCTTCCCAGGTTGCGAATCACCATCTGCTCAGCAGAAAACACACAGGTAAGCCTCTTGCACATATGCCTCCTCGACATTCACTGTACCCTTGATAAGTACTGATTGATCCCCTCAGCCAAACTACTTCATGCCCCACGCTGAGAACAACTCCATCTCATCCAACAAAATGAGCACTCCTATGACCAACGGCGAGAAGCCCAACTCCCTCTTCATCTCTGTAAGTCAGTTCTCATTCCGTCGACATTTTTACTGTCTGCCGCTTTCACCATCGACCTCCATCACATACCGGAGACTGTTCCGTTGACATTCTGGAATCCCTACCATTCACCATCTCAGCAATTCTCAATTGCAGAATAAGCACAAAGCCTAACATTCACCAGCACCTCACCTCCTACCCAGTCGTCTCCGATGGCATCACTACCTACAAGACGAACCCATATGGCGCAAAGTCGATCTCCTTGACTCTCGATGCGTACAAGCGCTTCTTCGTCCCAGTCGAGCCATACCTCAAAGGACCATACAGCTACATCGCACCTTACCTTGCCAAAGCCGATTCGCTCGGTGACAAAGGTCTGTCAGAGCTCGACTCCCGTGTACCAATTGTCAAGGAGGAGACTGCATCTCTCAAGGAGAAAGTCTCAGGCGTAGCATTCTTCCCGCTCCAGCTCGGTGCACAAGGAAAGGACTACGTCTTCAAGACCTTCGAGGACGAAAAGAAGAAGACTGGCGAGGGCATCGTACCTCTTGCCAAAGCATTGTGGGGCACAGAGGTCAAGGTCGCAGCCGACACGTTCCAATGGATTGCAGACTTCCTCTCAGCTAAGAAGGAAGAGGCAAAGAAGGGTTACGAGAGGGCACAAGAGAAGGCGACTCAATAATTGACAACTAACGTCGATACACGGACTGTTAGACTTACGATGGGAAAAGGAGCTTGGTACTGCAGGCTGGACTTTCGACTTTCACGACGCATGATCAAATGGAAAATATAAGACGAAGACGGTTGCCGCAGTTCGGCATTTCTAATTTCTGAGGTTGTTCGATTCCCCTTTGATATTCTATGGATCTTTTTTCATATCGCCTTGTTTGGTATCGAAGGCGACGGCTTGGTTCTGGGATTGTGGGTTGTGTGCTTTTGGGTTACAAAAACAATAGAACGTTTACTTGAGCTTGCCAGCCCATTCCACACCGTGCCAACCAACTGTGAAAGATCTCGAAATCTGTCTGATGACGAATGAAAAACCCATCTTAGAAATCACCCTGCCATGATCTCAATTTTCGATGATATCTGGTATCATCATCGATCTCTATTTCTTTTGTGACATGGGCATCACCCAACAAGGCTGACGCAGTTTAGCGTCGCGCAAAAAGCGAAACAAAATTGGAACCAAGGAGCTGACGAGACGAAAACGGTAACTAGCTGAGAGATGGGTGTGTGGGTGCTACCCTTTTAGGCACTTTGATGGACGCCAGCCTTATCGAGAGCCATTGGGTTGATGATTGGCTACTGCCAACTTTTGTGATTTTTTGACGGGGTTGGGAAGGCCCGATGGTGATGAAACTTTGTGTTGGTAGAGTAGAGTATGTGTTCTTGTTTTGAGGTGGTGGGGTGGTGGGATATTTTGATAGGGGTTTGGTATCGGTATGTGAGTGCTGTGGGTGTGTTGTTACGGCCTAGGGTATGTTTTCTGTTGGTTTGGATGTAGATTTTGAAGTTGTTTGGGTGATGAGGCTGAGTTGAGGTGGACGGGAGGGAATGGGTGCGGCGTTTACGAAGGTATAAGAAAATAGAAGGTAGCGGTTCACGATGAGTATATTAGGTCTGTTTTAACATTAGATTGGATCCAAACGAAAAATAAGAGGGCGAGATATAAAATTGCTGGAGATAATCACGTGTTTCCGTGACTTCGTGAACACGCGTCATGAAGAATTCATCCTGAATCCTCTGTCGACATGCTACCTTCGACGACCTGCTCCGAGCATGATCCTTATTGCGCGTATACTTACACAGAGATGATAACTCGATATGGGCTCCCGGCTGGAAAAGAAGTCCACTGCCGTCCGAAAGCGCATAGAAAATCGTGAGCCATTTTAGTATCCCTGCCAGAGACACCTTTAACGCGGAGGTCTAGACACGTTCGAAGACGAAGCCGGTGAAGAATACAAAGGATCTGCCTTCGGGGGCTTCACAGATTATTTCCGGCGCAAGAAGATCAAGCTTCAGAATCTCGATGCTGAGTTGCGCTCCCAATCCGACAACAAGCCTCAAATCTTTCGCGGAGTCGTCGCGCATGTGAACGGATATACCCAACCCTCTCTGAACGACCTTCATAAACTTATTGTACAACATGGAGGTGGGTTCTTGCAGTATTTGGATGGCAAGACCATGGTTACGCATATTGTCGTGAGCAGTCTGACGCCCAAGAAAGCCATCGAGTTCAAGAGATACAGGATCGTGAAGCCGGCATGGGTGGTGGACAGTGTAAAAGCTGGGAAATTGCTGCCATGGGATAACTACAGGGTCCTTGACGAAGGTGCTGGACAAAGGGTTATTGGCTTCAATGGAGGCAAAGTGGTGAATCAGGTCAGCTCGCAAGTCAGGGGCTATAGAGATCAGTCGGATGCAAGCTGGTATACCTCTCAGTTGAAAGCTGCAAATGGCACTCCGAGCTCTTCGAAACGGCCGCATTTTCTAACTCTGGAGAAGACACCTGAGCGAGAGCTGGAGGATGATATTGATGATGAGCCGCCACCTTCTACGCAGAGACGATTGATGAGTCAAAATGAGTCTTATGAGGAAGATACACAAGAATCGCCTATTATGCAACAGACACCACAGCTCATTAGGGATTTGCGCAGCTTCCAGGAAGCGGACAAAGAGGAAGATGATCAATTGCCGGAATCGCCGACTCCACAAAACTACATACTGGAGTCGTCCCCTCGTCAACTAGGGGAAGAACCAGAAGCTACTTCGGAAACTGAAGTATCTCAAGTAGAGAGCTTTACAAAGCTTGATGATGGTGGCACCGTCGCTAGTGAAGAGCCGATGATGGAGGATGATGTTGTTCAAGAGCAAGCCATAACAGAAGAACCACCGGACAAAGATGAGGTTAGGGTCATGGAGATGCTCAAAGATATAGATTACGGCTCGCCATCAAAGCGGAAGAATTTGACACTTGAGGAGCACAATGCCATTCTCCTCGCAGATCCTCGCATTCGAAAATCTACGGTGGTACATCCTGAGTTTCTGGAGCAGTATTACCGTGAGTCTCGATTGCATCACCTGTCTTCCTGGAAAGCAGATCTCAAGTCGCAACTCCAAGCGATGGCCGAGGACAAATCGCAGTCTCAAAAGACGCGCGAGAAGAGACCTGCCGGGGCGCGCAGATACATCTTACATGTCGATTTTGACAGCTTTTTTGCTGCAGTCTCGCTGAAAAAGAATCCACACCTCAAAGAGAAACCGGTCGCCATCGCGCATGGTGGTGGCAGTGGTTCCGAAATCGCAAGCTGCAACTACCCAGCTCGTAAATTCGGCGTTTCTAATGGCATGTGGATGAAAAGAGCGCAGGAACTGTGTCCGGATCTGAAGGTTCTACCGTACGATTTCCCTGCTTATGAAGAGGCAAGCAGGGCCTTTTATGAGGAGATCATTGCGACTGGGGGTCTTGTACAAAGTGTGAGCATTGACGAAGCGCTCGTAGATGTCTCTGCACTGTGCTTCAGGGCCGCAGCAACTGATGGTCTTCAACGTCACGAAGGCAGCGTGTATCGTGAGCAGGCTCATGCGGATGCAATAGCGCAAAGACTGAGAGATCAGGTCAGAGCAAGGACGGAGTGTGAGGTGTCGGTTGGTGTTGGTGGAAACATCCTCTTGGCTAAGGTCGCTCTCCGGAAAGCCAAGCCTGCAGGGCAGTATCATGTCCGGCCTGAGGAAGTCCTCGGTTTCGTTGGGGAACTTGAAGTGACTAGTCTGCCTGGTGTCGCTTATAGTATTGGTGGTAAATTGGAAGCTATGGGGATCAAATTTGTCAAAGATATCCGAGAGTTTACCAAGGAAAAGATGTCCAATTCACTGGGTCCCAAAACAGGTGAAAAGCTGTGGGAGTATGCGCGAGGCATCGATCGTAAAGAGGTCGGCGACGTGGAAATCCGCAAATCGGTTTCGGCGGAAGTGAATTGGGGCGTTCGCTTCTACAATCAAGAGCAGGTCGACGAGTTCATGGACAATCTCTGCGGCGAGCTCGAAAAGCGCCTTGTCAAAGAACGCGTTAAGGGCAAGCAGCTTTCTCTCAAAATCATGCGAAAATCGAAGGATGCGCCTCTTGATCCGCCGAAGCACCTTGGGCACGGAAAATGTGACACCTTCAACAGGAGTGTCGTTCTAGGGGTTGCCACTAATTCTAAAGACATTTTGGGAAGAGAGGTTCTTTCTATGCTAAAATCATTTGGCTTTACTCCGGGGGAGCTGCGAGGCATCGGTGTCCAGATGACCAAGTTGGAGCCACTCAAGATTGGTGGTCAAGTTGAGAGTAGTCAACGTCGGCTTCAGTTCAAAGTCCCGGAGCCTCCCCGTAAGGTCCCTGAGAAACAAGACTCCGTGGAGGATCCGATCGAAGAGATGGTCACACCTACGAAGCCTAAAGCCTTGCCGGACAGAATGGGCTTGTTGAATCAAAGCAGTCCGAGTCGAAAGCCGCTCAACCTCTTTGGCACTCAATTTATACTGCCTTCGCAGATAGATCCGCAAGTGCTAGCAGAACTGCCATCTGACATTCGCTCAAAATTGGCACAGCAAATGGGTCTGAAGAATACAAAGCCAGCTGGAGCTGACATAGCAGGGGAGATGTCTTCGACACCGAAAGTCTTCACAGCTCTCCCTGCCGAGTCTCAGCTCGATCCGGACATCTTGAACTCCCTTCCCGATGATGTGCGCGCTGAGATTTTGGGATTCTACAGGTCGCCCAAAAGGCCGCGAACCGGTGAACAGGCAGTCCTCCCACAATCCCCAAGGAAGAACCGAACCGTCAATATTCTCCAGGGCAAAAGACCTACAACAACCGTTCGTCGGAGAGGCCGTCCCGGAAGATTTGATGTCCGCAGTCTCGATAAGAATTCAACACTCACACAGACATTCATGGGTCCGCGCCGTCAGCCTGATAACGACTTCAACACAGCGACTGACACCGACACCAACGATACAAGGCCCAAATCTCCGATCCCATCAAAAGACGACCTAGATCCCGAATTCCTCGCCGCATTACCCAAAGAACTCCGCCTCGAGATCCTAGACCAACACCGTCGCGAACGCTTACAAAAAGCATCGGGACTCCAAATCGCAGAAAACCGCAGAAGACGAAACCAACCCGTCACAAACCCTCCACCCCATGCCCAACGCGTCTTCAAATTACCAGCGCGCGCACCACGACCTACCTTCACCACGCGCAAGATCTCAGCGCTGCCCGAGTTACGCGATGCGATCGAGCAATGGGCTCTTGAGTTTCGAGATGAGGGTCCGTACCGTGAGGATACGAATGCGTTGGGGACTTATTTGAGGAGGGTTGTTGTTGATGAGGGGGATATCGCTAAAGCTGTTGATGCTGTTAAGTGGCTTGGGTGGCTTGTTGAAGAGGAGTTGGTGGAGGAGGGGGATGCGAGGGGGAATTGGGAGAGGGCGGTTGAGGTTGTTAGGGGGGTTGTTGGGGATGCTGTTAAGAAGAGGGGGTTGGGGAAGGTGGGGTTTGGGTAGGGCGGGTAGGTTGGATTTGGGTGATGAGGGTTACGATGGGATGATGGGATGATGGGATGATGGGATGAATGGAATGAATGGATGAATGGGTATGAAATCAATTTGTTTTAAGGCTCTGTCGTCGCTCAACCAGATTCGGATAATAAATAACCTCTCATACAAAATGAGAAGAGTGAATACCAAACCAAATCCCCTGAACTTAAAAAAATCGACCTATTCACCACGAGCAAGTTTACCATACATGTCCAGATCATCGTTTATCTCCGTCGGCATAAGTACTCAGACGATCCTCGACCTAAACCCCATATCCCCTTCCCCCCAACAGTACAAAATAACCCAACTCTCTATACTCCAGAAACTAGACGAGACAAGTATTATACAATTCCATTACTATTAACCACCTAACCGCCTCTCCCAAGCCTCAAGTCCGTACCTCGGATAAAACAACTAATCCGTAATCCCAAAACAGTACAGAGTAAACTCCCCTTTACCCCATCTCATCCCAATAAACGGCATAGAAAAATCCAAGTCCCAAGCGCGAGAGAGGAATCAACCCTCTCCAAGATGTAAGCTACCGAAGAGCGACGGTGTTAAGAAAGGAGTATCTAAACCAGATTCAGGGATCGTTAACCACGTTGTACCTATCGAGAAAAAAAGATGAAGAACTCTGAAATTATGATACATCTGTACTAGGTAGCAAGCAAGTATTAAACCGGCGGAGAAAGTGAAGAGGTATTTATTTCTCATATCGATGTTACTTACAGAACTAAGTACCCGCACACCGTAATCCAGCATCCCAACTCCACGAGCGGAGTGAAAAGGTAAATATCCAGATAAACAGATATACACACATACAAAAACACGTACTCATTCCCCACACCCCACACCCCCCTCCCAACGGACTCTCAGCCTTCACCATTCACCATTCATCAAGGTAAGATACAACCCCACCACCCCTCAAATCCCACAACACCCCTCCTCTTCCTTCCCCACCCCCTCCCCGAAAAAAACAAAATCCCATACCACCACAAACTCCCAACTCGGAACCCCTCCAATCCCAAACCATCTATCTATCATAAGAGCCGCAGGTTCCCTCGGAATCTTGCAAGTCCATCACTTCTTAAATCCCTTCCCTTCCCTTCCCATCCCATCCCTTCCAGTATCCCGATTTCTTCTTCCAAAATCTGCAATCTCACCGTTAAAGGTATTTAAAGGCGAGGTCCAAACACGGGGAATTCACATATACAGGAAATACGAGTAATTATTCTATATTGTGGGGTTGCGAGGGAGCGTTGATATCAAGTACGCATGTCACAGATTGTTTCAACAGTGGTGCGTGTACTCAGTCATTGCAGGGAAAGGTGATGGCGATAGTGAAAACAGAGAAAGAACACAAGAAACAGAGTGTATCAAGCGAAATCACGAACTCGACATCAAGAGATACGCGTCTGCAGGAAAACTGTGTTGATCCGAGTTTTCAGTATTATGTGTACGTACATGCACATCTCAAGGCTGCAGCTCAACCTCCACATTGATCCGATGGAGCAGACTGTCCTCTCTCTTCGTCTTGCCAAGTTTCAACATCTCTTCCCATACATCTGGCAAGTGTTCTTTCATCCACTGCTCCGTCTCTACCTGCTTTGCGTACAGCCTCGATGAATTGTACATTGTGCCCAATCTGGAAACATGTTAGTCCATCGTCAGACACAAAGTAGACATGATTACCCACATAACAGCATCAGGCTTGATGCCCAAACTCTCCTCACACTCGAGCATAAACTTCTTAGCGTCATCATAAAGATAGTTCCCTTGTAGAGAACCGACATAAGCGGCAACAAGATCCCTTGTAATCTCGATATCCAGGTCTCGCAGCTGTTTCCACACTTGTAGCGCTTTCCTCTCACCGAACGAGACTTCCTCCGTGACCTTAAAGACGATGAGTAGACTCTCGTAGCTCGGTCCCTCGCGCGACGACACAATGTCCTCCCAAAACGTAAGCGCGCGACGTGGCATCTCACATCCAACATAACCAAGCATGAGAGCGTTGTAAAGTTTCGTAGATGGTTCGATGTTCATGTCCAGCTTAAGAGCGTTGTGGAAGACCTCCAGGCCCTCATCATCATGGAGCTTCCCAGCACCGACCAAGGCAATTGCGTATGTATCGGTAGTTGGTTGCATTGCCTCCGACGAATGCTCGCGCATATGATTGAAGACGTGGACAGCCATATCGCATCTTTCTCTCCAGAAGAATTCCTGCATGATTTTCGTGCGAACTTCGCGCGTGACCTCAGGGAAAAATGCTTGATAAATCATGTACGTATCCCAGACGCGTGCCAGACTATTCCTTCGATCGAGACACACGTTCAAAAGCACATCACGAACAATAGCGCGGTCGTCGATCGAGATATGAGGTATATGCGTTTTGAGCAAGTCAACTACGTCGTGGTATTCTTTTCGCAACAGATGGAGTGTTGTCAATGCAGCCACAGTTTCTGGAGGAAAGCGAATGTTTCGACCATTGAGGTCTTCCATGACAGTCATGATCGATTCGAAAGAATATCTGCTAGACTTGCACATCGCCTGGAGGAGCCGATGAATTCGAGGAACATCTTCGTTCTCTTCGACATCATGCATCTGCGCTCTCTGGTACGAAGTGCGAGCTCCTTCGATATCGCCCACGGACAACCTGTAGTCCATTTGTAGAAGGTACATTGTTGCATCTGGTGGGATCTTCCAGGTCCGGCCAAGGTCCACAAGCCTCTCAGCCAAATATGGGTCATTTCGCGAATTCGCGTACATGATGAGTATGTGTATCGTTTGATTGTTAGGTCCGAAGGTATCGTTCGTTCGTCGCATCACTTCCATCATGCGATTGACCTCATCGACCCCTTTGCCAGTGCCCAATGCCCACAGAAAGATCGAGTCCCAGTAATCTCGAGTGGTCTGAAGAGCACCATTTTCTGTAATGGCTAGCACAATGCGGCGTCCAAAGTCTATCTCATTTTCCTTCAGACAAGCTGTAACCACTCGGTGAAGAGTTGTTGGTGAGATTTGGCCGATGCGAGAAATGTCTAAACAAGCCTTCAGGTCGACCATACTCCCTGCATTTGCGTATGCCACAACGAAATTGGGTTGCAAAGACTGTTCGAGAGATGGAGAGAATGATTGCAGCATTGCCGCTGTTGCGCGGAGCTCATCAACATCTTTGATCATCTCAAATCCTCGTATGATCTGCCGCCATTCCTTTCTTTCAGTGGTAGAGCTAGCAGAGCGAGTTGTGATAAGATCCCGAGCTTCTTTTGCATTCCCTGAATCACACAATACAGAAATCAGAGACAGCCTTGCCTTCCTTGTGGCTCGCTCAAGCTCGACAGCACGCGCTTCGGAACTAGCCTCCTCTGGGAGCTCTACCATCGAAGATTCGGTCTCGTCTTCGTGCTCTTCTGGCGCTTTAGCCGTGGATGGTCCGCTCTCATCTTCCCCCTTCACAGTGGTCATGCTGGCCATCTCTGTCAATGGAACAGTATCCACCAATCTCTCCTGCAGTATTCGATACAGCTCTTTCGCCAAAGCAACAGAAGATTCCTGCCTGCGGACCTCGCGATGGTCTTTACCAAATTTGACATGACCAAGGACTTCCGCAGCGACTTTCAGAAAGTTGGCGGGCAACAGTGGCTTGCCATGATCCGTCTCTTTTGAAAGCTTCTCAAGATACTGAAGCACCTTCAAAGCCGTAGCTGCCTGTGTGTCGTTGAGGGTCGTCTTTTTTGCCGCTTTAGCATAAAAATACGCTTTCCATGCTGAAACGATATCATGTTTGTTCGGAGTTCTCATCCTGCTTTCCAGAGCAGCGCATGTTTGTTGCATAAGCTCCAGGCCGGGCTCAAGATCTGAATCATTCTTTTCTCTTGGTCTTGCTCGTGTGAATCCAAAAAGCGTCCGCCGCTGAGGTGTTGGAAGAGGCCGCCGTCCATGGTGTCTGAGGGTATGTGTGAAGCGATATAGACAGTCTCTGTGCGTAATTGGCTCGTTTCTGAGAAGGTGTCGAAAGACGACGCGGGTGAGGATGGATCGCATTGCTCGGCGGGGTGGTTTAGACCGGTCTTGATGGGATTGAAATTAGATTTATCATGGCTATGATCAGATCAAAGACATGGACTCGAAATTGAATCTGGAAGAGCCCAACTGCAATGGCTCTTGAAGCTGTGAAGTGGTGGTTCTGTTCTCGAACTCCGCGAGCTCGGACTAAAATAATTCAGAGGGACGAAGTCGAACAGCTAACCACCATCACAACAACCCAAAATCACACTCCATTATGAACACACTAAGGCAAATACCACGGCAAACGCCCCAATGTCTACGCCAATTTACCAGTTCCTCGCGAACCCAGCGACCAGCGGGCCTTCACAATGGCTTCCTCGATGCAATAGACCCGACCAAACAAGCAGAAGCGCAACCACCACCTCCAAATCCCAACATTCTCGGTAGCGATCTGTCAAGGCTCTTACAAGGGACTCGACAGGGCATCGCGAAGCCTGATGTAACTCGCCAACGCTTCAGTGCTCCCACGGGCAGATCCTCATCAGAGGCGTCCCACAGCAAAGCAATGGAGGAATTGGCAAGAGTAGGCGGCGAACGGGGCGTCCTCAACCAGATGCCCAGGAAATGGAAGGAGGGGGATATCTACGCCCCTCACGATTTATCCATCGGAGAGGCGAAGAAGTGGAAGAGGATTTCGAGGAGGCCGGAGAAGGATTGCTTTGATATGTTGGGAAAGAATCCTTTATTATTCTACAAGGTATGTTATACACTTTTGTTCAGTCGTGTTCCATTTTTAATAACATCTGATTATAGAATCTTCCCCTTCTCGATCATTTCACATCGGAAACCGGCCGCATAAGAGCAGGAAAGGAAACAGGTCTTCGACTCCGAAACCAACGACGAGTTGCAAGAGCAGTGCGGAGAGCAATCGGCATCGGCTTGATGCCAAGTGTCTACCGACATCCAGAACTAGACCACGATAAACTGAAGATCACGGAATACAGACAACAAAGAGATATCATCTATTGAATGGGGTATATCTAGATTTGGTGTAAACCATGGCCCGAGAATATGCCATGCTTGATGAGGTCGTAGCGGAATTGTACAATATCAATATAGATGAGAATACAACTCGGTCCCTCGCAAAGAGCTGAAAGAATCGGCATGCAATGGCTCACTAACAACGAACACCAGAGAAAGCCATAGCAAATCTCAGAATCCCAAGACCCCATCTCAAAAATCCCACTGAATCATCTCCTACTAGTACCTCAAACAACAACCACAACCTCATTAAACCCATACCTCAACAATCCCCAGTTCCACACCTATCAAAACCCCCCAAGGAGATCTCCAATCCCCACGAACTTGAACAAACAAATCAATCTCTCAAGTACGATTACGATCAAAGCTGAATAGATCAACTGTCTTCACCAACTTGACGCCTCGACTTCTCAAAGAGCCATGTATATAGATCGATGATGTTCTAATAGATCAACATCATATCATCGGTACCAATACCCGATGGACTGTGATGGACTGGGTCTAGCCGCGCTTCGAGTCGAAAGACATGAATTGAAGAATCCGCGTGACACGGAACGATCGCAAAAGTCTCACAAAATGTTGGCCAACTGTCGGACTCTGTCTGGGTTGCTAGGAAATCTCGAAGAATGGCTTCGTCGATCTCGCATTGGACATGTTGAGTTCAGAATGCCATTGCATAATTTTTAATTCGATTTGAGATGAAGGAGATGATATCTATCCCATTTTCCGTCTCCAGGCCATTTTGTCTCCAGGCCATTTTGTCTTCCGACCATTTTGTCTTCCGATCATTTTGTCCTCCACCGCCATCTTCAATCCTATGTATCATACATGGTTGATTTCAACTTTTCATCCCCCTGAACTTTTGGTGCCTGCATCGACACAGTCATCATCTAGGTCGCTTCCTAAAGTCCCATACGCGCGCAGCGATCGCGCATTCCTGAGAAGAAAGCGGCACCGTCCAGTCCAAGGATATGAATGTTTCCGAGTTTGTAGCTGTCAGTGACGCAGAGGAACTTCTTGTAGTCTTCCTCATTGCTTAATGCAAAGAGCTGAACGAGCAAGAGATGTGTGCCAATGAGCTTGATCTGAGTCTTAATATTATCCACAGTAACGACTGAATTTGGAAGGCTCTTTTGGTTATCGGCAGTGCAGAGTTGGCTCTGGACGACAGAGGGCTTCAGTCCAACCTTCTGGATGTTGGCGGAAAAGGCGTCCCAGTCTTTGGTGCAGGCGGTCTTGACTTGCTCGCTATTCATCAAGACGCCGAGAAGCTCCCAGGTGAAGATGCTTGAGAGTGAACTGACGAAGTCATCGATGTCCGCGTCTGGAACTGCTGTGGACGTGATTTGCATGGTTGGTGCTCCTGTGTTGGAGCCGGCACAGACCCAATTGTAGAGTGCGTCGGCATGCTCCTTGGTTTTGTAAATGGTTTGGAGGCGGCCGTGATCCCAGTTGTTGCACAGGACGGTGAAGCCTGTCCAGCGGTGAGGGAAGATCATATCCAGCTCAGCCATGAAGACGAGACGAGCGTAATTGAGAATGTGGTTGATGATATTGTCATCATCTCCGTCGATACCGCAGCCGGTGCGATAAGGAAGCATGTGAGCGAGGACGTCCCCATTCGCACCTACTGCGTTCGCATTGTCGACCAACAGCTTGATGTGTGCGTTGGTAGAAGGCTGACCCGGGATGACATTGCTAAGACTGCTAGCATCCGAGCCAACGCCCGGTATGACAGCAGAGAATTGCCAGGCGAAGATTGAGGTGGCGTTGTTGACGAGTTGACCCTTGGGATCTTCGGTATCTGCAACGCGTGGAGGCTCTGGGTTGCAAGATCGAGCAACAAGTCCAGACTTGGGGACGACACCAGCCAAAGTGACACTAGCAAGGTTGAGGAGGCCAACAGCCTTGATGATGTTGAGAGCAACCATCTTGGCGAAGTGAGTGAGTGGAACTGTGTGACAGTGGTGTTAGTCCTTGAAGTTTTCAAACACAACAGTTGATGTTAAGACCAATGGCGCAGTTGAACAACGCTGGGAATCTCGCGTCATCGGTCTGATATCAAAGATGAAGAGTGACAGTGGCATACCTTTTGAAAGTGAGTGATAGTAGTTGGAACGTTGTTGGTGTCGTTGTTGTGTGGACGTGGAGTGAAGAAGTCGAGAACTTGCGAGTCTTTTATAGGTAGACGAGAAGACTCCTAAAAGTGGAGTCTGTGTCACGCCAGAATCTGATGTTGTTGAGGTTGAATGGGCGTAATATCATCGGTTGAGAGATGCCTAATTCACAACGGTGACGCAACTGAGGTGACTGATAAGTGAAGTTTAGCTGTTCTGAAAACTGCCAGGAATCTATCGCCCTCAATCTGGGTACAAGGGAGCTTCAAGTTGAAGGGGACATCTAATCTTCAGTCCTTTGGAAAGGGGGTGTGTGCGAAAGTCTTCCTGGATTGCCCCTTCCTTGGAAACGTACTCGTGGCCTCTTACCTTCTCGCCTATTTGCTTTTCCGCTTCACTCGTGTATATTTCCACCGCACTCTAGAGTTCAAGAGTGCGTCGATACCAATCTCGTATGCTACTTCAACCAACGCACGTCCTCTCAATCACACTCCAAAAGTCATCTCATCACCAGCACCTTCACCCACCTTCACCCACCTCCAACCTCACCTCACCTCAACTCACCATCCCTCCCCCTCTCCCACCCAAACCCCCAACCAAAAAGCCAAACCACCCAACCCAAAGGGTAGCCAGCCACGAATCCATCTCCCCGCACGCCCCTTGAACATAACAGAAAGTGATACTCCCTAAACGATGAACCACCCGATTCAACTGTGATTCGAACTCAATGGCTCCCATTTCCCACTGTCCATCCAAGCTCTTTAATCATCCCTTAAGCCACTAGTTTTGTATCGTGATTGGGATGGGGTGAGGATTTGATACATAGGGGGAGGATAGGGAGGGTGAGAGGGTGATACGGGTATCGTTGAGTCGCTGGAGGATCATGGTAAGATTCCTAACCTTGGTAACTCGTCTTTGGAGAACACTTGGCTTTCTCATCCAGCATTCCTCAAGACGAAAAGAGAAATGGAAATGAAGTAGTGCACATGAAATGGCTACCTACCAAAACAATCCTACGTTCGGTGGGCAGGAAGGATAGTAGCTGTATATACACACAAACCCAAGCCTACTTACTCGCCCCTAAAGCCCCGTCAGCTCTCATATGCTGCTTGAAATCAAACCCATCCAGCTCCGTCAGATTAGTCAATCCATTCGAATTCTCACAAGTCTGCCTTCCACTCAGAGGTCCGGGCGTCGGTAGCTTGACACCCTGTGCCTCATAACTTCGTCCCTGCTCGTTAATCGCATCCCCGCTCTTCACATTCCTATCTTCTCCTGTAATGGCGCCCTTTCCAGCTTCACCCGCGAGTCCAGCGGCTCCACCTCCGGCACCTGTGGCTTCGGCTGCGGCTTGGAGGGCTTTGAGGAGGGAGACGGTGGTATCGTAGGTCAGATCTTCGTAATAATCATCGTTGATTTGGACCATTGGGGCATTGGCGCAGGCACCTAGGCATTCCACTTCGGTGAAAGTAAAAAGACCATCTGGAGTGGTTTGACCGGGGTGGATCTTGAGATGATCCTCAATGGCACGCATAACGCTGTCGCTATCTCGTAGCATACAGGGCGTCTATTCAAAATCAGCAAATGACCTTACAAGATATGGAATCATCAAGAACCTACCGTGGTACAGCACTGCACATGATATCTCCCAACCGGAGTGCGATTGTACATGGTATAAAAGGTAGCAACCTCATAAACCCGCATCGGCGGCATCTCCAACAACCTAGCAACCTCATTCATAACGCTGATACTAGTGAATCCATGCTGCCTCTGTCCAACATCAAGCAATGGCATCACAGCCGCTTTCTTGTATTGTGGTGGGTATCGGGCAAGAATCTCCTGGATGATTTTCTCATTCTGTGCCGTGAACTTGAAGGGTATCGAGGGGTTGTTTTCGTTCGTATCGCGATGCTAGGGTGGGTATTAGGTCTGTAATTGGTGTATCTTGAAGCTGGGTGCTGGAGGAGAGGTGGGTACATACAACTTGGAGACTGTCGCTTCGTCGCGGGGCGCTGGCGACGAATGTGCGGCGGATGGGCGATCTGATGGAGCATTGGAATTGTCGCAGAGCGGGCCGTAATCTGAAGGGGTTCAATTTGGACGCCATTGTGAAGTGTGGTTGTATTGAAGGCAGGCTCATGGTATCTTCAAATCATGAGGTTCTGGGTCTTGGCAAAGGTCGATTACCTCACTAAATTCATGTGAACAGCGATTGGTCGGTGTCGGTCAATCAACACGAAACTTATTCCATCAAGACTTCAACGTCAACGTCCTCTGAAATTGTACAGGAAACCAATGTATCGTTCACCTACTCTATAACCGCTTTTAAAGGCCCATATTCGCACAAATCTCATGGTAATAAGTTTTGCCAAGTTCGAATTCAACGAACGTCTTTGAAGCAATCGCATTACACCATCACATCATCGCAAAGGAGAAGATTTTAATCATAACCGTCATATCCCATTGTGATTCCTTTCTATATACCACACTATGCATTGCAGGTAGCCGCCTGGAAAAGGCCAACATACACCAACCTGAACTATCCACAAGAAGATCCATCCATCCAACACCACAGCAAGACAAAACACGTAATATATACAGAAGAATTTTTCGGCATCCACACATCACACCCCATCTAAGCGCAGTAGGTGTTACCAGCAGCGCTCAGACTGGTACCGCTGATGAGCTTTCCGTCAGAAGCCATGAAGTAAGCGTACTTCTGAACATAGTCCTGAGAATCCAACCAAGGAAGGACAGAAGCGAGGAAAGCCTGGTCATTTCCATCGGTGGTTCCAAATTCAGTGAGGTAGACTGGGAGACCGGTTTGGGTGTGTGCATCTTGGATGTGGGACTTGAAGTATTCAACGTTGCTGCTGGAGTCATACCAGTGAATGGCAACGGCGTCGATCTTGCAGTCGGTGCAGGCACTCATGAAGCTGCTGAGCCAGGTCAGACCCATGGATCCACCTCCGTTGGTGACGGCTGGAGAGATGAGCTTGGCCTTGCCAGCGAAGTTGTCGGTAATGTGGGTCTTGTAAGCGGTGGCGGCAGCAGCTGGGCTCAAGTTGGCTTGCTCAGGGTGATCTGGCTCGTTGAACCCGAGGAGAGCAGTGGCACCAGCAGCGATACCAGCAGTGGCATCCTTGACCCAAGTGCCAGTCTTCTCAGTACCGGCACCCCATAGCATAGGCAGGAATTCGACACCACTAGCGAGACCTCCGTTCGAAGAGCCCCAGTTGTAAGCCCATTGAGATTTTCCAATAAGCAGCTTGGCCATAGCAGGTAAGTTGTAGGCAATACCACGCTTTCCACCAACGGATGAAGTTGTGGAAGTGCTAGCGGTGGCAGATGCGGCAGCCTTGGTCGAAGTGGCTATGGCAGCTTGAACTGGCGAGGCAATGCTTGGAGAAGCCTCTACAGCGGCGATTGGAGTGCTTGAGGCAGCGACAACGGCGGTGTTGGAGTAGCTGAATTTGCCAACGTACTGAGCAACTGAGGAAACCGAAGCGACTGGAGTCTCGGCTGCTGGGGCTGAGTAGGTTGCAACTGAGGTAGAAGCGACTGGGACAACAGGGGTTTCGACAGAAGATGGAGCAGTTGAGCTGGCGGAAATGGTGGAATCGGCCTGAACTGAAGATGCAGCTGCGGATGGGGTAACGTAGACGGTCAAAAAGTTGGTGGTGGTAGTGTAGACTATCTCGGTGGAGCAGCTGGTCGTGGTGTTGTCATCGACGGCGACAGCATTGACGGCAGCAACAGTAGCCACTGCCTCAGGGGTGGATATGGCCTCCATGGTGAGAGAGCCAGTGCCGCTGGGCCTTCCGTGGTAACGACGGCCAGTTCCGTGAGCTTGGCCGGTACCAGTAGGTCCAGCGAGCTCGCTGTCAGTGCTGTTTCCGGCATCGTTGAAAGATCCGGTTGGGAAGACAGGAACAGCAATGGCGGAGCCAATGAGGGACATAAGTCCAAGTTGAATCATGCGTGCAGACATTTCGAAATTTGCGTTGATCTGAATTTTGAATAGTGCAAGAAGAATGTTGTTGAAGAGTTGCAGGAGCTATGTTATCTTCTGGTAGATATAGTGGTCGAAATCAATTCGAAAGAGTGATTGTTGTCGTTGGTATTGTCGTGTGTGAATAATAGCCAACCAGGGCTATTGTCAATGAATGAAATGAGCGAATGCTCGAAGAGAATGAATGTCGCGAGAGAAGGGTATCGCAAAAGGCCAGCTGGATCGGAGTAACGTGGATAACGAGAAGAGAAAGCAAGATGCACCTAGAGAAGGGAACAGGTCTATATACCCAGCAGTAGAACACCAAAAAATGTAGTCAAGACTGGGTTGCATTAGTGGCTGCATGCTCACCCCCCCGTTTCACTACGCGGTCAAAGATCATTGCTCCTTGGGGGTCCACAGCGGGTGATGGCCAGATCAAGGGAGGGATGGGCGTTCTCTCGACTCCCGTGTACCTGCAGTTAACGTCAGCTACGTATGGACTCAGCGATATCTCCTGGATCAGTTGCCGCATTGGGCTTGGAATGGTCTTAGTGCACGCCGACGTCCGCGCGATGAGCGACGAGGAGTCGAGAAGCATACGAAGAGGCGAAGTATCTTGTGAAGCATGGCGTTCTCTTCGCTTCCGTATGCTGACGTTGAACGGATCCCGACGACAGCGCCACGCTGGCAAGGTGCATTTTTCCAAACCCGGGCTGAACATGACAGGGTGTGGATCACAGATGCAGGAAACACGCGGCTAGCTAGATCTGTTGGACAGGCAAAGATGAAGGGATGAAGGGATGAGGTGGAGGAGAAAAGAGATGTTTCTCCTGAGAGCTGAGAGGGACAGCGCAAACGGCCAGCGGGAGCCGACTGTTTGAAACAAGGCGTGACAACCAATGAGATCTGTATGTCGCATCCTTTCTGCTCTAGCGCCTTGATGGATGCAGGTACAACCGTACTGTGGTAGGTACTGTGGTAGGTACTGTGGTAAGTACTGTGGTAAGTACTGTGGTAGGTACTGTGGTGGATACTGTGGTAGGTACTGTGGTAGGTACTGTGGTAGGTACTGTGGTAAGTACTGTGGTAGGTACTGTGGTGGATACTGTGGTAGGTACTGTGGTAGGTACTGTGGTAGAAAACGCTCGTCAGGGAGTCCAGGGGTATCTCTCGAAATGGCGATATTCTAGCGGAAGCGCCCCTAGCAGGTGAAGATTCTGCCGTTAGCAAGCGCTGCAACAGTGTCAACTCAGCGCACGCTTTCCCGTCGCACGCGTGAAAAGAAAAACCTTCACCACTTTCAATGGAGGTTTAACTCCACACACACACGCATATCGATGAGCTGAATCCTTGGATGCCAGCGGGTTCTCCGGCGCTCTCCCGATACGTGTCTCGCCGGCCGCCGGTCCATCACCCGTCCGAGTCATGTGTGATTCCAGAATCCAGGATCGCTCTGCACTCAGGGCTGCACTCAGGGCTGAGAACCCTCCGCACAACACCGAAGCCGCTTGACAGCCTGGACATGACCCGACATGCAATCGCGATTCCAGGTTCCGGATCGCCGGCATGGCGTTTTCCCACGGCATGGTAGACGTGCCATCGGTACATCGGCGCTACAATGATTTTATTTCCCTCCCACCTGTTGCGCCGCTGAAATCAGGGAAGCTAACGAATCAGAAGCGAAGCAAACCGATGTTTGTGAAGGAAACTGTGTGGCTGGAAGCCTTGTTTTGCTAAATTCGCGTTCATCCTTCGTCTCTGGGAATTTGGATGGAGATAGATGAGTCTCGGCTCTTCGAGATGTCCGAATTTCAGTGAGGGGCTGTGGATCTGATATTCGTGTACAACCGTGTACCTAGTGTCAAGAGGAGTTGTCAACATTGGGTTTAGCTGTGTTGAATGCGATGAGAGAGAAGGGGATACTGTGGAAAGCAAAGGTTGGTTGAATTTCACATCACTCCAAGACTTCAGTCGAGAGAGCGTGCTGAGTTGGTGGCCACCATAAAACAGAAAAAGATGGATTGTCTTCATTCCCAGTCAACGTTAGAAATCACGATCCACAAACCACGGCAACGACGATTCACTAAACACGCACGACAAACAAGAAACAACACGCTGGTGAGTCTCATAATTCCGGGCAGGTTCGTTTCGAAACCTCCAACTGGCCCATCTTTACCTTGCATTCCTACATGCAGGACATCATAAAATATAAAACATTGGCTGCAGGTACAATCTCGACATGCATAGCATCAATGGTTATCCGTAGATTAGCCCTCGCCTACAAGTCTATCTATGAGTCTTGCAAGGCATCATCCTGTTCCTTTCCACCACCTCGTTCAAAGACGAGTGGGGTAGAATCAACTCCATCGTCAATCATGTCATCGCTCAATCGCTCCACTGTAGAGCGCATCGCCGCCCAAGATAGCCCCCAAACGCCGTCGATGAGCCGCTTTCAGGCCATCTGTTATGCATGCCATGGGATTCTACCATGGTCTTTTGGTTTGAAGGAAGAATCGACAAATTTAACTTTCGCCTCCAACACCGAGCCATGCAAGGAGAGCAGAGAAAGAGAAGAGCTGGAGAACTATTGGTGCAAAGACCTCTGATTTCCCTTACACCACCAGGTTATTCAACTGACCAACGCCGCTAAAAAATACTCGAAGAAACACAAGAGAGATTAGGCCAAGTATCTGTACGCCGATGGACTCGAGTCCTCGATGCGCTCAATGTACTCACGCTCCATCAAACTGTTGATGCGCGTCTTGATCATTGGGACATCAGGTTTGAAGCGGGAGCTGACCTGCGTGACTGTTTCGAGCAGGAGATTTTCATGAGTGCACGTCTTGCGTTGCCTGGATACAATGTTAGTTATTGTATCACCAGTGTTGCGTGTTCGACATACTTCATGATGCGGACAATCGCTGCCTCGACTATGAATCCACGTTGCTCGTCCATTTTCTTCTCCGTCTCGCGGCGCTCCTTCTCTGTCTCGGCTCGGTTGTTCGCTGCAATCACTCCAATCTTAACCCGTCGGAATTTCGATTCGAAGCTCTCATTGAAGAAGAAGATGTCATCGTCATTAACTTCTCTGCCCATAGGCACCTTTTTGAGAATTCGCTTCTCTTTCGCGACGGCAAGCGCTTGTAGGTTGCGGCGCAAATCACTGGCTGGGATATTGGTAATTGCTTGTATCTCCAGGAAGCCTAAGCCTTGATCTGTTGGAAGATCTTGGAATAGCATGAGAATAATCATGCCGTAAGTGGGAACATTAAGGTCGTGCTGTCGACGTGGCTTGCCTTCCTCCTTGGCTGGGAAGCGAACCGTGATATCGGCAGTTCCCATGTTTGGATACCAGGTCAGCACTCGTCCATTATGCTTCTCCGCGTAGTAGTGTTCGAAACCCTGCTTCACACGATCGATCGCTGGTGGATACGCTACCTTTGGCTTGGCTCCTTGTTCATCCTCACCCGTGTTCACGCCGTCAAGTGGCCAGGTCATACTCGTCAGAATGTCGACCTTGAGGTCCACTCGGGATGTGTCAGTAGCACCCAAGCTTGCAACATGCTCCTTGTAGCCTTGCGTCAACTCTGCTGAGATCGTCATGTCTTTGAACATAGCCTCCAACTTGGTAGTGAAGTTGTTGCCTAGTTCGATCTTCATGCGTGAGATCATTTGCTTTTCAACGTCGATGCTGATTGACTTGTTCATAAGCAGACGCCTCGACAGGTGTTTCTTGTAGTATCGCTCGAAGAGATCCTTGTCTTGAACGTAACGCAGCAGCGTGATGGCCTTGTCCAAGACCTCGTCAACTTGGGCCTCAGTCTTGTCTTTGATGCCCTTTTTCATATTGTCATCAATGAACAAAGAGATATACTCAGAACCGCGCTGAAACGTTGTCGAATTGATAAAGTCCGCGAAGCTTCGTGTGAGCGTGGTCTGAAGTGTGGGATCCTGCTTGAAAGCATTCTTCCAGATGGTGTCGAATTTATCCTTCAATAACAAAACATCTTCAACCCACTTGATCGCAGCAACAGTCATGGTATTGGCTCCGGCTTGCCCAGATACTGGTTGTGCAGCCACAGCTACAGCCTTATTGATTTCGTTACCCATGTCAACGACACGCACCGCGATGGCTTTGGTCAGCTCCGTCTTCTTCGGATCTACACGTGCGTTGAGCTCAAATATTAGTCCCAGCTCTTCGACGCGATCGTTGTCAATCATGAAGGTGACTCCAGTGTCCATGTCGATAATGGATTGGATGCGGTTCTTGATCAACTCTTCCTCCACAATCTTCTCGATTTTCGTAGTGGTGGTCTCTGAAAGTGTCGACCGACAGCGCTCGACCTCTTCTCGGATTCGGCGATCAACTAACCGAGAGTACGCACCAGCGTCGCAGTGCACCATCTGGGTCTCGCCTTCTTGCTGGTAGAACTTGCGACTAGCTTCCAAAAATTCTGGTTCAAAGACCTTGACGTAGAGTCGCATTTCTTCGTTGTCCGATTTGTCCATGTAAAGTCCCTCTAGCATGCCAATACAGTTCTTGATGATAGATTTGTTTATTACTTCTTCGTTACGCTCCATCTGAACTTGCTCGAGGACAACATCGATGAGAATGAGTATGACCGTCTTCAAGGACTCATCTTGCGAGGGAGTTGACGCATACAGAATGTTGTCGCGGAAGAGTTCCATGGAAGATGTGAAAATTGGCGGCTGTCGGTTATCTGAGCAGTATACGCGGTCCTGTCGGGTTATTAGCAACCGTCCTACTTGAAGCATTTGCTAGTCCCAACTCACCAAGTACATGAGCACATCTGCTACCATGTTCATACATATCTGGTGATCGTGCCATGCTTTCCTCACACCGCGGAGGAAGGCCTCACCCGCAACTCTGCGCTCACTGCCCGATGCGCCACTGGTGCCAGCTTGTGGGCTCGTCAGCAGGCTGGTTGTGAGAAGCGATTGTATGACAGTGCACACATTGTTCTTGAGCCAATCACGCTCAAATTCTTTGACCTTGTTATACAGCTGGTCGCCCTTTTTCTTGAGGACTATTCGGTAGGCGAACCGATAGAGCTGTTCGTAGGAGAGGTTCGAGGCGGTTCCGGTGTGGATTTGAGTGAGGGAGGACGACAGGCTGTTCCACGAGGTTTCAAAGTCTATCTCATCAGCATTGAGGCCCTGCTTTTTGCGAGAACCCATGGTTAGCAGTTGTACTTCAACTTTTGAATTGGAACGTATGCGGATATGCTGGTGGTGGAATAGCGAACGATTGGAAGAGAGTTGTGTTTAAAGCCAAGGTTTGAGGAGAAAAGTATTGTTGCGGAATAATAAGAGAAATAAATGCGGTATTGGCCGAGAAGTGTTGGTGTTGGTGTTGTAGCTGTATACCACCACCTGCACCAAGTGAAGCTCTTAGAAAACCATCACCTTTGGAACCCATATATACAGGCTTGGAAGTGTGAAATCCGGGGGACTTACCCTTCTCGGAGCACGTATCTTGTTCCTCAGTCTTGCAGACATGGTGTTTGGCAATTCCCCTACAGAAGCATACAGTTGCTTATTCGGAATCTGGCGATGCGGGGGTTTGGACGGGCTATGCGATGGTGGGCAGTGATCAAGACGCGGTCGCTCCGTCGGAAGGAAATTGAGAAAGCATGCGGCGAGGGAGTTCTAGTACCGAAGGCCCTCCTGGGAGTATTTCTAGCAAAGAAACAGGCTTAGATATTTTTGGTGGTTGAAGCGGCGGAGATCAATCAACCGCGAACGGAATCGACGCCAACGCCACACTTGTGAAGTGAAAAGACAATCTGCGAACACACGGCGCCGCCCATTCCACCAACATGGCAACTCTGCAAACACCACGACTGATTGCCCGCCGGCTTGCTGCTGCTCAGGTCCAGATCCCGCGGAAATGCGTCAACACGTCAGCTACCGCTCCCCGTCGAATACTGCAATCAGCAATTGCACTTCCATTCCCTCGTAGACCTTTGCCTTCTCAGCCTTTATCGCGTCGGTCGTTCTCTGTATCATCGCATGCCAGGCAGGAGGCCACTGTGCCAGCGAACGACTCTGTCAAGGCTGAAAAGCCAAAGGCAGAGGCTCCTGCCTATGAGATGACTTTCACCTGTAAAAAATGCCAGACAAGGTCCACGCATAGGATCTCTAAGCAGGGCTACCACAATGGGACTGTTTTGATCACTTGTCCTGGTTGTAAAAACAAGCATCTGATATCCGATCACTTAAAGGTATGCTAGCAAGTGCATTAGCTTACAACGACCCTTGGTTAATTGACTCTTGTGTTAGATATTCTCCGATTCTCGAGTGACCCTAGAAGATATTATGAAAGAGAAAGGACAGCTTGTGAAACGAGGTACCCTGAGCGCTGAGGGTGATCTGGAGTTCTGGGAAGACGGCACCGAAACTACTAGACTGCCAAAAGAGAACGACATTGCCAAAGCATAGTTACATGACGAATATTATGGCGAATTTTTCAACCATTGTCCATGGCAATATATCCCCACTCCGAGATGGAAACGACTTGTACGATATGGCATAAAACACGGATAGGCATATGATGGCCAAATGTGGTAGAAATGGGACGACAAAAAGCTTACAGGAAAAGTAGTCAAGAGATAGAGAAGCCGGGATAGGGGCATACACACCACTGTATCAACAACCCTGAATTTTGTTCCTGATTTGTGGATTCGCTGGGACATTTGGTTGTTCCGGCCTAGTCGCCTCCTCGACACCACAGAGTAGAAGGCCTTAAGCATCCGACGGACAAGTCCCCTTCCACATGGCGCACCTATCTTTCAATAGAAGAAGTCAAGTGGCCTCCAGCATATAGGACATTGAACGTGGCCCTGATTGCGACGAATTCTCGGCATCTCCGTGTAGCACTTTCCCAGAAGATATCCAGTGCCAATTTTGACTTGGAGAAAAGATGTACTTCTGCCGCTTCCTAGTTTTCGAACGGCGAATGGGACAAGTCAGTATTCAATTACTGTGCAACCCTCTTTGCAACGAGCAAGATAAACTGCCACGGATCCAGCCTCATTTGTTCTCTCTTACATTGACGTTGGCATGATCCATCTCCAGGACCCAGGCTGGATGAATAGGTCCACTCCCCGTCCTGCTTTCTTTATCACGGCTTCGATCAGATAATAGGAGGGACCTATGCGATATTCGTGTCCAGGCAAACCACGTCTGGAGCTCAAAACTCTACATGCGCTGAAATTACCACCTGTGGCTTGCGAGGCCTGGACTGTCTTCGCTATGACGATTTCCTGCTTCCCTTGGATGCTTGGAGAGATCTGCTACTTCACATGCGATCTTTGAAACAGGCTTTGCCACGTCGTTTCGCAGTTGCACAGTTGCGATTTGTTCGTGGTTTCAATGTTGCAAGTCAGATCTCTGCGCAGCCTGACATCTGTACCACTTCGGGATTTATGGCTATTATATGCCTTGTCATATATGTCAATGCGCTTTAAGACTATTCCTCAGATCTAGAAAGAGCTCTGTGGATCTGGATGTCGGTGACCCGCCAACAAGCGGAAGCTGTTGCAAGTCATAGATAGGGAGTGAAATCCGGGGAAAGTCTTGGTGTGTCAAGCACCTTCTCCTTCCTCGCAATCTTCTATTCTCAGCGTTATCATAAATCTATTCATATTCATTCATTATGTTGCGCCCCTTCTTGCTGCAGGCAGCTCTCCTTTCCGCGGTAATGGGGGCACCTTTGTCTTTTAATGCGTACAGTGAACCCTTCCCGGACCGCGTAGAGGGAAAGCTCGTCCAGCGGCAGGCGTCTTCCTGTCCTCCCAGTCATTTGATAATAGCTCGAGGAAGTTTAGAACCGCAGGGACCTGGGCAGCTGATGTCGATGGCAAACAAGATCATCGCAGGGACCCCAGGGACTACGATCGAAGCGGTGGTTTATCCAGCAACGATAGAGAATTATGGAGCTTCGTCGGGCAATGGGACTGCTGCAGTGACAGAAATGCTGAGCAGCTTCGTTCAGAAGTGTCCCAATTCCAAATTGGCATTGCTCGGATACTCTCAGGTAACATATCTCTATATTGGTAATAAGCAGTGGGGTTGACCAATATCTAGGGTGCGCAAATCATTGGAGATGCCGTTGCGGGAGGAGGTATTCAAGGAGTGTCAAGCATGAATCCACCGATCCGAGCTGACATTAGCTCAGTCGGTATATCATCAGCGTCTCCATATTTCTGCACAGTCGGCTAATCGAGGTCAAGTCGACGCAATGGTCTTCTATGGCGATCCGCGACACAACGCAGCTGCAACTTACAATGTCGGCACCGCTGACAAAGATGGTGTCTTCACTCGGCCAATAAACCAAACCTTATACCCATTTTCAGAGAAGCTTCAATCCTACTGTAACAGTAAGTGCACTCTCCAACTTGACTTGCAAACTTCCAGTCTTTTAAATCCAGTAATCTGATTTGAGCAAGCAAATGACCCATTCTGCACCCAAGGCAACGATATAGCAGTCCATCTCGCCTATCCGCAAGAATTCGATGATGCCGCAGCCGCTTTCGTAAACAAACGCTTTCAATCCCAGCAGGCACTCGCAAAGGCCCAGGGAGCTCTAGCTCCAGATTCGTCTCCTGCTTCAGCTCAAGCTGACTCAGCACCGCCGGCAGCGACGCTTATTCGTCCCGGAATCAATTCACAACTTGCTAACTCGACTGCGACCACGGTGGCAATCAGTCTTGAGAAGACCATAAGAACGCCATGGGCTTTTGCTATGAAGAGTGTGCTGGGGAATGAGGTAGTGAAAAGGAGGGAGAGGATTCCTGAGATGCCCAAGAATGCGCAATTTGAGATTGCGAAGAGGATGTTGGTGGATGCGAGGGGTCGTGCTTAGGTCTGTTTGCAGGTAGGATTAGCAGCATGTGACCCTGAGCTGCATGAATCCAACCTTTTCTTTCGAAATGCTGAATACACATCTACCGTGGCAGGCAGTGAGCTCGCCAATGGCTGATAGAAGTTCAGGACAGTATCTATGCCGCTCGGTCTCAACAATGCTTCACCAGAAGTCCAACTCTCCATCTCATTACTCAATTACAACCACAATAATAATAACACGGATTTGAACATTATTCAGGATATGACGGTGGAGTCCTTTCATTTCTGCGTGGAGATGTTTGAATGTTATGTACCATCGTTCATTCTGACAACCTCCTACACAAATTCATCCAAGTCGATCTCCAGGTCTCTTCATCCTTGATCCGTATCCAAGTATGAAATTTCCATATATTGTTCGGCATCATTATACTACATTTCCGTCGTCGACTCCTCGATAGTTATATTACCAT
The DNA here is from genome assembly GCA_000738655.1 of Venturia pyrina ICMP 11032. NCBI lineage: Eukaryota > Fungi > Ascomycota > Dothideomycetes > Venturiales > Venturiaceae > Venturia > Venturia pyrina. The sequence continues at coordinate 43,833 of JEMP01000016.1, forward strand.
CTTTCTCGCTAAACCTCTCATCATCTTCTCCGTTAATTTGCTCACGATATCGAACCTAAATTCTATCATCATCTACGCCACCCCTACAGGATACGAACCTCTTCCTAATTTCCTCCTTCAACAGCCTCCTCTCCCTCTCCTCATCCATCCTCACTTTCATAACAGGAATCAGGATGCTCATATGCAAACTCTCATGCAACCATATCTCCGTATCTGAGAGTCGTGAAAAGAGCTGTGAAGACGAGTCCAAATCATCCACACAAAATCCGCAGATTTGCGAGTCGATACTGGGAAAGTATTGGATATCTGCGCACTGGATCCCGGTTGAGTGATATGCTGGACAAGAGATTATTTGCCAGGATTTGGTGGGGTGCGGATGATGGCGATTATTGCTTTGGAGACAGGAGTTGTGGGGTTGAAGAGTGAAATGGCACATAGTCGTGGCTGATGGCTGATGGCTGGTGGCTGGTGGTTCAAGGGAAGTGGAAAAGGGCAGAAAAGGGGGGTGACATTTATATTCTAGAGAAACCTCTGACAAGGTGGTTTTGAAGGGCGTGTAATATCGAGCGTGACTTGACGCATGATCGCTTTCTGTGTCAGTGACTAGCTAACATGCCCTTCCTCGGTATCTTAGCCACATACATAGTTTCACACATCTCGCTGCCTATCTAGAAATGCTAACCTCTTCCAAACTCGTACCATAACGCACTGCTCAAAAGCTCTCACTCTCTTCCTCCATCCTTGACTCCTCCGCCCTTTCTCTCGTCACGCACTCTTTACCTCATTTTCTCCTCTCTCCTCTCTCCTCTCTTATATTTCCTTATATCCTCTTTCCCGTTGTAGTATACTCCAACCTCCTTCTCATCTCTACTCTCTCCCCATTGGGTCATAATACTCTTTCGCACCCTGAATCTGCCTCTCCAAACTACAGCCTTCCCGGGAATTGAATAGTGCCTCACTGGATTCCGCTCTGTATTCCAGGGGACGTTCGCAACTTGGGTAAGGCAGTGTCTCTGTGAATTTTTGAAACTGAAGATCTAAACGTTGCTGGTTTGTTCGCATATAGCTTTCGCATTGGTCTTGGAGAGGCCAACTCTTTGGAAGTGGCTGTTGTCAGCGTTTGGGACAATGGGACGGCAGAGGAGGTAAATTTCAAGAGTGAAGAAGCAAATTTTGATGGTATTTTCGCCATTCATGCGGTGTCTGATGGATGGGAGGGCAACAAACGAATACGTATAAAAGCAAAAGGGGAGTGACTCGCCAACCCAAACTTTCCAGCGACAGGCAATTGAATAGATCATGAAACAGAATCACTCTTATGAAATTCTTGAGGAGTTGAAGCCCAGGATTTTTGTTTCATTTTTCATCCATGAATTCCCTTGCATTTACTCATTGTGCTCATTAAAGCTCTCTTCACAAAGCCTCGCCAATTCCTCCTCTCGCCGCCGATCAAAAGTCGCCTTCATATGTGTAAGTTGAACACCCATACTAAACTCCCCAACGAACTCTGGTCCTGGCGAGGAAAAATAATCGATTCGTTCTCCGAATGTTGATGCTTCGTCATGGCATTGTGGACAAGGCACGGTATCGAGAGTAGGCTTGTATTGGATATCAGGACATTGGATTCTATTAGCTTGAACTATGATACAATGCTTAACAAGCCAGATTTTTGGATGGTGGAAATCAGGTTTGATGCAGGAGTTGTAGCTTTCGAGAGTGTAGTAGCACATTTCTGTGGGCGTTGTTTGTTTTGTTGATTGTTGTTTGTGAGTGTATTGCTGCTATATCGGCTGAGTTGTGACATGTAGTGAGAGGCGATGATTGAATTTATGTGTTGTGGGGAGTTTGATTGTTAGATCCATGTTGCGTTGTTACTTTCGACTGCAAACTAGACTTGTAGATTGTACGCCACGACGAGGCTGACTTACAGCCTTGCGCATGTGATCGTCGGACCGAAATCGAAGACATGCCTGTCCGCAAGCCATTGCAATTAATGCAGTCATTGTTGTAGAAAAAGATTGGAGACGACTTTTATCGCTAAGAATATGAAGTAAAAAAATATTCAGCTCGATTCAATGTTATCAAACTCCCAAGCGAGATGATTTTTTACGATCGCCAGCACTGCAACGCCAACGCACGTCCATCAGACACGCTGTACATCCAACAATATCCATCTATTCTCAGAACCACTTTCCCTCACCCGCTCATCTCTCACCAACTTCCCATCTCCGACCTCCCCTCGCGTCTCTTCCACTCACACCAAACCAACCCCCACCCCAACACACAGACAACCCACACATCCCCCAATCTAAACTCCCTCACCCTCCTCCCCATTTTTTCCCTTAGCTTCACCTGCTCCCCCCTCACCAACCCAAGATAATCCTTCATAAACGAAATTTCCTCATTCAAGTCCCCCGGTTTCTCAAACACCGCATCCATGTCGAAGTCCTCTTCATTTTTGTCAGGGTCGGGTTTGTAGTGTACGAATGGCGGAAGATCCGCAGGAGTTATTGAATTCATTGTTACTTCGTGTGCGCATTCGAGGCAATTGAGTATGGGATGGAGGTTATGTGATTTGAAGGGGATATTGGGGCAGTTCTGCTCATTCAGGTTTGCGGTGGAGCAGCGATCGATGCACCAGGTGCGTTTTGAGTGGCCGGTGCGGTGGTGATGGTTGCAGATTGAGGGGTAGAAAGTGAATGTACACATTGCGACGCATGTTCTGGTGGATGATGTGGCTAATGGGTAGAAATTCTAGAGGGCGTTGATTGAAATTGAGTGGTTGGCCGTCAGCATTCACTTTTCTCTGGGGTGTTGATTTGATGGAGAGTAAAGAGGGATTAGGGGTCGGGTAACCATTTTTAGGCAAAAGGTGATTGTTTTAAGTGAAAGGGCTCGACACTCGCGTTGCTGTGTGATATCTCAATTCTTTGTGTCCGGGGCTGACAAGGCTGAATTTCAGCCTAGTCAAACGACCACATACTATATCTCTATCTACCCCCCAAGTCCTCCTATCCTTGACGGCCAACCATTCACCAAGCTATCCTCATAATCCAAAATAGCTTGTTTCTGTAACTTAACAAGATCCCATAGCCTTTCTTTCTCGGTAACCCTACCAATATTGAGCATGATAGCCAACCCATACCTGTCCTCCCACGACATCCGTGCTTCTACTGCTTCATCAGCAGTCCCGGGATTTTCATGACTACAGGGAAGGGACCAAAAAATTTCCTCGTCCCATAAGTGTCTGCAATCATAACAGTCGAGCTGTCGACTACATGGGACATAGTTGGATGCCATGACGAGACAGTGAGACGCCTTCTTTCCCTCTGTAGCATCGATTTGACGCTGAGCGATGGAACATAGTATAATGTGAGCTTCTCCAATGTTATGGTGGATTTGCGGGTGTTGGCAATTGGTTATTTGATGGCGGGTGAATTGGCACATTTTGTTTTGTGGATCTTGGGGTACTTTGTCGTTGCAATGCTAGATGCGTAATTGATTGAGATATGGGAGATCAAAGTGATTTCAATACTAAGGGGCTGCTGATCTCTGGAAATAAACGGAATACCGAGTAGTTATATGGGTGCTTAGACTGAAAAGAATGGAAGCAATGAAGAGTGATAACTTGGTATCTCTGATATAAGCTCACTGGAGCGATGGCATGTGGCCAACCTCCGCCAGCTAGCCTACACCTACCACCGCCTCTTCCCGGCTACCCACTCCTGTATCTCGTGACATATTGTGACCAGCAATACTCTAGAAACCATAATTGCACCTCACGAATATGTCCATCTTCTCTCCGCTCTCGCGCTCGCCTTGCGCTTTGTTCTCTTCCCGCATTGAGGGCACGTGCCCAAGACCTTATCTCGCCCTCCGTGATCTCACGACCCCTCTCCTCAGCGTCATCGTCAATCATCCAGTCCACCATGTTGGGCATGGCTTCAAACACACCACTATCTGGAGGTATAGATCGCCGACCATAGAGTCGTTCTATCTCACATTCCTCACACTCTCGCGGTTCGCTGACAAAGTAGTCTGTAATGCTTCGGACACAGTCAATACCTGCCAGCTCGGCTTCGCGACATTCTCCAGTTTCCCAAGTTTCATATCGGTGCTCCTGCGGACGGCGGCAATTGATGTAGGAAATGTAGGTGAACCAACACATTGGGACGAGGGTACGAGTGGGTGCGCGGTATGTCGTCGAAAAGGCGATGGATGCGCAGACACTGGCTGTTGACCAAGAGAGAGATCTACTAGGAATAACCAGATAGCTTTGGTGGGAAGCTTAGGCAAAGTTGATTGTCCTGGCTTAACTGTGGTTGTTGTTCGAGTGATTGAGGGCTGTGATTCACTGTTCTGATTGAGGTTTGAATTTATGAAGGTAGTGGAAGTGAAGCGCAGAAATAAGCACATGAAGGAAGTCAACGAAGACATCCATGTGAGCTTGTTTACCCAGCTGGCTCACACGTCACAATCGCCCTCACGCTCAGCCAAGGAGCTGTAACCTAACAAAACATGAGTGGATATTGGCGGTAAAACCGAACATAACGGGAAGCATTGGTGCGTAGGCAACAGAAGAAAATTATTAAGAAGCAGTAAGGAAAACTCTGGCAAAAGATATTTCTATCGAGAGCGCTGAAGTTAAACCTAAATGAAGGCCTAGCCTCACCTTCCCTCATTTCCAACATCCTAATCCTCTTCAATTGCTCACTGAAAACATTTTGGACATCTCTTCTTCCAATATAGCCCAAGAGATTCAATACCAGGATTACCACAGGACAGTTGCAAAGGCCGTTGTATAGTAGTTTCGCACCAATGTAGGATCCAGCCTTCACTTTCATGACAGCCTAGAATACAGGTTTGTTAGTCGTCGTTGGGCTTGACATTATTTCCAAAGAAGTAGACTCACTGTCAAGTAGTGGCGGAGTACTTGGTGTTGAAACCTAGTTACTGATATTCATATCGTAGACTCAATCGTACTATTGTGGGAATCGTACTCGTTCGCGGTCATGTGCCGTAGCATTGCTCGCACTTTTTTGTCTTCTGCTCATTGTAGGCTCTCTCGCCACGTGCGCATGGGATGCAGACCTTGTTGGTGATTTCGGCATGCTCGCACTTCCACACAACCCAGTCTTCCGCTTGGTGATGGCCTGGTTGAAGGCAGTCGGCGAATCGTGTCATATGCATGGTGCACATTGTGCCGGAGTGACTTGATCTTGTTGATGGCAATTGATGATGGTAGATTTGGAGTTTGATCGTCGCTATATTCAGTGTTGACCTGGAGCGGGCAGGTCGAAGGCAAGAGAGGGAGAGAGACTGTGTTGTTAGAAACGATTGTGAAACATAAACGTGGCGCAAATGAGTCTTTGATCAAGGTTACGTTCACTAGTAGTGCTATCACGAGCTCTTAGAGTGTGAAGAAGGAAGGAACCCCAGCATATCATGGCCTGCTGACCCTCGTACGTTGTAGTGATATAAATGGACCTGTGACCAAGGCAAGAGCTGTTTACGCTGGAAGCAGCTTGAACAGTTTTCCGTGAGCATTTCAATGATTGCTGGTTACTGGCATTTTCGATTCGCCGCATGTTGTCGCGACCGTGGTAGAATTAAGGCGAGACCTGTCATGGCAAACTGCATATTGATTTGATGCTAGGCTACACATGTTTTCTGGTTGCGCGTTCAGTATGTTTGATAAGTCGTTGAGATGCTATTGCCTGTTCTGATCGACGCTTGGTTGATTCTTACTGTAGAGCCTGAGATGAATTACTGACTTTTCGAAATTTGTGTCTGCTGTCTGTCAAGGAGCACGTGCGAAGAAGTCCAATGGCTCTATACGCATTAAGGGCCGTCTAGTGTGGTGAAGACTGAAAGGACTTCGGTGATGATAGCTGAAGTGATGTCTCTGGCATGAGAAGCGACTAAACCCGGGTGCTAAGTGGTGTGCGACATTCACTTCATCGTCCGCCTACGATAAACCAAGAAAGCAGTATCTATTGCTGGAATTAGCTTGAAGTAACGACGCGCACAAAACAAAGGAGCGAAGCAAACGGGTGGTAAACGTTATTGTCGTTATGATCACTGCTGGGTCTTGTCGATCCTCATTCTTTCTGTCACCTACTGATCGACGCGACTCTCAACGGAATCCGCTTTGGTTGAAGCCCATCTCTGGTGAGGCCAATTTTGCGACCTAATGCTATGCTACGAGCAAAAGTGATTCGTTTTCGTCACAATGCACGCCCCATGAACCCCGTGATATCGCCATAGTAAAGGAATTTGACATTGATCTCCTCCTCCCAGCTGATTGCCCATGAACGAATTGTTCAAAATCTTAGAGGTGTGAAGAACCATCTGTTCTTTCCGCTGGTGTATCGCTCCTCCAATGCCTTCTTGACGTTCTTCTTTGAGTCTTCACGCTGGGAAACTTCCTTGAATGTCTCGTGGGAGACTGCGCCCTTGAGACCTTCGAGCTCGAGAGTGTAACGTGTCGGCATCAAGTGGTTGTAGTTGACAATCTTGATGAAGGGCTTGACTTTTGAGCGCTTCTCCATTCTCTTCTTTCCCATGCGCTTGGTAACCTTTGATGGGTATCGCTCGATACTGAGAGGAATTAGTTTGTGTAGAGTGCGGGTGTGCATCGGGGTGATCGCTTACCCAGCGACAATGGCGTGTGGGAATGGGTGGGACTTGGAGCCGGCGTCTTGGGGTTGGATGATCACGACCTGGGGTTTTTTGTTAGATTTTTAGTCCGGAGGGAGTAGGTCATCTTCCAGCAAGGGACTGTTCCAATTTCCATGCCGCCATCGATTTATCCCAGGGCGAAATGTCGCTGCCAAAATATCCCTCTTTTCCATTGTGCGTGCCATTGTATCCACGAACAAAGTCCTTCTCTTTCCGCTGTTCGTATGCGTGGGATTGCTGAGTACACACCTTCTTGCCTGCCTGACCTGTCCAGGTATTAGCAAAAGATATTGCGTCTATGGAGAAAATTCCAAACTTACGGCCTCGAGTGATAATGGCCACACGGCCAACCTTCATGACTAGGACATCGTCAGTTTATCCTCGCAACTCAAATCTGAATGTGCACATACACTTGACCATTGCGACGTCCTAAATTGTGGGAGTTAGTTGGGTAGCGATGGAGTTCGCGATGTCGAAATCCTCCACTGTGCGCACTCTTTGCCAAGCCGCTAATGCTTGACGTGAATATCACATGACTACAGTTGACGCAAACGGTAGGCACATCGCCGTAGGTGGAAGAGTAACAAGCATCGAACTCATATCTAATAGTTCCCACCTCTCTCGCACGATACCATCATCTCCCATATCAATCATGGCAGTCCCATCCCCTCAGGAAGAAGCGAAGCGGATAACGGAGGCCCAGAAGCTCGCGAAAACAGATGCAGGCAAGGCCGAAGCCATCTACAAGGACATCCTCTCGAAGAAGCCAGGTCAATCAGAAGCCGCAATAAAGAATTTCGAGACGGCTCTTGTTGGCCTAGGGGAGCTATATCGGGATCAGAAGAGAGTGGACGATCTCGCAGACTTGATTCGGCAAACACGATCCGCCTTATCCTCGTTCGCAAAGGCAAAGACATCGAAACTTGGTTAGTTTGCTCGCCAGAGCGTGTAACCACCTGTGAAGCTTACAATCTATAGTCCGCCAGCTACTCGAACTCTTCACGACTATACCCGATACCACCGAAGTCCAAATCTCAGTCACGAAGTCATGCATCGAATGGGCGGTAGAAGAACGACGGGGCTTCCTACGCCAGGAATTGGAGTCCCGCCTTGCGACCCTCTACATGGCCAAGCAATCCTACTATGACGCCCTCACCCTCATCAACAACCTCGTCAAAGAGCTCAGACGGCTTGATGACAAACTACGCCTTGTGGAGGTCCAGCTTCTCGAGTCTCGCGTCTATCACGCATTAGGCAACGTTCCCAAAGGAAGAGCTGCTCTCACATCAGCCCGTACATCAGCCGCATCAGTCTATACACCTCCGCTACTACAAGCAGGCTTGGATATGCAGAGTGGCATGCTTCACGCAGAAGACCAGGACTTCAGCACTGCCTTCTCATACTTCATTGAGGCGATGGAGGGTTATCACGGTCTCGATGATGCACAAAAGGCCACATCCGCGCTTCAATACATGCTTCTCTGTAAGGTCATGCTCAACTTGGGTGACGACGTCAACAACCTTCTGGGATCAAAACACGCGATACGATACGCAGGCAAGGGTCTGGACGCGATGAAAGCTGTCGCTCGTGCGCACACGAACCGAAGTTTGGAGGAGTACGAGAAGGCACTCGGAGATTACAGATTCGAGCTCGGCAGCGATCGTTTCATCGCAATCCACCTACGCCGTCTCTATGATGCCATGTTGGAGCAGAACTTGGTCAAGGTCATCGAGCCTTTCAGTCGTGTTGAGGTAGATCACGTCGCCAAGATGGTTGGACTGGACACACAGCAAGTGGAGCGTAAGCTGAGTCAAATGATATTGGACAAAGTCATCATTGGTGTACTTGATCAGGGTGCAGGATGCTTGATTGTTTACGACGAATCGGAGCGAGACAGTGGCTATGATGCAGCACTCGACACGATTGAAAAGCTGCATAGCGTGGTCGATGTTCTGTACTCGAATCAGGCTTCGCTACTGGAGTAGGCGTTGAGTTTGAAGTTCGGACGAAGCAAGCGGTATGCTTATCATCTGGTCATGGATTTTGGCAATTGACTGTAGAATAGTAACTAGACGGATTCAGCACCAATATACTAATGTGTTATGCTGGTATCGTTGAGGGTGCGATCTTTCTGCATCATTCAATGGACTGGTCAAAGTGAAGTCGTCGCTTCCATCAAAGAGAGCAAAGAGCCTTGATGTAAAGCTCAATCTATTTTCATGATCGCGAAGACAACCCCAGAGAGTTGATGCCCTGTTCATGGATCATGAAGGAAGTAATGAGGTACGTGAAGACCAAGGCAAGAAAGATATTCCTGAACATGATCTTTTAATGAATGCCAACACAGACCGCTGGCAGTTTTCAACTTGATACAGGTACACGTCAAAGACCCTTCCAAAGCTGGTGTCCTCGATCTGCTTCTTTGCCCGTTGAAGATAGTTCACGGTCCAACATCCAGAGTCGATAAAACCGCGTGTTCGAAATGTTTTAGGCGGTGTTTGCATGTATATGCGGATAATGGGCGAGCCGGAAGCAGGCTCCGGAGTCAGCATTGGCCTAGAGAATAATGACAATAATGACGGCTACTGAAAATTGGGTACCAGAGTCTTAAGTCAATTCGAGACAAAAGACGTGTGTTCTAAACACAGTATCAAAGCTCTAATGCCGCAATGATAAGCATTTTTGACATATACAGGATTTGCTAACGATTGTGGCCACTTCGATTATCAACGCTCGAGACGAAATTCAATTATACGCACCGAATCACTTCGCCGTCAGCAAGCAGATATACTCAGAGACTAGCCACCTGGTGTATTCGCAAAACACCTTTCACTTCACTCTGAGCCCTTACGGAGTAGACAATTCGGATCTTTACGGACTCACCAGGTCGAGGGCTGAACCAGTCAGGAGATCGACTCTTAGTCTCGAAGACAAGATTGACATGACCCAAACCGGAGACAATATTCTGATGTGGAAGCTGTTTCTTTGCAAGATTCGCTACCTTCCGCAACGATTCTTCCATTATGCTACATCAACCCTCGCTGGTAGGACTTGTAAACACATTGGAGAAGAGCTAAGCAACGGATTCAAGAAAAACGAATTCTGGGAAATGTTGAGGGCGACTGGACTTCTCACTTGCAGTCGAAGGCGGAGCTAGATTTGTAAGCGGTGGGCACAGGATGGGATGGCTGTGAATCGGTAGGGTGTCTCTCACCGGAAAATGTCTACATTTGCCGAGCCTTGCCACCCGTTCCTTCTTCATCGATCTTCAACTACAACAATTTCGGTCATCTTGATGACTACTTTGAGGAAACCCATGATCTAATCGTTATGGCCAAGTATCAATACCAGCCTCTCGATGAGCATTTCGGAGAGATTCGCCTGGTTAAGATCCTTCCTGGTTCTGGGAACGACCTACTTATTATTGAGATTCATCATGTCGCATTATCCTCCGCAATACCCCGAGATATACGAATACAGACGGGTGAGCCTATCTTGGACGGAGCTCCCAGCACACAGATGGAACATGACAGCCAGATAATAAGTGAAACATTGGTCAACAACAATGCGAGAGATTTCGAGGCTTTGTCGTACACTTGGGGCCCACCAGAGCCAGTGGAATCAATCATCATCAGCTCAGGAACAAACGATCAAAACGCTTCTCAAACCTTTGAGCCCACTCTTGCGGTTGGCCCAGGCCTGGCAGGCGCCTTGCGCGGCCTACGAAGCCCAACAGAGACCCGTTCAATGTGGATCGATGCAATCTCCATCAACCAAGACGATATTACGGAGAGAAGCAAAGAAGTCCCGCGTATGGGGGACATATACTCCACGGCGACAAAGGTGGTCATCTGGCTCGGCGCGGAAGACAGCAAGAGCACCAAGGCTGTTCAGCTTCTCGATCAATTGGGTTCAAGACTAGAGCAAAGCGAGATGGCTGGAAGACCGACAAGATACAAGGATAGTACCAGGCTTCCATGGACCACGTCAGACTGGGAAGCTATCCAAGAGTTACTCACGAGGCCTTGGTTCACACGCATTTGGATCCTGCAGGAAGTTCAACTTGCTAAAGAAGCAGTCGTGTTTTGTGGCAGTGCGCAAATATCCTGGAAGTCCATGAAAGATGCGATTCATGCCGTCTACCGCAACTCGCATGTTCCGATCGCAGGGTTTCGTCAAGCCATCGATGAGGCTGACAATACTGTAGACGACTTCCTGAGTTACGATGTCGAAGAGACATTAGTACGAGCTAGTTCTCGTGGTGCAACAGATCCCAAAGACAAGATTTACGGAGCGCTGAACATTCTTTCGCAGGGAGTGAGAGACAGGATTGAGGTCAATTACGATTTCGATGTGGTCGAAATATACAGAAATGCGGTACTTGCTATCAATGATGCAGTACATCGACTCAATCTCATTGGGTATGGTGTCACTGATGAAGCCGTCGAATTCAATGGTTCTTCCTGGGTACCAAGATTCCATGCCGAAACTCCGTTCTCGCCGAAACCTTATCACTTTGCCACTGGCGTTTCTGCTTCAAAAGTTCAGGTTATCGATGGTATTACCATCGAGGTCACTGGAAAGCTTTGTGGGACGGTTGTTGAGGTTGGACTACCCGTTCCAGATATACACGAAGACTTGCCCGGCTTCTACAATATGCTGAAGACTGAACCTGCGGTTCAACATCGTACTGAGCATGATTTGAGAGATGATGTTTTGAAGTGCTTGGTGGCCTCGCAATTGAGCAGCCGTCTACCGGATATTATGGATTCGTTCTCCTTGAAAGAGCTTAGAGATATGGTACTTAGTGCTTTGCGTGGCGACGAGGAAGAGACAGAGGCGTGGACTGAAGCCGATGCAGTCCTAGACCGAGCCCTGTTCACCAGCTTTGGCACGCGGCTCTTTGTCACCCAAGAAGGAATAGTTGGGCTAGCTCCGCTCAATGTTGAGGCTGGTGCGTACATCCCAGCGATTATCAATCTATGCTGACTCTTCAAGGGGATCAAATAGCCATTTTCCTCGGATGTGATCATCCAGTCCTTCTTCGCCCTACAAATTACAACTACAACGTGCTGGGCATTTGCAACATCCATGCACTCTGTGATGCTGTCGTTCTACTGGGAGCCTTACCAGAACCATGGATTGTTCAATTCCTCTATTCAGAAGAGTCGGATACTCCTATGCCACAGCCATTCTTTGTCAACACGACGACTGGAGAGAGGACACGAGAGGATCCCAGATTGGGTGAGCTTCCAGATGGATGGGAAAGGATCTTTCCTATCTGGAATAGAGGTGAGCCTCGTCACGTTGACTACTTTCGCCACAAGGGAACAGGTGAAGTCGTGTTTTCGGATCCGAGATTAGCACCGGAGGCTTTGCTTCGGAGAGGAATTGCTCTTGATTGTCTTCGATTGGTATAATCGGTTCGTTTTCTCGTTGGCTTTTACAAAGAAGACATAGGGCTTAGGACAGGCCGAGGGTTTGCCAAGCGGCCAAGAAGATACTATCAACAGGGCACCCCTCCTATCTTCAGGGGGCCTTCAACCGCGCAATGTTAGCGGTTGATTTCATGAAATTACTAGCGCGTTCCCAGAGGCCGACTCAAACTTCGTTATCACAACAACAACATCTTATCCATCACTACCAGCATCGATTGAGTTTCCAAAACGCGTCTTTCTTTGCTTTCGCTTCCCGTAGAGAAGAGCTTTGCGCGCAGACCATCCAATTTCCTAAACGCGAACTCTCTCATGCTCACCCATTGGCACTGTTGAAAGTCTGTCACTCCATCCGGGCTGAGGCTCTCCAGTATTACACCTGGAATAACTCCATTTCTATTGCGACAGTTCAAGGTATAAGCCCGACCCTCTTTTTGGGCTGCCTTAGGGGCAACGGTGATTGCTGAGATCCCTTACAATACGGGACAAGGGTAAGTACGGTTCCAAAGCGAATGAGCGTGGTTGCCGTGAAACAGTTACCTGGCATGAAGTTATGTCACATTTTCCGGGAATTGAGCTGGACACACTCGCTATTATCGATCAATGCTACTGCATGCAAGACCATCGCCAAAAGGATGACTATTGCCCGATCTACTTCCATATTGAGTATGCAATACGGCTCGGGCTGGGCTGGAAAGAATTACGCGTCATCTGTTCTGATGTATCAGTCTTAAGCAGGGTGGACGACCATATGGTAGCTGGGCATTGTGCAAGGCGAGACCCGCAACCGACAACCTGGAGGTCTATTCTCAAAGAGCTTGTCGGTGGTGACTCAGAGGCAGATTTGGAGATCTTCGTTGCAAAGAAGGAGTACGAAGGCAAAGCGGATGTGATTCACAATCGTTCGAAGCGCGAAGTTTTCGAGAACAACCAAGCGTTGGCGGAGGCGCGTCGCGTTCAATCATGAACTGCCGAAGTTACCTCCGAGAGGTCATGGTGATCATGCGACGGGGTGCTTAAGTTGCCGTTAAGGAAGACGGTTCTGGCTGAAATGGAAGCGTGGATAGGGACATAAAGGAGTTGTTCGAGCGACGATCGTAGAAAGACATGAAGGAGCAGGCGGCTAAGCTTCGAAAGTTCCCATATTTATACAGTGATTAACCCAGAAGTTTTACATGATTGTTCCTATTTTTGCTGCCTCCTCCTTCCAACAAGGGTATCGTGAAAGCTATGGGCTCAAAACAGGTGAAACAAGTATACTGCATAAATTGTTGTTGCAATTAAGACGTCGATGCAATGCTCACTCTGAAAAAACCTCTAGCATCCAGTTTTCGAGTTAGGTTGCTTTGAGGCGTTGACAATCCTCTAGTAGTATCTTCGCAAGGCTGGTCAGTAGCCAATAGATGGGCGATTCACTTGAAATGTATGCCGTCTGTTAGATCTCTATCATCCCCAAATATTCATTACCAGTAAATGGAAGCGTGAGGTCTTACGAAGGTGAGACAGCGAAACAAACATTTATTAGAGTCGAAGACAAGTGGAAGATTCGGAACCTGTAATACAATCTCCTTTGCGTCGGCAAGGCTGTGTGATGCTGAAGATAGACGCAGACAGCCACAGGTAGATAGTGCTGAGAACGCCCAGAAAGGTTCGATTAATACAATGAATATCTGACTCGGATCTTTTCTGGTCCCCTAAGTCAAACACTGTCAATGGTCCTGGACATTCTTTCACGAACGCGTTCGGCTTTTCGCGTCAGGCTGAAGCGGGGGAGCCGCGAATGCTACAAGGGTCAATCCCCAAAGTTAAAGCATCCCCCACTCGAAAGTTCATCGACCAACTAAATAACAACAAACCATGGTATCTTGCAAGCATATCGATGCCGCTGAGCTCAGAGTTCCAGGACCGAATCAATCCGTCTACCGTGAGGATTGTACACAATGCTTCGACTCTATCGACGATCCTGCCGGGCTCGATGTCTGCCTATATTGCTTTAACGGAGGCTGCACAGGCGAACGAAACCACTCCCTCCTACACGTGCAGTCGACTAATCACCCTCTCGTGCTGAATATTAAGCGGACGCGGAAGCACATCAAGCGCGAAGAGCCTCCTCAGAAAGTCACGAAGCTCGCCATAGCTGCCGAGACCGAAGCAGACAAATACGATACGACGACCCAGATCAAGTGCTACGAATGTCAGATAGACAATGTGGAAAAGGGCTCAGCAAAGCTAGCGACTGTCGTCGACGCGGTGCTAAAGGCAAACACGTTCGCCCGTCAAGAGGAGGTCAAGGCGTGGGAGCAAGAGCTCACCGCATGCGAACATACACTATGTCTTATCCAAGACGCCGCGAGGAATATACAGTCTCAAGATCTAGGTCACTGCTCGAACTGTGAACTCAAGGAGAACCTCTGGCTTTGTTTGACCTGTGGCAACCTAGGCTGCGGCCGGGCCCAATTTGGAGGCATTGGTGGAAATGGGCACGGCGTGGCTCACACAACAGAGTCGGGTCATACAGTTGCGGTCAAGCTTGGTTCGCTTACTGCAGATGGAACGGCGGACATCTATTGCTATGGTTGTGACGAAGAACGCGTGGACCCGGATCTCCCAGCTCATCTCGCTCACTGGGGCATAAACATCGCGGATAGGCAGAAGACAGAAAAAAGCTTGGTTGAGATGCAAATAGAACAGAATCTCATGTGGGAGTTCTCGATGACCACAGAGGATGGAAAAGAGTTGCGACCGCTCTTTGGTCCAGGCCTCACCGGCTTTAAAAATTTGGGCAACAGCTGCTACATGAATAGCGTCTTGCAGGCTCTTTTCGAGATCCCAGAGTTCCGATCTCGATTCTACTTCCCAAAGGACACGCCTCCTGCTGCAGATCGACCTGCTGAAGACTTGGAGACCCAATTGCGAAAAGTTGCAGACGGCTTGCTCTCTGGTCGCTACTCAAAGCCAGATAGCGATGTCTTTGTGTCCGAGTCAACTCCGGAAGTTCCTTATCAGAAAGGTCTTGCACCAGCCATGCTGAAACACCTCATCGGTCGGGGCCATGCTGAGTTTTCGACTATGCGACAACAAGATGCCTTCGAGTTCCTGCTTCACGTTCTTCAATTGGTCACACGTGCTCCACACCCTGCGCCTCTGCAAGATCCGGTAGGTGTCTTCCGTTTCGCCATGGAGCAACGTTTGCAGTGCCTCAATTGCAAGCGAGTGCGGTATAGAACCGATGAACAGGAAAACATCTCCGTTCCCGTGCCTATCCGCCGTATGCCCAAAGACTCTCAGATGCAAGTCACCACTGTTGATGGCAAAGAAAAAGAAAAAGAGGAATTTGAACCAGTCTCGCTGAAGGAGTGCTTGGACATCTTTACTGGTAGCGAGCTCGTGGAGTTGACATGTTCTGCATGTGGTAGCAAGGACGGTTTCACAAAGCGCAGTCTTTTCAAAACCTTCCCACAAGTACTTGCCGTCAATGCTCGACGTTTTGAAATCGTTAATTGGGTTCCTACTAAACAAGACGTGCCAGTGATTGTCGACGATGAGCCCTTCGCTTTTGATGCTTACAAGTCCAATGGTCTTCAGCCTGGAGAAGAAGAGTTGCCCGAAGACGCAGCCACTGGCGCTGCGAGCAACAAATTTGTTCCAAATGAGGCAGCTCTCTCAATGCTTGAAGCTATGGGATTTCCGCGCGTGCGGTGTGAGAAAGCTCTTCATGCGACAGGAAATGCGGATGCTGAAGCGGCATCTATGTGGCTCTTTTCTCACATGGAGGATCCTGACATTGACACCCCTGTCGACTTAGGAGGTCTCTCGGGAGGCAAGAGCTCGGGCTCAGTTATCGACCCTGAAGCCATCGAAAATCTCGGTAACATGGGCTTCAATGCCCCTCAGGCCAGGCAGGCGCTGAAGGAGACCAATGGCGATATAGAGCGCGCCGTCGATTGGCTCTTCTCCCATCCAGATGCGCAAGGAGACTTTGATGAAGGCGGACCGACGAGTGACGATGTACCAAAAGAGAAGACTGTACCGGGGAGCGCCGAGATTCCAGCCAACTTTCAGTTGCAGTCGATCGTTTGCCACAAGGGTGGCTCAATCCACGCTGGGTCAGTAATTATCATTCTTTGTCTTTTCTGACATTTGCGCTAATACATTCTACTTAGTCATTACGTTGCTTTCGTCCGTAAAGTCCTTTCCGAAGAAGACCAGCCCTCGTGGGTACTCTTCAACGATGAGAAGGTGGCCAAGGCCGGAGATGTTGATGAGATGAAGAAGTTTGCATATGTCTACTTCTTCCGCCGAGTTTGATGGACGTTGATGATTGAGACGATGATGTTGATGATGATAGGAGATGAGATTACGTTTGCATAGCCTATGGAGTTGATAGAGAGGATATGGTGGATGCTGCAAAGTATCAAGCTGAGCATTTACATAGCGTATAGTATGTACAGCGGTTGGTCGTAGACAATAGACCTGCTAACTAGCATTCGATCTGAATGGCATGACGGACCATCGACTCCTGGATTTCATGATGTTACGTGGTTTCCAGTGTTGAACCTACAGTTGTTCTTCAAGTCCTCACTATTTGTTTTCTATCACGTGGAGTCTTTTAACACCAAGATTTCCACATTCGTTTTAGTATATATATGTCCTCTCGCGTTTTCAATTTCTACGTCATACGTTTCAATTTCTTCTGCATCCATATTCCAAAGGACCCGCCCATACTATTCAATCAATACTTTCAAGCATACACTTATCGATCACCAGCGACCACTGCACTATGGGTCAGGCACAATCGAGTGTACACAACGACAGTGTTGCCGACCAACTTCCGCAGCAAAACAACATTGCGACACAATTGGATCAGTTCCAAAACGATGCCGGCCAACTTCTGCAGGAAAACAGCGTTGCCGCAGACCAGTCTCTAGAGGCTAACGATAATCACAAGGCAAAGGTATGTTGCATCCTGAAGCGATTGCCTTTCCAAAATTGTTCGGATTTCTAACATCGACTTTCAGAGAGCACCGAAGAAGTTTCTTGACTTGTGGCCGGAGCTTACAGTTCGAATAGCTGCGTACGCCCAACTTGACCTTCAAGAAGGCCAAAAGGACGATATTCGTGATGACGAGAGTAAGTTGGATCACCAAATGCGGGCCATCGGATCTATCTCGAGGTCGATGTTGATGGGATTCTGGCAGGACAATTCCAGAAACGCCAGAAATTTATCGACATCGCCCTTGAGTTGAGACTGACATATTCGAATTAGTACTAACAGGACGCAGTCGCCGTACTTTGGAAGGCCTTGGAATACATACCAGATGCCGAACGTGCGGATACGATACAACGTGGTTTAGATCTCGAGAACATGGTGGACCACGAAGATGGAAACCCTATCATTCATATCGTGCATTACCTCGGACCAAAGGCGGGCTCTAAGATCACAGCGACAAAGTTACACCCCATTTTCCAAGTCTGCCAACGCCTTCGTCGAGAAGGTGATGATTTCATCCGTGGCGCTCATTTCCAGGTCAACCTACAAAACCAGGTTCAAATCCCCTTGGCCATCCGAAACGCCCTCATCGCTATCTCAAAGGAGATTGAACACCTTCCCATGCTACGCCACCTGAAAATTGCATTCTACAATATCGATGAGGGTCATCGCCGGCTTCAAGAAGTCTACATGTCTTCGGCTGGGCGCATTCATGGGGTGAATACGAAGGAAGTTGGCGAGTGGTATTCTAGAATGTTATGTGTTGCGACTGATGTCACTTGGGCTGATCGCGAGGTCCGAGCTGGAGGTTATCTGACGCCTGAGTCGTGGTTGTCGTTTGTTTATGAGTTGAGGGACAAGGATATTGAGCGTGCAATCCTCCGTATTCAGGCTGGATGGGAGAATCCTTACGACATGATGTTGAACTAGTTGCATTCAATGGCGATAAACTTCAGTAGTTGCGCCTGTCAGGTGCAGGGTTGGATGGATGGAATTACGGGCAGGACGACAATACTAAGTGTGGCTCGGAGATCTTCACGGCAGGACGGATTAATTAATAGCACGGCGTTCATGGGCGTCACTCGAGTCTAAATGATACTCAATTCATGAGCTTAGATCGGATTGTCAACGAAATAATTGTTATCTAATTAAGACTTGTGTTTTCTGAGGTTTCAACCCCCGAAGTTTGTTCTTTCCACAAAGGTAGAGCTTGTTAGGCGGTTTGAGCGTCGTCCATGGATTCGTGCACGATATCGGAAGGAGTCTCTGGCATAATCGTATGGATACTAGTGGTGTATGTATTCGGAACTAACAGAAACGTCCCTAATTGGCACCAATTGTAATTTATACTATTTCTTCATGGAAATTTGAAAGAGATGCAAGTTCGAGGCTGACGTCGAGGCCGACGCACGGGCCAGTTCTTCATTGACCAATGAATGCGACTCTGAGATTTGCTCCGCGATCTCGAAAAAGTTCCAAAAAATCATACAAACACTCAAACTCCGCCGAAATGCCTACCGCCACTAACACGAAAAGAGTCGCCGTCAAGGATATCGAATCTTCCAGCGACGAGGAAGAATTCAATGGCTTCGACAACCCAGAGCCGGAAGAAATAGAGTCTGAGAGAGACGAGGAAGAAGAAGAGCTTGAGAGATTAGTCTTTGGAGATGCTGCGGGCTTTAGGCAAAGAATCAAGGGGTTCAAGACTGCGGAAGAGGAGGCGAACGGGAAAGAGCTTGTTCTGAAGGATTCTGATGTAGATTCGGGGCCTGGATTGGAAACAGTTCAAGACGCGGATGTATGTTTGCGCCGATGCTATCGAAGAGCTGTAGACTGACTTGGACTTCGGATAGCTCTATTTTATCGATACTGAACCTACTACTCTACAAGTACAAGCTTTCAGCGCGGCGCTTGAGGACGACGAGGACGAGACAGGTGGGGATGCGCCTGCTTGGTCGGATAGCGACGATGAGAGGATATCTATTTCTTTGGCTACGAGACCACAATTGAGGAAATTGCGGAGGACAGAAGCTGAGGATGTGATTTCTGGCAAGGAGTATTCGAGACGGCTACGGAAACAGTATGTCTTGAACTTGTTTCTGGCAGACCTCGCACTAATTGGTATTGCAGATTCCAGATACTCAACTCAGCTCCAGAATGGGTGCAGACTGCGACATCAGGAAGGCCCATGAAGAAGAGGCGGACTTCTGGGGGCTCTGAAACCTCAGACAGCTCTTCAGACGAGGATATGGACTTGGATGGCGAGGTTTTGACACAACAGCCTCTGGCAAGGCTATTACAAGACGCAGACACAATCACCAACCGAGCCATGACAGTGAATGGAGCACCGAGAAAGCGCAAGTTCCGGCCCGAAGTGATAGATATCCAAAGGATGAAGGACATAGTCACCAGTGGACCTGTAAGATATCTCTACCCGGTCTTCATATCTCATACTAAAATATCACAGTCTGCAATCACCTGTCTCGAAATACACCCAAAACTCCCACTTCTCCTCTCCTCCGGTCCCAGCTCAACTCTCTCCCTACACCACCTCCAACCAACGCCTCCTAATCCGAATCCCCTTCTCACAACTCTACATATAAAACACACACCTCTAACAACAACCCTCTTCCACCCCTCTCCATCCGACCCACGCATCTTCCTTGGCGCCCGCCGACGCTACTTCCATGTATGGAACCTGCAAACTGGACAGGTGGAGAAGATTTCAAGAGTATATGGTCACCAAGAAGAACAAAGATCAATGGAGACGTTCAAGATAAGCCCCGATGGAGGGCATATCGCGATACAAGGCTCTGCAAGAAAAGGAGGTGGAATCCTAAATATCCTTGACGCAAATACGTTGCAATGGGTCGCGCAGGCTAGAGTGGAGAGTACAGGCGGCATCGCAGATTTCGCATGGTGGGCCGATTCGAAAGGACTAATAATCGCAGGCAAAAACGGCGAAATGACAGAATGGGAATTGGAAAACCGAATCGCGGTAGCGAGGTGGAAAGACGATGGTGCTGTAGGGACAACAACACTCGCTCTTGGTGGAAAGAGCGAGAAGAGTTTAGGAGGATGGAGATACATCTCCATTGGCTCAAGCAGCGGTATCGTGAACGTCTACGACCGGAAACTATGGCATCTCCTCCCAACCTCAGCAATATCCTCACTTGGAAAGAAAACCCAATCCAATACCACGATTCCGAATAACCCTACCCCACTACGCATCCTAGATCAGCTCGTCACACCAATCTCGCACTTAGCATTCAGTCCGTGTGGTCAAATCATGGTCATGGCTTCGAGGTGGAAAGCGGATGCTCTACGACTTGTCCATCTTCCAAGTTGTGCTGTCTATAGGAATTGGCCCACTGTCAAGACGCCCTTCGGACGCGTTACGAGTGTCGCATTTGGAGAGGTTGCTGTTGAGGAGAAGGGTGCTGAGGGGGATCTGGTGTTGCTTGTAGGGAACGAGAAAGGTGCTGTTAGAGGGTGGGAAGTCAAAGCGTAATCAATAGATGGCAGAAAATTATACTGATTTGCATGACTTTTTGTGTGTGTGAACACATGTGATTGGCATGTTTTCATGGTCGACTCCGTGTTGACGCGGAATCTGAGCTAGCTTATGCATCTTCTCCAGCCTTTGAAGATGGGAATAATGATGACTCTTGTATTAGACTCTCGCCACGGACAGAAGTCTCTTGAGGCATGAATGGATAAACAACAGAAGGGATACATACGGATTCCCGAGAACAAATTCGGCTACTCTTGAATATTTGGGCGAGGGCTGCTGGGGATAGCGAGCTCTAAATCCAAGACGGGTCTTGTAATAGAACCAAGGCGCGCCATCTCGGATTTGCAGATTTCACGAGGTTAGATGATTGACCAAAAAATGACTCGGAGTTCGAGAGAGATACACAGTATTTCCTTCGGGTGCTGGGGATAGAATTCGTCGGGGCTCCGGTTACAGATTGGAAAGGCCGATGCTCATGACGGTATGTGATTGTACCTAGAAAATTCGCCGGTATTGAGCAGCTAATATAATTCAGATAAATCAATGATAACGGGTCAAAAGGGTTCGAATGGGTCCCCATCTGCTTTGTTGTGTTATTTTGTTGTTGTGAAGGGGGACCAATTTATAATACAGCATCAAAGCCGGACATAATTCGTTTTTCGCTCATTCTAGGGGGTGCACTCAAAATGGATCTACAGTATTTTACAAGACATAATCATCCTAGTAACTAGACGTGTCTGGGAAATGACAAGAAGACACAGAGTATAAATACCTCCCTTGACCCCGTTCGGCATAGCCAAAATACAAGCACTTTTGAGGACGACTCCAACGGTGACGTTTACGTGCGAACGAAAGCCCTGCTTCCACGAAGAAGAATCGATGGATCTTCTTAGATCCTACGAATCGTGATATTGGCGTTGAAGTCGCCTTCTCCATATACGTGTACTATTGGGGAAAGTCTGGACTGAGGTACTCGCGAGAGCTGAGCGTCACTGGAGCAAGGAATCTTCTTTGTTCTAGTTTGCTTTTGATGATGATCTTCGAGGTGGAATAACCATGCCTACTTATGAGGATATAGTCAAAGAGACTCTATCCAGATCGTCCTTTCGATGCCTAAGATTGTCCCAGGGCATCTATTACCGTATGGTAGATGTTCCGAGTCGATCTCTTCAGTAAATATTCCCTCATCGTCGAGGACACGATCGTACATTCCTCAAATTGTTCTTCAGGTACCTCCGTCTAGTGCGCTCTGCCTTTTCTAGATGTTCATCCACCTTTCTTTGGGTTAAGAGGAACGACCGGAGCTGGTCCTCGATTGTTCTGTCCTCCCTTTGTTTGGGGCTGCCTCTTGCTCCAGTATCCCTCCACAACCTTCTTGATCTGCTGAAGCGCGGCCGATTTCTCCTTCGGGGCTTTGCAGTTCTCAACTTTGTAAGGGGGCTCGAGGACGACCGCGTCGTTGATAATGATTTGTTGGTTGTTCCAGCGGGTTGGTAGACTGTGTTCCCATTAGCTCGAAATCTGTTAGAGGTGAGCGTGGACGTACGTTCTCATGATATGATCATGGATTTCCTGTGCTTCTTTACTGACGCCCTTTCCTCTCGTAGATTCCCACTTCTTTGCCTCCCTGATCGCTTGCGCTTCCCTCGAGTTCAACGCGTCGTTCTCCGCCTTCGTCAATGTAGGAACTGCCTGTTCCTTCTCTCCCTCACCTGCCGCCTGCACGACCTCAAACCCAGTAACATTGGCCAAAGAGACAATATGATAGTTTGCTGGTGCACTGGAGGAAGGGGTAGGTGGCGCAGGAGGTGAATTTACGTCCTTGATGGCGAGGAGGTTGGTAGTTTTGCAGAGCGTGAAGAGGGTTCCTTCGACAATGGCACTGGAAACTGAAGTCGTCACTTTGATGCTGTATTGGTGGTCGAATTAGTACTGTTCTTTGATCATAGTGGAGGACTGATAGAACTCACCGCGCGCCAACAGTTTTACTCAAGGCTTCGATATCGACGCCGGGCTGCGGTCCTGGCTTTGGAGTCGCAACTCTGCCACCACCGCCAGCCTGTTTCTTGGTTTCCGCCATTCTTCTTGTCTTATCTTGTCGCGACAACTGAACCCCGGAAGCGCCTTCTAGTCGGGAAACGGGGTTTCCCGAATGTATTATTAGAGGGAACTCCGCTCAAGAACCTGGTGGGCGCGTGTGTCGTCGTCGAGTACCAGGAGCGGCGGCAATTAAGTGCAACTCGTGTCCTAACAAACCACCCGCATAAGGGTCGAAGAGGGAAAAGGAATGACTTGAAGAAAAGAAAAAGGAGAAACGCCAATAGCCACTATGAGGAGACCCGGTTATGGAGAAGTTCCCAAGGTGTTGTTAAATTCAACATGTCTCTGCTCGGGCAGCAGCGAATCGACTTCACGAGTCTTGGCAGTGGATTATTACGCCTCGTGCCTGATCCAATGACAGATCTCATTTCACTGCCATAATTTCAAAGTTGATCATTGATTCATATTTTTAAGGGCATGCTATGATATCGACTAAGTAAATCTTCACGAATCTTGCATTTTCCACTTTGAACCTCCTTCAAATCCGTCTACTCGTATTCCATAAAGCCAACACGCTATATTTATGCAGTGTATGTAGATGCACTGACGTTGCCGCCACGGCCGGTCCAGTTGACATGAATGTCCTACGAGCTGTTAATAATTGTACAACCGCGCGAACAGATCTGCCACTTACAGTCTTCTCTGGCTTGGACTCGGTTGCGGCCTCTGGCTTCATGCGGAAAGTGTGGGCACCGAAGTAGTCTCGCTGCGCTTGGAGCAAGTTCGCAGGTAAATCCTTGGTTCTGTAGCCATCGAAGAAGCTTAGGGCCGTACTGAAGGCTGGAGTCGGGATACCTACTCTAGTTAGCCTTCACTGTATCAATGATAGAAAGCCATGAAGATAAGGGATGGATGTTGCAGAAAATCTGCGAGCGCAAAGGAAGAAGCATATGTTATAGGGGGGAAAACGGGATGGAAAAATCATCTTACCCCACAAGGCTCCCTTGGACACGATATCTCTCCAGCCAGCTGTGGATATGTTAGCTTAGGATGTACTGCTGTGGGATAGCTTGGAAGCTTACGCTGTGCCTTGTGAATGGCCTTATTGAAGAAGTCGTCGAAGAGCAAGTTCTCCAGATCTGGCTTATTGCGGTATGCCGATGTTATGTCTTTGAGGAAAACGGAACGAATGATACATCCACCACGCCACATCAAAGCTATTTCTGGCTTATGGAGCTTCCTAGTACGTGTCAATTGCTGCAGGATGAGGACTTTGTAAAAATTAGGAAATGCCTACCAAGAATATTCTTTCGCGGCATTCTGGATCAACATGAAGCCCTGGGCTGTTGTCTGTTAGTGGTGTCATTGTCAATTGGGACTAGGAAGGCAGTACGTACCGTATGAGATGATCTTACTCGCGTATAGAGCTTGCTCGAGGTTATCTGTGCATCGTAAGTGTGAGATCTGACGATTTTTTGTGTTGTGATCTGATAATCTTTTATGTCCTGATCCGCTTACCGATGAACTCCTGCTTGTCGCCAGAAAACTTTGGTTCCGGTCCGCTGAGAATGGAGGAAGCCCGGATACGCTGGATTAATTGTAAGCTAAAGGGTTTCTGTTTAGGAGGGCGAATTAATCACCTCGTCCTTCAGGGAGGAAAGACAGCGAGCAAAGACCTAGTGATGCGTGAGTCATGCCTCCTGGTCACTTTGACCACGAGTACTAACAGCTTCTCCAATCAAGGTGACTGGCATTCCAAGGTCAAGAGCGTTGATAGCTGTCCACTTGCCGGTACCCTTCTGACCAGCAGAGTCCATAATCTTCTCCAAAAGAGGTGTGCCATCGTCATCGTTGTAGTACATGATGTCTCGGGTAATCTCGATGAGGAACGAGTCAAGAACGCCCTTGTTCCATTGGGAAAATATGTCCCCCATCTCCTTGTTGGAGAGTCCGAGACCGCGCTTCATAATGTCGTAGGCCTGAAAATTGTCAGTCTCGATTTGTGTTTTTATGGTGAACAGTTCGGTCATACTTCAGAGATCAATTGCATGTCACCATACTCAATGCCGTTGTGAACCATCTTGACGTAGTGTCCAGCACCCTCTAATCCCATTGTAAGTGTATTCTCCAGATCAGTTGTGGGTCTAGAAGCTTACCATCACCGACCCACTGGCAGCAAGGCTCGCCGTCAGATTTCGCAGAGATCGCCTGCAAAACGTCCTTGACGTATGGCCATGCCTGCAGATTCGAGTCAGTCTAGGAACCAATTATTGAACACCAGATATACCTCTTCGTTACCACCAGGCATAATCGACGGTCCATAGCGTGCGCCTTCCTCGCCTCCAGAGACACCACTGCCAACAAATCGAATGCCCTTCTCAGCCAGGTATCTGCAGCGTCGGTTGGAGTCTGGGTAATGCGAGTTACCACCGTCGATGATGATGTCGCCCTTCTCAAGACCGCCATCGGTGAGGAGTGTCTCGATGAACTGGTCGACAGCTTTTCCGGCTTGGACGAGGAGCATCATTCGGCGGGGTTTCTTGAGCTTGGAGGTGAACTCTTTAATAGAGTGGGCGCCCACGATGGATTTTCCTATAACAGACTGTTAATTAAAGGTCTAGCAGATAGATCTAGGGTTAGATAGAATTACCTTTGGCTTCATTCTCCAAGAAGCGATCAACCTTGGAGACGGTTCGATTGAAAGCCACAACAGTAAAGCCGTGATCTGCCATGTTAAGAATCTTCAGGCAGTCAGAAAGGCATGTCGGATTTGTTTTCTTCTCACGCAGTATCAACTCACCAAGTTCTGCCCCATAACCGCCTTGGATTTTTTGTTAGCAGAGCACGTCGGGTCCGTCCATGCTTGCGCTGATCAGGTATACTCACAAGACCAATGAGGCCGAAATCTCCTCTAGATACATGTCAGCTTTTTGGATCACAGGATTGTTTGAGGTTATAGCTCGAATGATAAGTTGGGAAAGCAGCACAGAACCGGATCTCGCGGGGAAGTGTTTGTTGTGCAGCTGTGGTGGAGAGAAGCTTACACTGGTTCTCCAGACATGGTGAGAGGTTATTAGATGATAGTGTGAAGGTTGTAGAGGTCAATTGTGGTAGAATCTGGAGTTCTACTATGGAGTGAAAGTGTCAGAGAGTCTTGTTGGGAGAGAAGGAGCAATGTTGGTTGGAGGGGTTTAGAAATGGTGGGGCTCAGTCCGTCGTTGTAGTCAGCAGAAAAGAAAATTGGTATGACGGTGCATCTCCGAATTCGAGACGGGATTTGCCAGTCAACCTTCGGAGAAATGATTTTTCTTTGCATCTGCCAGTCACAATTACACATCATCAGACCTCAGCCATATTCTGGCGGAGAACTCTCTTGTTCAGCGAACATGACCGGTCCAGTTGGACTTAGGCGGCTTGTCGAAGCGAACATCTCCACAACAACATCGGGCGAGGCCAGCGCCGAAGGAAGATGCTTTGTGAGCATGAGGAATCCCATCCCACCACCAGATACCGTTTTCCGAACTCAGTCTCGACGACTGAGCCCTCGTTTTCAAGGTCGCCCCCATCGGAAAAGCCTTCTTCGGCCTAGCATTTTATCTCAGCTACACCTCAGGCCCTCCTTCGGCTCACCTCTGGCTTCGGAAACGCAGAATTTGAGTCATCTCAATCGGTTGGGAACTCCCATTGCCCCCAATCGAGTATTTAATCACAGTTCGTGGCTAGGTCAGTTCGAACTTCTGGGCCTCCATAATCAGCTTTGTATATCTTGTCCGAAATCGGCGTCTTCTGTTCAACATCATCGACGACTAAAATATCTGCTTGCTCAATTCCTTGAACCTTCCACCAACTCACAGTTCCATGATTTAAAACATTATACATATTCCACTAGAGTTGATCTTTAGACTCGGCTGATGGCTTAACAGCAAGTTCGGCATCATGGAATCGCCTTTGCTATGCACCGCTAACATTGTCAACGGAATACAAGTGAACGAGGACGATTGTACTGCGACTAGTCGGATAGTTTCCAGAGGGGTAATCGGCTGAAGATTATGATCCAAAGGACTGCCCTGGAATATGATGGCGCATCCAGACTGCTAGGGGTCCTCCAGCTACGAGCTTCAAAACCCGCTCTAGTCAACTTTACGTTTCTTCCAAGTCATCCATACATTCTTGCCAGTACAGGTGCTGGAATCCGTCTAGTGAATTCCTTGATAACGGGTTGCTGCACTTGCATTATCGGAGTAGGCTTGGGCATTCCGGGAAAGGTGATGCTCGATTTCGGCCTAGACTTGAGAAGCGAAGAGAAGTGAGAGTGGGAGAATAACTGTTGATCGATAAATTTTGGCTCGTAGTATTGGTCTTTGAGTGGTTTCCGGTTGCGACCTGTAGGGATTGGGAAGCTGAGGCGCTGTTGAGGCAATCTGTGAGAAGCTATGTAATGAACTCTGACCAATGTAGGTGGTCTTTGAGATTTCTACCAGATGGTGGGTGATGAGCGATGCGACTGATGGACGAAGGCGAGTTCCCTTTTCAAAGACGACGCAATCCATTTTGGCGTATTTACCCTGCGGAAGATCGTTTGGTGGCTAAAGGGTAGGATGCTGCTTTACTTTTTGTCTTGGAGGGAACATTCTCGAGAGTCGAAAGTGTACACTACAACTTTTGGCAAATGCCACTCAGCTTCGCCGACTTCCTACTCCTTGATGAGAATCTGGAAATACATTTATTACTTTTAAGCAGCGATCAACGCTGATACATTTTTGGCTAACTTACTTTGGAGAATTGCCAAAAATTCATCGATATTGATCTGGAGTTGAGTGACGGCAAAAGCAACGGTGGCTTCGAATTTGAAATACTTGGAGAGTACCAAACTGATGAAGCCACCGTGATCTCAACTCTGTTTATCGATGCCATGCAATTCAAGAATATCTTATCTTATCTGATCATGAAGTGACTGTTCGTACTAGGAGGTACTGATTTCGGTGAGTTCAGAAGGCGCGGGTGGATAAACCTGGACAGTGTGGTTTCGACCGGCTTAGAAAACAAAACAATCTCCAATTAAAAGTCATGATTGGTGAATTAGGTCTCGTCGAAACAGGTCAAACCTAGTACCAAATGGAAACTTGCAGTGAATACTAGTACTGGATTGAGCCATTTTCACGTGACCAATCTAAGGTCGATCGCGCAACTCCAAGTTGACTGTGACCCGGCCGCTACAGCGCCGACATTCTCGATTTTCCAGTCCTAAGATCCAAACCTCGCAACCCAACGCGTCGAAAACCTACCGAAAAGACCTGCGCGCATACCAAGAGAAAGGACTCGTTCAGTCCGTAAGTCCACCGTCCTTGAAGAACAACCTTGATCAGAAGAAACTCTCTTGTTCATCTCGATGTCTTCAGCACCAGGATCTGGCCTCCCTCACGGCCTCCCAGCGAAGCCAGGCGGTCCGCTACCACAATTCAAACCCGCCTCTCAACCTGCCTCTCGCTCCACTGGATCACGTCCGGGTCAACAGCAAAATGGCTACTCACAGGGCGGCTACGCAGCTGCCGCACCTCCAACCTCGTACCAAGCCAATTCCGCAGTGACCTCCTCTGGCTACAATTCATACGGTTCCTACGCCGCCTCAGCAGCTCCTAGCCCGTCTCCAGGAACAGCCGCCTATGGCGCTGGAGGATATGGCGCTCAGCAGCAGGCAGCCTATTCAGGTTACCAGCAACAACCAACCGCAAATCCATATGCCGGATACGAATCCTATTCTGCTCCCGCAGCAGCACCTCAAATCCAGAACCCTTTTCCACTTCCTGGACAGTCGTCGGGTGGCAAAGGCGCAAATGGATATGACCCAGAATACGAAGCACAAATCGCGCAATGGAACAGCGCTTACGCGCCAAAAGACGAAGCTGCACTGAAAGAGGCTGCAAAGAAGGGTCCTGTAGGCAACGCGAACACCATACCTCTCGGACAGCGCGACACAGGACCGGCTTTGACCAGCAAGGAATTAAGCGCGGCTGTGCCAGTTGGATCCAAGGCAGCAGCAGTTGTCACAGGTGCAGATGGAAAGCAGAAGACCGTCATTCGCAGTGGAGGAGGAAAGACATGGCAGGACAATACCTTGCTTGAGTGGGACCCAGCTCACCCCCGTCTGTTCGTTGGTAATCTCGCGGGTGAAGTTACGGACGACTCACTACACAAGGCGTTCTCCGTCTATCCTACAATTGTCAAGGCACGTGTCATTCGTGATGGTCGCACCACTAAGAGCAAAGGCTACGGATTCGTAAGCTTCACTTCCACGGACGATTTCTTTCAGGCTGCCAAGGAGATGAACGGCAAATACATCGGCAGTCACCCAGTCATCGTCAAACGCAGCAACACTGAGATTAAGGTCACTGCTCCACCAAAGAAGGGTGGCAAGTACAACAAGAACAAGGGCAAACGCGACAACCAGGGAAACCAGGCTGCGGCTGTGCCCAGTGCTGGCGTCAAGAAGGAAGGCAAGAAGAAGAATGGATTGAAGTTACTAGCATGAAAAGTCGTTGACTTAGGAATCGAACTCAGGATCCATCGGATTAACTTGATCTTTTCTAAGTAAGTCCACAGCGTCTGTGCTTTTAGCGTTGCTTTTCTCGATTTTTGTATCCGGATCCGGCAAGCGAATTCAATGAGAGAGCCCATTTGTCGGTCTTATCGAAACGACGAACCACATTTACCATACCACCAAACATGGACAACCACGCTCCACGGATGACTGAATCATGTAAGTGCCTCCTCCGAATTTACTGGTTTTGATCTTGCTGATCAATTTGAGACCGGTGGAGGAGGAAGAAGCATTGCATGAGTGCATAGTGCAAGGCTGGTGGACCATGAGGCTGGTTGATAGATGGTCTGAAAATTCGGATGATATCGTGAGAGCACTGTGGAGTTGTTCTAGCAGAATTGGAAGGGGATGAAGTTCTTTTACTGCTTTTCGTGGAATTGCTTGTGACTATTGAACTGCGTGGTTCTCCAAGTCGAAATGTCGTGATGGAAACAATTGGCCTAAGAGTTGATAGACCCGATTTGTTCCGTGTGTCTCTCTCGAATCGGTCAAAGAATGATGTCTCGCTGCTGAGGCAGTCTCTTTGCCTTCCATGTTACTGTTGGATGTCAAAGGCTGCGTCCTTCGAGTGGGACCCCTACCATTTTCCGTGTCTGGCAATTTGCATTTGAGTGTTCTGAAGGGGTGGGAAATGGATTTGCCAGAAAGCCTTACAGTCCACAGCGGTGTTATCTTGCTGTGGGGTTGTCAATAAGGACTTTGAGTTGGACTTGATGACCACGCTGTGTTGGTTAGTTATTAGCCTCAGAAGCGTATGAAGAGCAGTGTCTGCCTTCTTGTACAGTGAAATAGAGAAAGATAGTTAGGAACAAAGATCGGTATCGGTTTTGGAATCGTGATGTGTATATTTGAGCATTTCTGAGTTGTGTTAGTACCGCGACGTCCGTGCCCATAGTTTGTTCTATTCGCATTGTCGCTTGTCGCTTCAAGTGCTTGTCGCGTCGACAGCAGGTACATCGCGACTCCAGGTTTGCGCCAACTCGTCTCTAGCATCCAACAGTCCTTGTATCGCCTGAAATCCGCTCGAATCACAAATTTCCAAACTGTCCGCAATGGCAGATCCAAGTTATGGCATACAAGCCGAGTTGGTAAGGACACTGCTGCGAAAAAGGATGAAACGACCTGCTGATAATCAATCGTCCAGCTTCGGCATATGCACCTTATATCCTCATTTCGCTACCCAGTCCAGTCTCATCTGGGACCCGAAGACGCCCTCAATGCTCTTCTACAGGCCCCGCGGATCGTCAACGAAATGAGCCCCATGGCATGGACCTACTTTAACCAAGCCCCTAGTGACGGTCAACTATTTCTCGCATGGCAGCCTCCAAGAATGCAGAAGGGCTTTGCCACGGATGGGTACATTTGGGCAGATCAAGAACAACAATTCCTCCAGGAGATCAAAGGCTATGTATGGATATTCAAGGGTTTGAAAACAGCACAAGGCCATGCTAACGGTATGTACAGACCCTTGAGATTTGCGTGCATCGTGCAGGTTATGCTATGAATCGCGACCAAGTTGCCAGTCACACCCGCTTCCGATACCACATCCTAAATAAGCTTCCAAACGTTCCTGGACCACATTTTGATCCACTACTATGGCTCGTTCACTACGGACCGAACGACCCGCAGTCTCGCATACCAATCCAAAGCATCCAAGTTTCTCCACAAGTTCGACAACTGGTTGCCGAACGGCAATACATTGAACAGCAAGGTGGACTACAGCGCAAGGAATTCATGTTGAAAGACAGGCCCAATTGGCCACAATTGAGCCTCAATCAGAGAGCAGCGGTTCCTCATATGCCTGTTCAACACCCGGCAGCTGCCTCGCCAGCGTACGCGATGGCGGCTATGCAGGCTAGACAAAACCAGCAATACTACCCTCCAGCAGTAGTCCAACAACCTCCCGCGAAACGACAAAGAGTCAATGCCAGTCAAGCACATATCACGAACGCGATTGCTGCGGGCCAAATACCAGACTTGATAATTGAAGAGGAAGAGGGTGCTGCGCTCGGAGATTATCTGGACAATCTGACCCCAGCAGACATCAGCAAGATGCGATACAAGCAGCACCACGAATGGATGGAGGAAATATACTCTTCTGTGTTTTCGATAAGCCAGATCGTCCCTGAAGATTTGGGCCTAGGACTGACCGGAAAACTAAAGGATCTTACTGATGGCATTTTCAACACGCCCAATTATGATGCTATGAAAGCACCGTTCGAGCAGGACAAATATTCACAGAAATACAAAAACGCTGAAGATCCTCTGCAGCGACTGCGGCCGAAAAAAGAGAGGCTTTTGGATACTCCACCTGGTTCAACCCAGTACCAAAAGCTCACACCTGAGAAGCTTGAAGAATTCGAAACCAGAGTCTCCGGATTTATGGAGTCTGGAAGAGAAGAGATTGAAGCAATGAAGAAGGAGCACGCAGCCATGGTGGCAGACTTCAAGAAATCGAAAAACTATATGGTAGCTGAGCGGAAACTTTGGGACGCTGCAGATGATAGAACGGTGGAAGATATCATTGCAGACCTAGAGAAGAGCGTTGGCGTGAAGCTCATAGAGCAGAAGGACGTGGTATGTATAGAAGAGGGTGGCTTGGAGAAGGAAGAGAAATCCCGGCCTTCTAATGGAAGCCGCGAAGCTTCGGCGAATACCAATACGAATGGCGCCGCGAACACTTTCAATGGCAATGGTGTGCCTTATGGCGCTGATGACAACTCCGCGGCTGGGTTGTTGGATCAATTCGGTTCTGGCTCGTATGAAGGCACACCAGTTGGCAGGGTACCAACACCTCAGATATCGCAACCACAATCTGGAGCACCGACGCCTGCAGGCACGGCTGGACCAGGTCAAGACTTCAATCAACAGGATGAATCCAGCCTCGATTTCATCGATGGCATGGACCTTGATGTCCCAATGGAGGGTTTAGGTGACGGCGCAGACACAAGCGACTGGCTGACCGGTGATAACTCTGCACAACCAAACGCCACTTCAACACCTTCCGATCCCAATAAGCCTAGGAGCACATCTCAAACGACCCAAAACCAACCCTCGAACACAAATCCTAAAGCTGATTCGTCGTCTCATCAGTCTACCACTGCTAACAATGAGTCTTCCGCAGATGCGATCAACGCAGCTGAATCGACACAGCATGGTGAGCAGAATGAGACGCCGGAAAGTGCGACGGGCATGTTTCACGATGCCGATTTTGATGGTTTTGATAATTTGGATACCGCAGGCGATGCACTTGCTGATTTTGATACTGGTGGGGACGATGATTTTGGATTGGACTTGGGGGACGATGATATTGCGTTTGGGGCTACGCCGGAGGCGGGGAAGATGGGCGAAGGTGCTTAAAAGCTTCCCTGGAGAGGAGTCTTTGGAGTTTGTGAAGAAGGGTAAGGGTTTTGCTATTTCCATTGTTCGATTATGGCTGAGATTGAATGGTGGCAGGATGATCTGGGAGCTTTCAGTGGACTAACCTTGCTAGTGCCCTAAGTGTGGTTTTAATTTTATGTTCGAATTCGCAATACATCCCTTGAGTGGTTTGACGTGACGACCGTTGTCGCAAGTACTTGACATAGGTATTTCCATGTGGTTGCGTGGAATTTTGACCAAGTTGGGACGGAGAGTGGACTGTTGTTTACGCGTTTCTCTCAGCCACGATCTGGTCGTCATGCTCCGACGCTGTCGATTTCATTTCGTATCTAACCCTCAGTAAAGTTGAGAACATTCATCGATGACGATTGGGGACATCGAAACAGGAGGTTTTGACTCATTGTAAATCTCATACTAGTACACAAGGAATTGGGAGCGCGACGCGTGGAGACCTCCACAGATGTAGTGCCGAGCGCCATCGAACAATCGCCTGCGCTTGTCATTCTTATAACCCAAATCTCTTCATTTTCCCATTTTCCCCGTCTCTTACCTTCTCTCTGTAGATGTATACCTCAAAAATCTTTCTAGAACATGGACGATTGCGTTCCTGAACTCTGCCCTCTATGTCTTGATGGGTCGATGGAAAAAGCAATGATCTTGGAAGATTGGAAGGGTATGCTTGTTCTATCTCATGGATGTTCCATCCACTGACTTGCTCTTTCAAGGCAGTATACAGATAGGGAATTGTTGGAAATGATGTATTTAGACCTGCAGCATGGGAGAAAACCTTTCGCTGCATGCTTGGAAGGTTTAAGTTTACCGGCAAGCTTAAGAGGACGCTGTGGAGCCAATCGCTTTGTGGGAGAAATGTTGGCGGGAAAATAGGCAATATTTTATTATAGATACAAGGACTAAGATGTATATTATGCTGTTTGATCTATCCACAGCGTTTCTATATACATGTCTGAAGACAGAATGAGATTGGTACTTGTGAGAGTGCTATACCGAGCAGACTGGGTTTGGAGGGCAGAGCCCGTGACAAAGGAGAAGTGCCGTGGTCGCACTGGATGATGTAGGCCTAGGGCAATAAATGAATGTTGAGCCATGCGGTTGTTGCTCCAACAGCGCAAGGTCTGTGAAGGAGGTCAACCGTCTGCTCTGAGCGGCGCGAAGATTGTGCTTCGAGTTTCGTCTGGGTCTCCTCCAAGGAGAAATAACGTGTGACCATGGCGTGATTGAGGTGGATTGTCGTGATTTCCTGGATGAAGACAGGAGCTTGCTCATCAAGAATTGAATTCTTGGCCCAGTGTCAAGGGCAAAAGGTTCCTGAGGCCGAGAGAAGTGTCTTTCCGCGAGGCGCAAGATAGAGAATTAGCAGTGCTCGGGGTTCCAGTATCCTGGTTACTCCATGCTTTTCTAAATCTCAGACCGACAGCATCTTACTTCAACAGCATCTGCTCCAGCGACCATGCTTACTTGAAGCATCTCACTCGAATCCCCTTACTCCCCGGCTGCTGTATCGGCAAGAAGTGATCGCTTTCAATCTCCACATCCCTCAATCCCGTCTCATACAATTCAAAAATACCCTCATCCCCTTCCTCCCTATATCCCGCACTCCCCCATTTCCTCCAGATACAGCTCAGTGAGATGTACAGCTCCGAGGCGGCCAAATCTTTACCCAGACACTGTCGTGCTCCAGCAGTGAAAGAAACCAGGTATTTACTCAGATCGTGAGCTGAGGGCGTGAGCCAGCGCTCTGGGGAAAAGACTTTGGAGTTTGGGAAAAGAGTTTCGTTGTGGTGGATTTGAACAGAGGTCATGCCCAAAGGTGTTCCAGCCGGTATCGACCAAGTTTTCCCGGTGGCTGGGTCGGTATAGGACATGTCCTTGTCTGGACAGCTGCGAGCTAGGCGACAACTTACTCCGTAGGTCAATCTGAGTCCTTCTTTCATGACAGCATTGAGATAGGGTAGTTGTTCCAACTTTGGAAGGGGAACGACGGTGGTATGTTCTGGCATGACGGTGCGAAGCTCCTGTTTCAAGTTTTGGAGAGTCGAAGGCTGCCGGATTAGCCAGTACATGATTACTTCGAGTGTCCAAGCTGTTGTAAGTGTGCCGGCCATCATCAGAACTTGAGCATCATCGCTGAGACGGCTGACAGTCTTCTCGGAGGGTGGAAGTTTCGAGTCAAGAATGGCGTGGAAGATGGTTGGATGTGCGACCTCGCTGTCTTTGGTGTCTTTTCCAGCTTCGATGGCAGCGATCTGTTTGACAGTGTTCTGCTATCGTGTTAGCTTGGATGCCAAACCAAAGGGGAAGGATTTGTGCAAGACTAGGACAGTCGCAGAAAATTCAACTGTTTCAAAGCTAGATTTCGATTCTCGGACCGACATGAATAAGCCAAAGGTTCCGGCAAACTTGAGGGTTGCGTTTGCCAGAATTTTGAAAACTTCGATCTCGACTTCATGAATCATGAGCAACTCCAATTTTGAACAACCATTGATACCCTGCATTGCTCCTCAAGTCTCATGCTTTGTACACCGGGGATACTTGCCCTCTTCTGTTTCATGAATTCTGCCAGCGCGGGATGGAGAATGCTCGCCAGCGAGTCCGGCAGTGCTTGTAACACTTCGTTCATCCATGGCATGTGCTTCATAAGGTTCGATGCAGTTGACCCAAAAAACGAAGCATCGCGGTAAGAAGGGTCGAAATCCGGTGCCTCCAGACGATTGTCGCAGCGCCCAAATGAGTATTTCATCACAATATCTATTCCCATGTCAGTGTGCGTTAGGACTAGCATAAGTCCTCCTTACCGTTAGTGAAAGCCGCGAATGCCCAACTCATCATCATAACATCTCCACTCTCTTTGAACTCGTCGAATCGCTCCATTAATGCATAAGCGCGCTCCCTAACCATGCCCTCCAGCATTCTCACGTTCGACATGCTGAAATACATGCCCAAAGCTCCACGTCTGAGCTTATGCAAATCATGCTCCCAGGTCCCAAAGACTGAAGAGTCGAGTCCAAAGCTTTTGGTGAACCAAGAGTACTTGTCACGTCGCTCGCCAGAAGCACTTGTCGCGTACCAAATTGGGTAGTATTCCGGATCTCCGACGTGAATTTCCCAAGGCGAGATGCGAATGATAGGACCGTATCGCTTGTGCAGCTCGATGATTTTGAAGGTGTACTGGCCGCCCAACACTACATCGTAGTAGAACTCATACCTGAAACCCATATCAGTGTCCTGTGAGATGATTACGCGTACCAAATTTTCATCTACCATAAAGTCAAGGCCGCCACTTTCGGACCCGGGATGTGCGCAATGGGAGACAGGTATAGACGCCAAAAAGCCCCATATACCGTATACGCTACAACGGCGAGTGCTATGAGCAAAAGTAATGCCATCCTGCTGGTGAGCGGGATGGCATGAAGGATATGAAATATCTCTTTCCCAAAGATGGAGTGGCAGACTCCGGGCTTCTAATAAAGCTCATGGAAGAGCATATCCAGCCGCCTTTAAAGAAGGAATAATAATGTTCGGTAAGGACTCCATCCTATAGGTCAATACAAGCTCCAATCTAGGCAAGAGCAGCATTTATGCAGCTGAGCTCTCGCCTGGCAATCAGTTGGTGGGGCCAAGAAGCGTACTACTGTTGTGTTACAAAGTGCGGTCTTTGTCATTCGGCAAGAACAGCGCTCGCGTACACTGGCTATTGGTGCTTACGGGAGGAGAAAACCTGCCACCCTGCATTTCTTCATGGAGATGCTTCCGTTGCGAATGGCATGGCTCGACCCAGACGGCAGTGAGAGGTGAAGTTCGTGGTGTGACAATAGAGCCAGCCGCAAAAGGATCTTAAAGCAGACGACGAAAGCATATTTGAGGGAGTGTTCGGTGAACAGTTTGAACAATGATTGTTCTTTCGAGAAAGATACAAATCAACAATTTCTTTAGCTGCAGAAATTAGACCGCGTACGAACTTCTTGTAACCTTACCTATTCTAATGGAAGTATGGATTTTTCGAGTTCTATACTTCGTACCGAGCGTCCTGGAGGTCGCGTATACAAGGATAAGATCTACGCTTACGATACACGACAAGTGTCCAAGTCTGTACGCAAGCACAATCAAGGGCAAGACGCTCTGCACATACTTGAGGCAAGACGAAGATATCATGAGATGGAAGATGATGAGTTCGTGAAGCTATCGCCTCGACGAGTGTGGTTGTTTGTGTAACGTTAGAACTATTCCATCGGGGCGAAAGATCCATGCTTTCTAGCTAGTTCTAGCGGCTGAACGTTCCCTTGGCACGAAGGTTCCTCTTTGACTTCACCTCACTTGGTCAATGTGCACTCCTCTATCTCTTCACCGCCGTGTTTGTTTGCACGGATCTCGTGTAGCCAGACTACCCTTAGTCCTCATCCACTTGCCCCGGAAGTCGATGCTGCGCGGATGAACCGCGAGCTGTCCCTCCGCTGACCGACACTCGATGAACGCCCCACTTCTGGCGAAGTCAGGATCACGGAACAGCGGGAAAGAGATCGGGAGGAGACTGAAGGCGGCAAAACCATTCATATTCCGACAGAAAAGAGAAGAGCTTTGGGGTGTTAAGAAACTTTGCTCCTCGGACAATGGACGAAACGAGGTGTCAGAAATGGGGGCTCGTGTGCTATGTTACACCATAAAGGGTTGTGGTTGTTGGATATCACTTCGTCCTGGTTTGAAAAGCGTACCTCGTGGCCAAATGCGGAAAGGCGCCTATCCTTGGGAGTAGGAAGCTGGGCGAAGCATTGGCAGATGGGCACCAGCTGAACATGTATGGTGGAAGTGACGGCTTTTTCATTAGGCAACGCAGAACACAAGTAGTACGTAATACTTCTCACTTTGCTGTGTCACATTCTGAGGACGCTACTCGCGGGGATGGAACGTGTTACGAGCACCACAATTTCGTTCGTGGAGTCGTCGCTCAAGCTGCTCGAACCGTGCCTTGGACTCATTGCCGAGAAGGCGACCAAGAGATGTGGTTGGATCAAGCTAGGAACAAACCATATCTTTGTGTTGCAGGCTAGATCAAGAATCTAGAGTGACCTGCTGTACAAAGCTATATGGGAAATGAGATGTTGAGAGTTGACCAGTGCTCTCATTTGACCATATCGCGATGGTGGTTAAGTATTCAGAGCCGAATCTGGCCCGGACATTTTGGAAGCTATGGTAACTTGAAGCTTTTCTCAATTCGAAATCTGGAGCTCGAGGTCACGGTGTCTTGTAGCAGTATTTCCTGAATCCCTGACCGCAGTATGTAAGGCTACTGTGTGCCCGAACTGTGTCACGGAGAAAGGTACTAGTGGTACAGGACAGAGCTCTATGGTGGATAATAGATTTCGTAGACCGAACCATTGCATAGCAAATGGATTTTGTCTTGCTCCTCATCACAGAGTCAAACGAACCATCCTAACAAAGGCAAATTGGCTTCAACCTTGTAGAATCACTTACGTTAAGCACTCAGATCAAGCCCTTAGCAGGCATAGGCTTTCCTGTCCCGAACTAGAGGCCTGGTATCAGGATTGATGTGATATCTCCAAAGCTTCGGACAAGTTGTAAGCCCGGGCCGATCCACCATTCTGGAGTATTGAGAGCACTGCCAGGGGAATTCCCCGGGTGCAGGTCACGACGCGTGTGAGCTCGACGTGGTGTTGACGACGCCAAGCCTGTACTACTATTCAAAAATCTATTCCCCAACCTCAACCCTTCCTTTCCACTTCACACTCACTCCATTCACTCATTACCTTCATTGTTTGCTTTCACAGACAACTCACACTCGTTTCAATCCCCACACTCACTCAACATGATGCCCTCCAACCTCCTGGTAGGTCTCACTATGGCCACGCTCTCATCCGCACGCCCATGGTACAATTCCACAACCACGTCTGTGGCTGCCTACGGCACAGGCTACGGCACAGGCTTGATCGGAACTGCTCCACATGACATTTACTTGTCTACCAAGGCCGCTGAAGCTCACGCTGCTGGCTGCTCGGTCTCGTACGTCACTGTCACTGCAACTCCTGTCTCAGCCATCACAGATAGCCCTCTGTCTTCTACTTCGGATGAGAAATACTCCTACGCTATCGTTTCAGGCACTACCTCCTGGTTCGGTGGAGTGTCTCCGCCAGCCACTCAATTTGACAGCACTGTGTCCGAGTCATCCACCGTGGTGGTAGGCACTATCACGGCTACCACTTACTCGACCACCACTGAGATTGTTCAGTCTTCATCTGAGGTAAGCAATTACAATTGGAAGTCGACATCGACAAAGTTCTGGGAGACTTGAGAAGGGAATTGCCAGAATTTTGTCGACTTCACACTCTTCATGACCGTAGTGAACTAATGCGACGTCTTTCTAGCTTCCCATCACGGAGACAATGACTGCCACCAGCACGCGTACTCTCACAAGGACTCGAACAAAGACTGGCGAGTCTGAAGGCTCGAAAACTGAGATCACCGACGCCACTTCTTGGCAATGGGCAAGCTCGACAGACACTGTGAGTGGGATTGCAAACTTGCGATTCAGGGTCGGTATCGATATTTTCCCTGAGACTTTGAGAAATCGAGTGTCAGAAATCACCCGATATACATCCTGAATGTCCTATCCCATAGAATTCGAACTGACCAGTGACCTAGACCGGGTTTCCCATTCTTACACCCTCGGGTAGCGAAGGTCTATCGTTCACTGGAGTGCTCAGCGCGTCGACCAGTGCCACAATCATCCTGCCTGTCCCTTCATTGACTGGCGTGTCTAGCGTGCAGACCATTGTCACGAACAGCCTCACTGTCCCTTCAACGAGTAGCATATCTAGCATGCAGACCAGTGCCACAACCAGTGCCACAACCAGTCTCACTGTCTCGTTGACGACTGGCGTGTCTAGCATGCAGACCAATGCCACGACCACCCTCAATTTCCCTTCAACGACTGAAGTGTCTCCTGTTCTGCCCACCTCCCCAGCAGCCCCATCTCCAACGGCATGCGGTGAAGTCGGGAATTACACCATAACTTGGGACGACGAACCACTGTTCGTGCAACCGAAGAACAGCACCTCGACTCTGTTCCCACCAGTCTTCAACCCATATCATCACTTGTTCTACGCCAACGGCTTTGCGTACATTGCGCCACCAGCAGGTGGCTCCCCCTTCCCAGCCACGTCAAACCCAAACACCGCCGTGTTCATGCCAAATCTAGTCATCGACGCTACCGCTAAAAACCACTCCGTCAGTGTAGTCGATAATCTACTTCCTGGCGAGATCTCAGCCGGTCGTCGTGCCAGTGACAGAATCTGGCAATTCGACGCCTATGGCGCAGATCTGGGATGCGATAATGCAAGCAAGTCTCCGTGTGCAATGACCATCACTGGTTATGCATACGATGCCAACACGACGTCGGAATACCCGATTGTGCAACAGAAGGTTGAGTTGCCAGCTTGCGACACTCATATTCTCCACGATTGCTCCCTCAAGCATGTCGACTTCCAAGGCTTCCGTGGTTTGTCTGGCATCCAATTCGAGGCTGTTGTGGGCGGTCAGCAGAAGATCTTCGTCCTGGACAATCTCAACTTAGGTTGGTGCGACAACAGCTGCGCTGCAGGTCTCAAGCGTTTCAGGTACGGAAAGAATTAGATATGACAGTCGGCTCTTCGTGATCCGGTCACGAAAGCAGAGCACGTCACGTCTCGACACTTCTCTTCATTTCTCCCCATGGCATACACATCACATCACAACATTTCCCATTGCTCATATTTCCAAAAAGATTAAAGGTAAATTTGAATTAATCTCATGGTCAAACGAGGCAAGAGACTGTGCAGCACATTGTCAACTGTAAGAATAGATACACATAGCAGCTTCGAATGGTTTTATTTCAAAAAATCGGCGATGTCCAAGGTGCACTGTTCTGGTCTTCTCAATCCACAGAGTTTTTTGATCAATCATTATTTCATATCTTCTGGCGATGCCTCCAGTGCAATGCCCCTCGAGAAGATTGTAAAAATCGCGCCCGATGAATCAGGCCAGTTTTTACGGCATATTCAAAGAGAATTACCATTGGCCCATACTCACGGCAAGACAACACCTTGCGTGGGCGCCCATAATCTTGCTTAGAGACATGATTTCTCATATCGCGGACAACGGAAAAATAGCTCCTCTCACCTACCACCATGCCGCCGCTCCTACCATCGAATATCAAGCTTCAACACACACGCTCATACATCAACCATGGAAAGCCCCAGTGGACCTTCTACGATGATAAAACATCGCAACCTTCTACCATCCCTTTATCCTAGGCATATTCGCCGTATACACGACGCTAAACTCTCTCCACTATCTACACCCAGACGCCATCTTATGCCCCCCTTATCCGTTTTCTTAGCTGAAGAATTGGGTAGCCATCTGTTTCACCGCTACTGTCATTTTGCGCCTCGCGCGGCTCCCTTGGTTGAAGAGGGAGGTTGGGGGATAGGATTTAGTAGCTGATTATATTAATGAGTGTGTTCGTGGTAGTGGTAATATATATTTATATCTCTCCTCTACTGTAGCTCCGAGGTATTATCATACTCACGCGTCGTTTAATCGAATCGAATCGAACCGGATCGGATAATGATAATACCGATAATAGATGGGTGTGTATCTTATAATGTATATCTACAACAATGATACTCCCAGGAACAAAATATATATACCTAACTTCTACCTACTTCTCTTATCGATCCTAAATCATTCCCTCTAAAATCTATACGGGTTCCGTTATATCCTATGCCTATTTACTACCGTAGGTAATAGTCATATATAGAATACCCGGGCCTTTCCCCCTTTCTACCCTTTCTACCCTCTTTATCCAATTTACCCTACCCAACCCTAACCCAACCCAGTCTCGTAGAACAACCCAACCTGGCAAGAATCTAATCTAATCTAGAAATACCATAGGTCTACCTCTATAGTATTCCCACGACTCTCCTCCCTTACTCCTATTCCTAATCCTAATCCTAATAAATAGATTTTTAAACCCCGGGTTATATGAAATTCCATCTGCCCTTAGGCCTTCTCTATCGCGAAAAGGAAAAACTGAATTTTTTTTATTTTGTAAAGACGGTACGGTATTGATTGTTTTTTTCAGTTTGGTAACCGGATACCTTCATTTTTATAGGGAGGGGTTCATTGGTATTACGGATTTGGAGACTACTAGAAGGGTAGTTAGAGGAAGGGGGGTAGTATATAATACTAAGACCTCAGGATTTCATAGATTAGGGAGGGAGGTAAGGGGGAGGAAATAGGAGCGACTAGGAGAGTATAAGAGGGGGTTTCAGGGGAGTAACAGGTCCTTAGGTATGTAGAGATTACAATAAAGAAGAGACCAATCGAAGTATAGTAGGTTTCTCACTAACTGCACAACAGCTAGTTCTTCTAATAGATAGTAGTACATCCGTCGCCATATATCGACGTCAAACGAAGGATAAAGCTTCCAAAAATTTCTCTACACTAGAAAAGATTAAAATATTACTACCGGTGTCGTAACCCCATTCTCAGAAAGGCGAGTTTTGTTTCCAACCCCTTGCAATGCAAAAAAGATCTCCAATCCATAAAATCACATCGCCTACAAAGAACATTGATCCTTGCCCTGCAAACAGAAAATCATCTGTACAGGCTCTGCCGCAACACCCCTCGCTACCAGACGCTCCCTCATCTCGCTTAACCTTGGCGCCGCCTCAATCTGACTCCTGTTGAGACCTTGTGCATCCTTCGCGCCGCTCCAAAGGACCTCCGCCGCCGCCGCAGCCCTAGGCCACACCATTCGGTCGAGGTTGACAGGATCCGTCTGTTCGGCCCAGATGTGTGCTTCGCCACCAATGACGAGGTTCTGGTTTTCCTTGGGGATGCCGGAGTAAGGGTCGTACGAGTACATCAAACGCCAGTTCTTGCGTGGGGAGCAATAATCGGCGTAAGGCCAGAAACCTGCTGCTCCCTTTTGACGGAAGTTGAGCCATTGGCCTTGACCGCAGTCGAGGTACTGGGTTGATGTTAGCCATATCACTTTGAAAATTTCGCGGTACAACATACCCAATAATTGTAGTTTCCGGCAAGCGCTTTGTAGCCTTTAGCCACAGTTTGTGCGAGAGCCTCATCTGATTGCCATGTCTGAACAACGACATCTTTACCCAATGTCACGTTCCAAACGAGCAGCATTTCTTCCCAGACCAGAGGAGTAAGACCCGCCTTTCGAACAAGATTATGGTTGTGATCAACAAACTTCTGCATGTAAGGCTGTATAATCTTGGAGTCGTTCGATTTGATCGTCTCGTCATTAAGATAGGCATTGACATTGACCTCGTCGCCGCCAGTGTGGAAGTATGCCGAATAAGTCGAAACGCGTGGGAGTAGATCGGTCAACAGCTTTGTCAAGAAATCGTAGACCTTGGGCGAGTTGAGCTTGAGTGTTCCTGATGGAGGCTCGGCTGCGAACTTGTCCCAAGGCTGCTCATTGAAGCTTGCAATCAGATCTGGGTGACTGTACCAGATTGAAGAGGTGTGGCCGGGCATGTCAATTTCGAGGTAGACTTCCACTCCTTGCAATGCACCATACTTTTGCAGATCGCGAACTTGGGTTGGAGAGTACGTCAAGTCCGAGCGGTATGCGCCCTTTGCCGTCAGTTCTGGCATCGATGGGATTTCCAGCGGCCAGGATTGAGCATCCGTGACGTGCAAATGGAAGCGGTTGAGCTTGGTGTAGCTAGCTGCATCGATCATGCGTTTGATATCTTTGATCTCGAACCAATTTCGAGCAACGTCCATGTTGATGCCGCGATGGATGAATTTGGGTGCATCTTGAATGGTCACAGGAGCATATGGGGTATAGACGCCACCTTTCGAGTGCTTGTAGAAAAGCTGGGTGAAGGTAGTGAGACCACGAACCAGGCCGATGGACGAAGAAGCAGAAATAGTAACACCTCCAAATGGCTTGATCGAAAGCGTGTATGACTCATCCACTTCGCCAGCCAAAGGCTTGAGAATGTTTGGTGAGTCAGTGGCGTTTAAAGACAAGGAGATGTGCTTGATGAAGACTTTGTCCGTCGTTGACGGTTCGAAATTTGAATTGCGAGGATGGAATTTCCAGGGCACAAAGTTTTGTTCGAAGAGCGTCTTCTGTGTTCGAGAAATGGCAGACTGGACAATCTGAGCACCGCCAATGCCGCTGGTGCTGTTAGATGCGTATTCT
Organism: Venturia pyrina ICMP 11032; assembly: GCA_000738655.1. Classification (NCBI taxonomy): domain Eukaryota; kingdom Fungi; phylum Ascomycota; class Dothideomycetes; order Venturiales; family Venturiaceae; genus Venturia; species Venturia pyrina. The sequence goes on from JEMP01000016.1 coordinate 87,720, forward strand.
GAGGGCTAGAAAGAAACCATGTTAGTAAATTGATCATAAGGCTACTTTAGGTCTTCAACTATGTACTCACCTTTGCAACACCGCTAACGGTAATCTGCACGTTTTTGTCGATCCATAGCGTTGTGTTTCCCGTGCTGTACGAGGCTGGGAGAGGCCAAACCGAAATGGCCGTAGCCGAGGCCAGGAAGAAAGAGAGTGGGAATAGCACCCTCATATTGGATGAAGTGTGTGTATGAATAGGAGTCAAGAAGAGGGGAGGAGCTTTATAGGCTAAGCAATAGACAGCCAAGTGTTGGCGTGAACGCAAGGATGCGTTGGGGGAGTTGTGTGACGGTCACACGGCGGATTGTCAAACTAACAATGCAGGCTGAGGTGATGAGAGGCCCAAGACAGACAGGTGTGGTGATGATTTAACCGCAAGTATACAAGAGGATTTGAACAAAGCCGCGGAGATTTGGAACTGTATAAGAGATGTCTTGTATGGCAGTCCCAGGGGCGAGATCTGCAATATCCTGGAGTCGTACTTCTCGAAAGGCTGGGTGGCTGGGTGATGGTGATTAAAGCAGAGGAGAGTAATGATCGTCTGGGCAAAAATAGATACTCCAGCCTCAAATCCGCAGTTCTACACAGGTGACTGGACAGAGAAAGGCATGGTTTTCGTCATGCACATGGGGGCGGAAGGGGAGTAGTTCCGTCAGTACCAAGAATTGTGGCTGAAGGACGGAGGTGGACAGGCACCATTCGTGATCTGGGCCAGGTTCGGAATTGAGAGCAGAATTACTTTCTCTTGATTAACCTGGCCTGTGTGACTATATCTCTGCTTTGTACACCTCGGCCATCACCATCAATTCTTCCTGAAATCTCAAATACTGAATAGATGTTGGTTTCATATTCATCAGTAGGCAGTGCATTTCTCCGTCACCAGTCACTGTGCGGCCTCCCGTTCAAAGGGTCCTTCTAACAGGAATACTTAGTCTTTGTTCACGTTCCGTGCATCGTAAGACAGACAACCTGGACGGTGATCATGGTGATAATTTCAGTTGCTACAGAAGTCCAATTCGAGCCAGCATTCCAGCCGCACAATATCTTCAACATCGACAATCCCCCCACCAATCATGGAGCCATGTGCTCAAACATCTCGTGAAGGTAGTCGCCCAACTCTCCATGTACCATCCCCTCAATGATTGCAGCTGCCCCGGCTGGCAGTGCTGCGACTGCTGCTGCGTGCAAATCACGGTTACGCCTCCGTTTTTTCCTCTTGGCACACTATCAATGAGAAAAAAATCAACTCCACGCTCAAGAACAAAGTTGATCTTACTGCTTTATTGAACAACCTGCGTCACGTGTCAGTAATCAATCCGGCCAGGTGCTCAGAATGAGCGGCACTTCTAGACTTGGAAAACATACCTTCTCTCGGAGCATGCCAATCCATTGCCCGACGCTGACACCCTGATCCGCGCGATCTTCGACAAGCAAAGTCTGCGCCCAAAGCTTGAGAGTCGGCTCGCCGTCCTCCCGGACAATGTAAAGGGGAGGCACGACGATGCTTCCAACTCCCTTGGCCTTGTGGTCTCGGCTCTTTTCCGCGACCGCTCTGACCCTCTCGTTGAACTCGTTGTCAAGCTCTGGCATAAGCGTCTTGCCTTGTCGGACCTGTGACTTGTCTGCCGTGCCAAACACGTCTTGTGTAAGTTGAGGGATCGCATCGCGGCCTAACCAGAGGAATTGAGTTTGACCATCGTCGATCAAGTATAGACCATAAGGTACGAGCCGTTCCGAGGAAAGGTTCAAAGGCCTGGGAAGCATGATCTCGTTTGTTTCTGGGTTGGGAATACCACAATCATCGGGCATATCATGTAGGGAGTATAATCGTGGGTAGATGTACTGCATCATGAGAGGTAATGGAAGGGTGGAGAGGAGGCAGAGTGCTGCCGAGCGTAGATCTGAGGGAATCAGAGCGGATTTCCGAAGACCAACCTGTGGCTTATTAGTCTTGTGAAATCGCAATGTGAATGAAAACACTTACATTTTTCATGAGTCCGAGGAAAAGGATGGGGAGGCCGCGTAGATTGTTGGGCAGTTGTAGCCCCCCGCCACCCATGTTCCCACCGGCAAGTTCTTTCCTGTAAGTTTGTAGAATCTCGATGACCTTGGATTGCAGTGCCTCTCTCGCAGCCTCCAATCCACTGCCTAGCGCTCTCTCTACTGCCTTGTGAGAGAAGTAAGCGGTAATGGCGGACTGGTCAGCGGATGCATAAACGCTTGATAGGACTTCCGTGGTGGGTAAGGCCAGTGTAAGCACCCTAATTCTTCTTTCGCCGTTGCATGTGGTGTGGAGCACGGCGGTTTGCAAGCACACATACGGTTTCGTGAGGTTCTCGTCAATGGCAACCTCGACGACAAAGCTCTGATCGCGTGGGAAGGCTGGGAATGCGCATAGGTCGGATGACCGGTTGAAGAAATTTCCGTAGAAAGCATTCATTCGAAGACCGGTCGTAGCTCGTACTCTCAAAACAGCTTCCAACCCAATCTCTGCCGACAGGTATGACGAGAATTCGCTCGCAAACTTGATAGCGTCTTCGCTCCGGGCAGCTGACCAGCCAGGATAAAACCAAGTCCTACAATGATTAGTTTGACTACTCGAGTTTTTGAAAAGAAAGTACGAACTGGCCGCCAGTGTAGCGTGGTAAGTTGCTCAGCGTCGCAACATCCGTATATTGTGAGGAAAACAAAAACATGTCAATGCTGACTTGTTGTTTTGAGCACTCGACAGCAAAACTCTTATAGAAGCTGTTCGCCGGTTGCAAAAGACTGCCCTCTTTGCTAGTTCCAAGTAATTCTTTCTTTTCTCTGGACTCCAACTTTCCAAATCCTATGTTGGGCAAAGTCGCGCTTAAAACAGTCATTTTTCCGCCAGTGCTTTGAATCAGTCGAAGTCCCGATCTCAAGGCAGATCCCATGGCACATGCGGTGTTTTGCGTGTCTTTGAACATGTTTTGAAGCTTGTCCAAGAAGACTTCGATATTCCGACGACAGTTGAAGAGGTTGATGACTAGATCCTCGGGAGTGGGCAAAAATGGCTCTTCCAAATCGCTGACAACCAGCATTTTGGGGTCTCTTGGTTCCTCACCATCCTGGGGAATACAGAAATAATGTAGGCTCGAGTCAACAGCGATAAAAGCGAGGCGTGTCCTGCGGTCAACATTGGGAATCACGTCCAGAGCTTCCAAAATTGTCCGTGCGCTGGTTGCCAAAAGACCGCTGGTCACTGCATTATAGCTGACGTCGATCAAGAAAACATAAGTTAAAGCCTGTGGAGGTCTGACCATGTATTCTTGCGGAGCAACGAATTCGACCACGGCGTGATTCAATTCGGGGCGTTGCCATCGATCGACGCTCTAAAGATAATTAGCATGGCACAGGGGAGGGGCAATCAAGAATAGACCAGTCTTTACCTGCTGTGATGCCGAGTCCCAGTCAAATCTGGAGTCTCTGTTAGCCATTATGTCTAAGATGGGGTATGGAAGGAGCGTACGCTTGTGGGACATCGTTTGCGAGGTTGCACATGTTACTGGAAGAATGTTAGATATTTGTCGCCATTGCTATTTCAAGTAGGTAATCTTCTCACCAGCGCCATCGATGTCCATGATCTAAGAAAGTCACAAATGGATTGATGTAGCTTCTGCACCTCCGGCATCGCGAGATGACCTGGTCGGTGCATACTGGCACTGGATCTTCATTGTCGTGCAAGCTCGTGTAGGGCGAAATGACCAAAGCGAATGGCAGTTTCGACTTCTTGAGCAAACTGTGAGTTGTAGGGACCGCATTGACCGTTGATCGAACGTATTTCGGAGGGCAGTTTGAGTAGGGACTTGGTGTGACAGATGTATTTGGAGGCAGGTTGATAATGGGCGGCGGTATATCAAGTTCTTCGACTTGGAAGGGTTGACTGGTTATCTGAGTTAGTCCTCAGTAAATTGAAAGATGCCATCACCTACCTGATAATATCCGAGGCGACCAAGAGATTCGGCTGTGTAGGAGGCGCTGTAGCCAAAGGTTGAGGAGCTTGAGGTTGATTTCCCATATTCATTTGACCGAATTGAGAGGCCAACTGATCCTGGGCTCCATAAGCTGGTTGAGCCAAAGGTTGTCCATATCCAGGTGCTGGGGCAGCACCGTAAGCAGCGGGTTGTCCATATACTGGTGCTGGTCCTCCATATGCGGGCTGAAGAGGTGGTTGCGGCTGTCCTATTGGGGCGGCGCCGGCGGCATTTCCACCAAATTCATACGCCTGCTGTGCGTATGCTCTCTTCTTCTTCTTTTCAGCCTGGGCGGCAGCGGCTTGTTGTTGCTCGTCGTATTCCATGGTTTGGCTGTTATTAATGGAGGCAGGGAACGAGCTGGCGATAGATTTCTAGCCAAGTGTGGGATGCGAGGTGTGCAGGAATTGGCGGGTGTTTAGGTCTTTGTCAAGACATTCGGGTGATAAGAACAGATATACGATTCGAATTGTGGTTGACTGAACCTGGCGATGATGTTCCTCGAGGACTCCAGGTGGCCTCTCTCAGTCGAGGTCAAGGCTCGTTTGAGTCTTGGCGCGGCCGTGAGATCTAGTAGGTATTCTATGGTACTCCGTAGTTCTATCAAACCACACCGACGGTCATTGGCGAACATCTTTGGCACATTGGGGAACAGAGCTGGTTACCAACCAATCAGAATTCATCCTACTGTGGAATCGATGTCGCGCATCATGGAAGTCCCCTTTGATCGACCCCGCCGAATGCTTCATTCCAAGCTTTGCGATCCATCTGTCTGCTCTTTACAACTACCACTGAACATTCGCTCTCAACTCACCCCGACCACAATTCCTGCCTCGGCACAAAAGCCTAGCTGTATCAACGGAAACCAAACTAATCTTCACTACAATCGCCTTTGCCATGGATATCAATATCTCGGCTGATGTATTTTCGGCAAAAGGGTTGGTCACTGTCGTCACTGGGGGAGGTAGTGGTATGTGGAACGTCCGCCAAGGCTTGTGATACATACGTGATGGTTCATTTCTGATCACCATTGATAGGCATTGGTTTAGCCATTGCAGCTGCCCTCGCAAAAAGCGGCGCAGCCAAAGTCTACATCCTTGGTCGACGAGTTGAGACTTTGAATGAGGCCGTTAAGTCGATAGCAGCGTCGGAAGGAGTGGTTGTCCCCATCATTTGCGATGTCTCGAATCCTTTTACCATCAACACAGCTGTAGAGCAAATCCACAACGAAATAGGCTATGTGGATGTACTTATAAATAACGCGGGGGTGTCTGGACCCGACCATCGAGGTGTAAACACTGCAAACTCAATATCCGAACTCCAGGACATCATGCTCTCGAGCTGGCCCGGCTGGGCAACAACGTTTGCCATCAACACTACCTCAGTCGTTGGCGTGAGTGCCTCCTTCTTGCCTTTACTCGACGCTGCCAATGCTCGGAGAGGATGGGCGACTGGGAAATTGGAGCCTGGCGGACAGCCACGTGTGAAAAGCGAGGTCGAGGGTATGGATAGCTCAGACGTGCGAACAAGCCAAATCATCACCATTGCCTCGATTGCAGCCTTCAACCGATTTGTCACAGCTGGGTTCGCCTATGGAGCGAGCAAAGCAGGGGCTGTTCAGCTTGCAAAGATATTGGCCACCTTACTCGGTCCTTGGGGTATCAGGAGCAATGTCGTCGCCCCTGGAAGTGAGTTGAACAGACTACCATGATTTTTGTGCGAAGAACCTTTGACCAGATAATGCAGTATTCCCATCTGAAATGACAGCCGGCGCACCGTCAGCATTCCCATGCGACAAAATTCCTGCGGGTCGACAAGGAAATTTCGAGGAAATATCAGGAACCATTCTTTACATGGTTGGGAAAGCTGGTGGATATTTGAATGGCAACGTACAGGTCGTAGACGGAGGACGTCTTGGCCAAATGCCTGCCACTTATTAGATGAGGCTTTCTTATGCCAGCCCTCTAGCTCAAGGCAAGTACTGAGGATATTTTGTTCGCAAGTCCAATTCTGGAAATGATTAGAGTGACGTCGCCATGAATCCTGGACCGAAAGCAATGTATGAGCCGTATATTATCGTCGATACCGACACCATTACGGTTTAAGAATTGACGTCTCCACGCAACTTCGTTGCCTCCGGTATCGGCAAGATAAACTCTCTCGTCCCATCTCGAACGTGATTTCATCTTCATCATCGAAACGTTGGCACCCTCAGTTCTCTCACAGCTTCATCATTTCGATTATTGAAAGCCATTAATTGCAAGTCCCCATATACGGGGGAAAATCGCATTTCCTTTTCTGACGATCCCTCTGCTCCATCTCAGCCTTGCCAAGGTTCCGATCCTGCGAATTCTCCATTTAGCCGTTTCATCCTCCCCGATACCACCAACGAGCTACTAAAACCGCCAAGATCACACTCGGTTCCTGCAGGCAGATTTCCCTCTCCATCCATGCGCGCAAACATATCTCCACCTACTTCTTTCTCCTTTCCATTATCCCTGGCCAATTAGACGGCCTCATTCGCCGGAATATCAGATAGCATAGCATCTCGCTCTTGCACCACACCAGCCAAAGACCCCAAGTTCGCTTCGTCCTCTTCCTTTACCTTTTCCGCAGTATCCACCTCGTGGTCCGATGTATTGCTAAGACCCAAACCATCCGTAGCCTCCTTCAAACGAAGAAACTCAGCCTTCCTTTCTTCATCCGTCATGTCTTCCTCGGCCTTCTCTTTGCCCATATGCTCTTGTACAACCTCCCCGACCTCATCATTCTCATCTGAAACTTGATCGACCTCATCAGCCTCTTTCGCAACCTTCTCATCCCCATAATTGCCTTCCCGAGGTCGACGCCCCTCAACCAATTTCTCACGCACTTCCCCCAACCTCTTCTCAACTCTCATCGCCTCTTCCCTATAATCCACCCATTTCTTTTTCTCATCCCTTTCTTCCACTCTCCTCATCAGCTCCCTCTCCTCCCTCCTTTCCATAAACTTCGTCCAATGATATTTCTCCTCTAACGTATCCCACATGGCACTATTTACATCTTGACCTTCTACCATTACCTCCCTCTTCATAGCTACTAAACTCCTCATTACCAATTGCCCCCTTGCCATCCCTTTCTGCGTACCCGCGGCACCACCCTCACAAAAAGGCCATAATTTATCCTTGCCCGCTTCCAGAAGAGTATCCCAACCCTTTCTAGGTGGGAAAGATTTATTTACGTTGTCGAGACTAACGTGACTTTCATACGGTTGCGCCGAAGTCGGTTTCAGCGTCTCAAGCCCAAGAATATTCTTACCCAGTCCTCTGGGATGAAGTAGGATGGGATTACTGTGGTCAGGACCGTAGTAAGGCTTGCCCTTCCATCCTTCTCCCACCTCCTTTTTCGTAAAACCAGCCGTATCGACAAAATTATTCCAAATCTTATCAGTGGGGCGTTTTCGACTATGACATCCCGTCCCCAGCGCATGCGGGATCCCAAGCCACGGCCTCCTTCTCAACTGCATTCTCTCCTCCGTCTCAAGCCCCTCCTCTACACCAGGTCTATCCGGTCCTTCAATAGGACGTTCAGACTTGAAGATGAGCTGTTTGGGACTATTGCCACGAGCTATGATAGTGTGGAGGAACACGGTTGGGATTCTTTTATCCATTTTTTCCTCAACGGCTTTTATAGCATCGGGGAGCGCGGCGATGATCTGTGGGACTTTGGCGGTTTCGAGGTAGATTTCTATTTGGAGTTTGCGAAGGGGGAGGTCTGGGCGGTCGTTTTTGTTGCCGTTTGGATAATCGACTGTGGTAAGAATTAGCATGAAAGTCCTCGATAAGAGCGCGTCCTCAGCAAGTCCAGGGAGAAGGATCTGTCCGCGATCCGTACGAATAAACCAAACCAAGGCAAAAATACGACTTACCATTCCCAACCCCCAAATCAACCACCAACCCCATCTCCCTCGCCTCCCTCATCCCCCTCCCCCTCTCCTCCCTCTCCCTAGCACACCCCTCCATCTCCTCCCTCCTCTCCATCTCCTCAATCTCCTCCCTCAACACCTTCTCCTCCCCACTCTCACTCCTCTGCATCTTCAACCTCAAAAAACTATCATAAAAACTCTCTCTATCCTCATCAACCGGCACCCAATTCTCCCCGCCCCCAAACTCCCTACTCCGCAGACTAGAAAACTTCCAATACTGGCCCCTCCAAGATAAATCCAAGCCTACAGGATCCGGTCGCTTAGGCGCTTTTTCCACTTTGACACCCACCAGAATCTCCTCCATCGTACGGTCTGCAGGGACGAAAACGGGTTCCCATCTCAATCCATCTATCTTGATATGACGTTTGAATTGATCGACGAGGGTATAGGCTGGCGGTGGGTTTTGGTGATGCAGGATATCGAGAACGAGGTAGAATTTTTCCCTGGGGATGGCGGCGAGGAGTTTCAGTACTTCGATTTCTGCTTCTCGTTTTTGGCGGGCTAATGTTTGGCCTGGGGTTTCTTTTCCTGGGAGGTAAGGCGTCATCTCTGGTTCATCTGGGTCGTCTGGATCCTCCTTTTTCTCGGCGGCATCTTTCTTCTCGGTGGCATCTTTCTTTTCTGGAATATCCTTCTCCAGGACAGTCTCTGTCTTCACTGGAGTATCTATCTTTGTGACATCTTCTTTCTTTTCGGGAGTAAGCTTTTCAGTTGATCCTAATGTTGTCACAGTTCTAGAAGGGACTACATTTATGGCTGCTGGCTTGGATGGAGCTGCTTTAGTCGTTGCTGGTCTGGTTAGAGCCGTGGCTGTTGTCGCTTTCCTTTGATTAGTGGTCGCAGTCTTGGGCTGAGCGAGGGAAGTTGTCCGAGAAGCACCTACGGTTGGTTTGAATGCGCCTGTGGCTGATCTGGACTTGCCTGTGGTTGATTTGGATGTGGCCGTGGTTGGTTCAGATGCACCTGTGGTTACTGTCTTAGATGAAACAGTTATTGGTCTTGATGGAGCAATAGTTGATTGTCCTGCCGTAGTAGTAGACACCGGCCTTGATGTAGCTGTGGACACCGACCTCGACGTAGCATTTGTTGATGGTCTCGATGCAGTAGTACTTGCCGGTCTTGGTGCCGTGGTACTTGTGGGTCTCAGCGTAGCATTACTCGGTCTGGATCCAACCGTTGCTCTGGAAGTAGCATTTGCTGATTGATTGGCAACATTTCCTGTTACTGGCCTTGGGTGGACTGCGGTCGATGGTCTAGATGGAGGCTTTGTATAACCAGAGACCGGATCTATAGGTACTGCTGGGGACAGAGCTGTACTGGCCCTCTTAGATATTGTACTTGTTCGCTTGGCTGCCGTACTTGTTACTTTGGTGGGGTGAGTGGTTGACTTTTTGGGTGGTGGTATGTTCACCATGGTCTCGCAGTCAGAAGATATAGCGATTGGTTTGTTCGTGGGGTTGAGTGCTACGAATGCGGTGATGGCGCAAGGATAGAGTTAATTTGATCCATCGTCTATGAGAGGAGGGTGCTTATATGCTTTGGACGCTGTTCCCGGGAGCAGGGAGAGATCCTTCTGAGACGCAGATTGCTTGGCCCTCCTCCCTAGATCATTATCCTCTTTGTCTAAAATTCCTATGTTTGCAGAATCAAAGTGTCCTAGAAACAATGTGCATAAATAATCCCTGCTCGTATCTCGAAATGTCACTCTTTTGGGCTATTTGCTGCCAACCCTTGCTGTCCAGCGTAGCAGTGATTGAAATCATAACGGGTGAGTGTTTTGCAACGGGGCTGTCCAGGAAATGACAGAAAGCCAAACAATCGCATCAATGAAAAGCAGGGTGGGATGCGGTATACGGTGAAGAAAGCCAGATGCGGTTCCGTAGCCTTATCTTGGTATGAACACCCGATCAAGGCAAATGGAGATACAGCTTTCAGCTTGTCCGCATCAAAGTATAGAATTTGAGCGCAGGAGGTACCCTCGAAGCTTAAGCTATGAGTTGTATCGACCGCAACCCCGTGGCAGTACCTAAATCGTCTGTCCTGTTAGTTACTGCTGACGAAGTAGATTGTAGCAAAGGAACATACCCAGCTCGTGGAACATTATGCTTCTGTGAGGCCTCTGGCAATAATATGTCAGTTTCTTTCGACTGTCGCAATCATAAGAATAATAGTATGCCTAAACTGTCGATTTTGCATTTGGTGCTAGTCGCTCAGTTCCAGCCAGCCTTGTCCAGCTGCGGCATCGTCCTCCCTCTGCCGTGTCTCCACGATCGTACACATGGCCATAGTTGTTCCATGGCCTTCTATCCCAGCTTACTCCCGTAGATTGTATTTGCCACGTAATCATATCATCCTTTAAACACCTTTTATTTATACAAAATCCGGGAGAGAATCCCAACGCCGTTGCTTGTCAACCATGCAGAAATGTAATATAAGGGAGAAGAGTTGAGATATCCGCATCTAGAAGCTCCGTATTGATCGATACCGAGCTCATGAATTTATGCCAAAGAGGCTTGTGACGTTGGAGAGGGTTGTGGCATTGGTGGTGGGGGCTCGAGTTTCGTTGTGTTTTCAGCCATCATTCTCTGGAAACCGATTCCGACGCCTTCAATGACGGCAAGGAGGATGGCACAACCGATGGCACCGTTTCGCATGGCTCGCGCTCCGCCTCGCACTGCTAAAGATCCTCCCTGTTCCAGACTATTAGCAGGTGCTCATGATCCTGAAAGCTCGGGTGGTATGCCCACTGCCGCCTTGGGTGTCTCAACGTACGGTGAAAAAACCTGCGATGATAGCGTTCCATGGATCCTCCTTCTTTCGTACGCCTTTGACGGCGCAGTCGAATGTGCTGAAAAGTCCTCCCCATACGCCAAAGTTGCCTCCCAACACTGGCGCTCGAGCTTTCATGGCTGTGATTGCTCCTATCCGTCTCTCCCCATATGGACTATAGGTGGTCAGTCGTCGATAGGTTCGGGCTCGTGGTTATGATTTTCTACCTGTTTCTGCAGAGGCATTAGTTTCACTATTTCGTCCAAGACCCAATCTCGTCTTACCTAAACCCTTTGATACCATGCCATAAAGAACCACCGATAGCTCCCATACAGAACTGTGTAATCCATCAGCAGGAAGTCAAATCGACTCATGGACTTTGTATCGTACTGCGCCTCCGAAATCATTGAGGATAACCCAAGGGCATGGATCTCTCGCGTGATCCATTTTGAATGTGCGGTTCTATTTCTAATAGATATGCGGGACAGAGGCGTGGGCGAATTGGAGGTGGTGGTGAAGGTGCTCTTCAATTGTTAAAAAAGTTGGTGATGCCGTCTCGAAGTCCAATTTCTGACGCCGCATCTCAGGTATCACGTGATCAGGCGAAAACCCAGCCGTCCTCTATCTCGCTCTTCAGTGGATTTCTAGTGGCACGCAGACTGAACATTCGTGTTTTTTTCAGGAATCATGAACGTTGCGTTGAAACCATTCTATCACAGTACCCAAGACTCGGAGTGATGCTCACGAAATGAAAGCATACTGCTCAAAAACTTCGCGTCTTCAACAACTCTCATCAACAATACATCGTCCTACAGATCATCTTTGGTGCAGTTTCCCCAAGGATCGGCGAGGCCAGAGAATAGCGACATGAATGAAAGCCACTCATTGATGAGCGACGCCTGCTCTTTGTACAAATCGCCTTCTGGAGACGACTTCAGGATGGAATCTTTTCCAATCATCTCTCTCGAAGCACTTCCTTCATTGCTCCCAGCGAAATCTTGCCACGCTCTAGATACGCGTGGACTAGCTAATTTATAGCGCTTTGTAAAAGCGTGCCGTTGGTGTTGAGATGTGGTAAACGATGGCCACCGCCTCCACCTTCACCTAAACTTCAACGCATCCTGGAGCGTTGCCAGACCTCTACTTGATATTGCCTGAAGAGCTTGTATGCGAATGCTGGTGGTATGGCTTCAATAAATAGGTCCATACTGGACACGTCTCAACGAAACCCACGGGCTCTTAGATGCACAACCTCCATAGCAGAGCTCCACTCAAATGAAAAGCCTCCAGCAAAATGTAAGATTACCTTGCGGCGAGCATCAAAGACTCGGCATGCCAGGGCTGTCTAGCACGCAAAGTTCGGTGTGGTGTGGCTCAGCATGGCGCACCTTGTACTCACTGCAGACTAGATAAGTTGGAATATTGGAACAGAAACAGAGATAACATAGACAATGTGAATATGAACAGACCAATCCTATCCCTAACTATGAGAATGCTGCGATAGACCTGGCCGAAAGGCGGAAGAATGCCGATGATAAGTATCGTTGTCGCTCGCCATGTCGTCCAAGTACCATCTCTGAACAGATTTTCTCGAGTCCAAATCGAAGTCGATCATTTTCTGTTCTTTAAATGTCCAACTGCTGACATTCATTCACCGACGTCGTTCTGGAGTTGGGTGTTTCCCTTTGGAATGGGCTGTTTTTGTGTTTGTTCGTTGTTACTCTGCGTTTCAATTCCCATGGTACGCCTACGCCTCTTCCCCGTCGCAGGCCAACCTCACTCGATGAAGCTATATAACGGGACTCGCTCTGACACCGCCCCGACACCCATTACACGCGATTTTATCATCGGGACAGGAATTTCCATCTCATCGCATCCATCTGTCCACCACTCCGAGCGTGTTGTCCCCTTAATTCGCGCGCAAACAGCAGAGGCGCATTCAGACACCTCCGCTTGCGGGCGCGACTCCCATTTAATCCTCCTCCACTATGACGACCCTCCGGAATCTCGAAACGGTGCCTGGAGGTGCTACCACGCCTACAATGTCCTCCAAGACCCTCCCACCATCCTCATCGCTGTCCCAGAAGCCTGTTAAACCGTCTACCCCGATAGCGCCTCGAATCGACGTCGAACCTATATACACCGCCCTCAAAGCTGGCGTGGGAAAGAATTGGAACGTATATTTGGAGACAATAAGGGATTTTTTAACAGGTACGACAAATTCGAGGCACGATAGCTTTGAACAGCATCTACATTGGGCATATGATGCTCAACTCGAGATCAATGGCAGTAATTTTTGGCTAAATGGTGAAAGAATCTTGCCAAAAACTTGCTGATAGCGATCTTGAGTTGAGCGTTATACTGTTCTTACATGCATTGTTGGGCCAAATGCTAATTATACCTCATAGGCCACCTGAACCAGCAAGAAGTCTCGCGTCGAATTGACCCTTTCATCTGCTGCGATGCGTCTCTCACCCATTTACACAATCAGCTCATATGCGCTATACATACAAATGCTCATCGTGATCCTCCTGAGCCCGGCGTGGCAGCCTTCGTCTCGGCAAATGATAAACCGACTGCCGCTGCTAAGCCAGTCAGTGGAGATGCGGCAGAGCAGAGGCTCAAGGTGGAGATTATGAAGCTTCCAGCGCGTGAAAGGCACCGATTGAAGAAGATAGAAGAAGATCCCGTGGACGCATTCCAGCAAATGATGGCAGAGGTGCATTCCTCGAGGCAGATACGGCCGCCAGACTTGGTGCCCACAAGTGCTGGCGGATACAATACGACGACAAGTAAGTTTGGCCCCATTGACAGCCGGACTCTCGTCTCGCAATTGAATCTCCCATTTCAGACCGGTGTCGATAAGTTTCTGGCAATTTCTTTGCTCAGAACCGCCAGAACTTTGTCGAAGTCGATCGCGAATCAGACGACTCAGCTTCGAGTCAGTGACAAAACGGATTGCTGACGTGCGTGACCTAGATTGGGAACTTGAGATTAGCAAACGCTTCGCTCAACCTCTATTTTCCGAGTCAAATGAATTCCCGGATGCAGATTCGATACAGAAACGCATGATACCCATAGCCTACCAAGAAGGTCTGGCTGGCGGTGCTGCAGATGGTTGTTCCACATTGGTCAACGTTGCTGCAGAAATGTACATTAAGGAGCAGCTGGCCGAAGTCTTCCAAAGAACGAAAAGTAATGGCGCCAACTACATACAGACGGGCAAGTTCAAGCGTCGGAAAGCGAAAGAAGAAGAATTGACACGACGAGGCGAAATTAAGAGAGACGTGTTTGGTCTCTTACCAGTTGAGGTTGAGACAGAAAGCAAACGAAGGCCTTTTGGGCTTGAAGATCTCAGATTTGCGATGGGCTTCGGAAACTCATATCTTGCACAGAATAAGATACTCTCGACAAAGATCGCAAATATGCCATATTGGGAAGAGGACCGAAATCAGGACGATGTCGACATGAAGCCCACGATGAATGGCACGCCGCAGAAATCTAACGGTACTACCAATGGCGTCAATGGACACCACGATGAGGTCATGACTGATGTCAATGTCAACGACTGGTGGAGTGGTGCTGGAGAGTCAGATCGGGCACAACTTGATGACATGCTGGATGATATACTTGCAGCTGGTTCTTGAAAGTCTGCCCCATGTTCGACTATTGGTTGACAATGGTTGTTAGGAGAAGACTCCAATGCCGATGTGCCGATGCAGGACATCAGCCTACAATCCTCTCAAGGCAGTCATGTGGACAGTAACCACGAGAGTGGTGAAGAAGCAGAAGCTCGGTCTTCTCAGCGACTCGAGCTGGATCATTGAGAAGCTTTGGCTGATACATGCAATGTACATTGGCCATCTAGCTTGCGGCTCAGTCCACCACCTTGTTTCCGCGAGGAGAAAGCAAAAGCAGAAGTTATATAGCGTAGCTTGATTGACAAGCTCAGCTTCGGTGGTCAGGGGCGGGATTCCTTAGCTGAGGTATATCATGTACCTTGGCTTTCTAGCTCGCCGCTCAGCTCACCACCCATAAGCGAGGATGAGGAGGAGGAGAGAAAAGCAAAAGCGAAGACTGTTCAACATTCAAGCCGGTCCAGCACACCATGATATTAGATGAGAATCTTGAATGAGATACTGGATGAAATTTGGCCATCCATTTTGCAACTCAACTCGCCACCTAATATTGGGAAATAGTAGGGAGAAACAAGGAAGAATCGACAATCAAGCATGATTGGCATGGCCAAACCCAGTCGGCATGCGTTGAAAACATTGGCCAGGACACTCGGTGTACATTGACCATTAAAATCGCAATCCAGCTCACCCGCCAACAACCACGAGTATGGAGGTCTTTGCTCGGAAGTTGCCCTTTCCTGTGTTGGACGGAGTCGTCGAGCAAGGAGAAAGTGGCACGTCTAAAGAGTCAGCGCAATCACCGAGCAAGAGGAGGAGATTGAAGTAGGAGTATGATACCCCATGATCAGACGCGTCATCTGTAAATGCGTCATCTTGTACATTATATTGCTTTGGACCTTGATTCAGCGTAATGGAGACAAACACTCCCACCAGTCCGTGTTCCTTTGATATTCAACTGATCGCGAAAGGGGCTTCGTCCTTCTCAACTCGAGCCCCATATCGCTCAATTCCTAGCACCTTCTATATTGAAGTTGCCATAAATTCAGCAGGGGTTCTATGGGAATAAGTTATGATGTATCAATCAAATCGATCCTTATCATCAACTAGCCTAATTTCTTTCAATATTTCGTTATCCACGAGAATAGCAAACCCTCTTTATCTATAGAAGATAATTCTCTTCCCTGATTATCCTATCCAAATAACTATCCACTCCAAACCCTCTGATATAGTATTTAAACGCGCTTAATTTCTAAGTTCTAATAACGCCTTTTTACCTTTATCCCCCTTTCTTATAGTCGACCTTTTTATCCTTATTGAATTGACCCTGTTGACGAGAGACGCAAGAATCGAGTAACCTGCGTAGAAAGCGTTTTTCCTTCTTTGATTGAGTATCTAAACATCAACATCAACTGTCTACGATAGCATACAACGATCTTCAACAAGACAAACAAGCCAGTATCAACTAATCTACAACGAATTACGATAATATACGATAAGGCGGTTCAAGCTACCAGACCAGCAAGTAAATTGTCGCATACGAGATCTCGTTAAACGCTACGAACTTCAGCAACAATGTGTAAAAAGACTTTTTTTTACACCTAAATGTAGGCACGGATATACTCTAGGAATGATGAAGAGGTACGGACGGAAGAAATATTGCCTCTACGAAAAAGACGTGGACACTTGGTATTAGGAATTTCTAGAAGTCTCTCCAGCCCTAACATAGGCGTAGATTTTATCCATGCATGCGTAGAATACCGTCTGGTCTGTATAGAGTCCGTGCGAGCGAGGAACATCAAATTTTAGACTTTATTTAGGTGAGGGTATAAGAAGTTCGGAGGCGGTCTGGGATCTACAGCCTGATAATCCTATTGATACGCATACCAAGTGTCCACGTCTTTTG
The DNA here is from genome assembly GCA_000738655.1 of Venturia pyrina ICMP 11032. NCBI lineage: Eukaryota > Fungi > Ascomycota > Dothideomycetes > Venturiales > Venturiaceae > Venturia > Venturia pyrina. The sequence continues at coordinate 104,034 of JEMP01000016.1, forward strand.
CGTAGAGGCTATATATAGAGGGAATACAGCGACTGGCCCTAACGGCAGCTAACGGAAAAAAGTACTAGCTCGGCATGTTTCAAAGCCTTGGGATCGTCCTCGCACGTCCGTTGGCTTCTATCTTTTCCAACTGGATTTTTCGAAAAATGTCCTTGATTAATTGAGAAGTATAATAATACTTTTTAGATATTCTACCCTGTTCGATTGTATACATATCTTTTAAGACTACATTTCCACAAATACGAGCTCGGAATTCTCGTAGAACGCGCATCGCGTTAGTCCTCAAAATCTACATGATCCTATCTCTATCTATGTGGCATATGCCAATCTTATTTAGTATAATCCTTCCCAGTCAGGGATATGGCTGAAGTATTCCTCCATAACATAGTATATAGTATCCACTTTCATTGTTCTAGTGGAGGTGGTTCTATAAATACGAAGGCAGCGTGAGGCTATGCGTACCAGCGAGGGGACTTTGAGTATATATTATAGTAGATTCATCTTGCCATCACAGAAGATTAGCAATTTCCACGCACCTAACAGAATAGCTTTTCATACCTTACCTTGAATCGACACCTTGTCACACATTACTCTATCAATACCTTAATACTCTACCGAGTACGCCGTCGTACACGCGATAGAACCCATCTGGAACACCACTACCTCGTCATCCCAACAACAACAACAACACCACCACCACCACCACCAACAAACCCATCACCACCTCACCCCCACCATGAAATCCTCAATTTTCATCGCCCTCTTAGCCTCCGCCGGCGCTTCCGCCCAGGCTTACGCGTACCAATGTATCACATCGATTGAACCGATCACTGATCAATACGGGTCAACTATTGGAACACGTCCACGAGGCAGTTGTTGGATCATGAAGGATGGACAATTTACCAGCATCAGTAGGCCCTGCACCTTGAAATCTGCCTGTCCAAGCAATGGCCATAAATGCACGTTATACGCTGAGCAACCATCCGATCAAGGCGGAGCTTGGTATTCGCACTGCGCTTGATGGATTATCACACCTCGGTGTACTTGGCGGGCGAGCGGGAGGGGAGGGGGAACTGTTGGAATTGTTAGGAAGAAAGAGACGTAAAGGAGTTTCGAGCAGTGAGATTTGGTGTTATACTTTTCTTAGTTTTGACCTTGAAATCTCTCTCAGAATTCCCAACTTTATTACAGTCAGCATTCCACGCATCCATTACTTATTAGATCCCAGAAAGATGCGAAAGAAGAATATTCGTCAAGAAAATATCATTACGCACGCCTAGCTATGCAGCCCCCGAATACATTGTCACAATGATTATCTACCAATCCCAATCCCAGTTCAAACACCAGAAGAATGACCCCCAAACCCAACTGGTACAGCAGCGATCCACACTAAAAGGTAACACCGGCGCTTCGAATATTGACCATACGCTTGTTCATGAACGAGAAGAACTCGAATTGACTGGCCGAGATGCCATATTCGTAGATGAAGCGACTGGCAAGGAAAGAGCCGAAGATAGCTCTGAGGTAGTTATCCGGAACCTATTGTGTGCGTTAGTACTAATTATTTAAAAGTGGGATAAACGATAAGACTTACCCTCTCAAGCAAAGTGTCAAGCCCAATCTTCTTCAACAAAAGATTCGGCAGCGCATCGGTAAGCACTGAACGACGGAATTGAACATTGTCCCAAAGATCCGAATTCTGAAGCTCCTCGTCCATCTTGGTGATTGCGATACTCAGCTTGTCACTGAGCAAACTTCTCATCTCGCCAGTGGCGGCATGTTCGCGCCAGATGGCCTCAAATTCGAGAGCAGCATTGCGCTTGATAACGCTCTGAACTTCTTTGACATAGTCGTTGTAGAATTGTGGAACAGTGCCATCCTCGTGAACACACATGTTCTCGAGGAAGCCTGTGTCGTCGAAAGAGAGGGAAGCGAGGACCTCGAGTGATGATGATGTGACGCCACCCTTATTGGCGGATGCATCCTTGTACAAGATACAGCCAGCCTTCTCAAGACGAAGTTTGGCGTCTTGGGTGATGAAGAGGTTGGCTCCTTCGACAATGTAGGGCACCAAGGATTTGCCTTCGGAGATGAGCTTACTAGCGGAGCTGAGATCAATGGATTCAGGTCGGCCTCCACATGGCACGAAACAATCGTAGTTGGGTGTGCGCAGATGGAATGTGTTACGGAAGGAGGTGCCGTTTTGAACAACCTCGCCCGATGGGAGTCTGACGTTGTTGTCGTCGACGAGCACGCGGTATCCCTCGGATGAAAGCTTGGAGGCATCGTACTCAACGATCATGGCACGCTTCTTGGCCAATCGGATGAGCTCCTGCTTGTCCAAGCCCTTGTTGTCGACAAGGACTCCAGAGCCGTCAACAATGGCAGTGTAGGACTCGTTGCTGAGCAAAATCTCGTTGGAACCGAGATCACCGTCTGGACCACCAGTCTGGAGCTTGCGAACCTTGCTTGGGTCGAGGTTGAGCTTGCGGTAAATGCCTTGAACATATTCGCGCACCGACAGAGTAGTCATGCCATATCTATCGTGAGGAATACCACCGAGCTTGGGGCTCTTTCCAGTGAAGAAGGACTTCCACCAAGGCGCGCCACGGATTCGAGCATGTTCAGTGGCCCAATCGACGAGATCGGCTGTGTTCTCGTCAGGGCCAAGGAAGAGGATCTCCGGTTTACCGTGCAAGTCGATGATTGGATCTTTGATACCCGGAGAAGTTGGTGGAAGAAGTAGGTCGAGAATACTGTCGATGTACTTTTCGAAGGCCACACTCGCCTTGTCCTGATGGCTGTTGTCGAGCAAAATGACACCCTTGGACCCACCTTCAGGAATATCCTTATTCTTGCGTTGTTGGGTGTTTGCAAGATTGTAATTTTCGTCGAACAATGACCTCGCATTGATCTGGTAAGCTTCGACGCTTCTGGACTTGACGATTCGGATGCCGCCTCGTGCAATGTCTCGGAAGCGGAGATGGAAACCACGGAACTCAGAGCTGATGACCAGAAACATGCCGTACAACGGTTGAGGATACTCCTCTGGCGGCAGAAAAGTTGGATTCATGCGGAAGCTCAAGGCGACCTTCGTGGGCGTGTAGAAGTTGGTCTTCAGAACAGATCTGTTGAAGATGTAGAAGGACTTCATCACAGTTTCGTGGTGTTCGTTGATGGCGCTTCGTGAAATCAGAGCTTGGAGCTCTTCGTCGGTCAAGATCCGGTCAACTTGGAGTCTAAGATAACTGAGGGTGGGTAGGAAGTCGTCCATGTCTCCGCGAGTCTGAACATAATGGGTATTTGCAAAGCCCAAGTACAGGGAGTGGATGAGATCTGGGTACTGGTTGATGATCTCCAAGATGTAGTCGGCAGTGTAAGTCTCAGTGCGGAGCCTACGTTTGAGTTTGGAGAGCAACTCCATATGAACGCTATTGCTTGTGTCTAGGATGGATGCTAAGGTGGCATATTCAGAGCCAAGTCGGTTGAGGAAATGCTGCACAAATACCCACACGCAATGAGCGTAAATGGTTTCCTGTAAGCTTAACCTGCCAGTTGCGAAGTGGCCTTGGAGTTTGTTCTGTGGAATACAGTACAAGAGCGAGATTTCCTTGACGATCTGGTGAATGGAAGACTCCATTGGCACATGGCGAGATGACTGCCATTGAGGTGACTGTTTCAAGTACACACTCATGACAGTGTATCCATTCGAGAATTGCTCGACGTATTTACGAGACGAAGTCAAACCATAGTAGTGGTAGAGATGGCTGAGAGCACTGAACAGACCGAGGGCAGATCCCTGCTTGTAGGCAATAACCAAACGCTTCTCGCTCACGCCTTCGATGTCAAAGTAGTCGATGACTGGACCTGTGCGTTGTACGGCTTTTTCCAAGAGCTCTGTATAGATCTCCTTGGTGTTGGCTGTCGCCTTTTGCAAGAATCGCTTCTCACCGACTTTCTCAATATTCGTCTCGTTCGGTCCGGGATTGGCATCCTCAAACTCGCACTGGTAGACGAAATAGCAGCGAAGTTGCTGTTCGGTTTCGCCAGGGAGTAAGCTCCGAGATCGGAAGGTCTCAACTCGGTATGCCAGTTTTGGTGTGGAACCGTTGAGGTACTTCTCGTCGATGCGCTGCTCGTAGCGAGGACCGTCGACAACGCTAACTCCCGGTGGACTCGTGTCGATGTACACAGCATGATCCGTAGCTTCTTTGTCCAGCCGGATCTCCAGACGCCTGTCATCTCTAGCATACGCAGCCACTTTGGCAGCATATAGTGACAGAATATGCGAGACAATGGCAGCCACAGATTCCGTTTGGAAGTATTGGTCGTCAATTCCAAGCTCGTTGTAGAACCACTTTGTCTCATGCTCGACGAACTCGGGAGGAATGAAGTTCTTCTCTTCCACCTCGTCCATGACCTTCTCCATCTGCTCTTGCTTGCCTTCGAATTTGGGAGCTACATAGCCAGACCCAGCCTCGTGAAGGATGCGCTTGTTGTGGGATCCGGGCACGCTGAGGTGAGTAGGCTGAGGAGAAGGCATTCGGTCGGGTGTGCGGATAACCTGATCGAGGAGCTTATTATGAGGGTGTGCCTGACCGTTCGGCGTACGGATTGGAAGGCCGTTCTGAGGATCTGATCCTGCCATGTTGGCTGCTTGAGCTGGAGCAAGTAAGTGTTTTGTAGGTAAGAAAGATGAATCAGTTCAGGCTAATAACATGGTATTCAATGCTGGAAAGAGTTGAAGTTTGAACTGCCGGGGAAGTTTGGAGGTTTATCACAGGGTATTTATGATACAAGCTGCGGGAAATGTTTGCTCAGCGGGGGGTCTCAGCCTCAGCACTCCACCAGGGTTGTATCCAGCAAGTCAGGGATGAAAGTAGATTGAGGGAGAGAATTGTGTAAAAACTCTTATCTTACCTGGTAGTAAGTCTCCAATGGCAATGGGTTATTTGGCAAGATGGTAGTCAGTTGCGTGCTGGTGCTTGGTTTGATGTCTTTTCTGCAGGCTTGTTTACTGCTTGGGGTGCAGACTGCTTGCAGGGGAGGCGGATCTTTAGTGGCTGCAGTGCCCGTGGCTGCGAGTGGCTGCCCGTGGCTGCGAGTGACTGACTGCCCGTGACTGCGAGTGACTGACTGCCCGTGACTGCGAGTGACTGATGACTGCCCTTTCAACGGTCAAAGCTCCAAGGTATTATTCCTGGGCGGAACCTTGCGTAGTGGGGCAGAAGAGACAACAAAGGACTTGGCAAAGATTTCGTTGTATAGTCAATGGCGCGAGGAGTTGCCAGTTGTATATTGAATTCTATACCAATTGCTAGAAGCCTCGTCAGGTGGCTCGACTGTTGCACTCCTTTACACAGTAGAACAAGAAGAGCTGGTGATTACCCCAGGCATCACCTCTGACCCATGTTCACTGCTAGTCCATCATTTGTCTGGAATCTACCTTACTCACTGCAGTCGGCTAACCAACCTGACTTCCGGTCCCCTGCGTATTTGGTGAACAAAGTGCATCCATTATGCTCGACCTTACAGGGCTTGTCCTACATTACACCAAACGTTAGCTACGGTTCAGGAGGTTTGTTGCGTATCATCTTACTTTACGGCAGGGGTTGTATGGCAAATCATGGGTGACAACTCCGTTTGCATCAAGAGAATTACACTGTCCATAATGACCACCTTGAGGTGCTTTATTGCATTGTGTCTGGTGCGTTTGTTAGGTGTTTCTGGCTGAGCCCAAGTATGTCACTGTAATGGCACGTACCCATAGGTGTTGTTTAGGAGGACCTCGAGGAGGAGAGTCCTGGGCAGAGGCAGAGGCGCTGGTGGCGAGGAAGAGGGCGGTGACAACTGTAAGCTTCATAGTACCCGTGATGTTAAAGTTGATCGAAGGGCAAGTTCTCGGTATACGCTGGAGTAGTCAATCCTTTAAATGTCCTTGATTGCGCCACGGTACTTAACCCGTTACTATTTATAAATATATGAGTAGTACTATCTTTGAACAAATTGTTAGGAGTATACTGTACACCTCCGCTGAAATTTTGACAGGATTCCGTCCAAGCTCTCGATCAAGAAGCCCAGGGAAAGATCTGGACGCGAGGATTCCCGTTGTCATCTGGATCACGACGGTGCATACGAGCCGTACTCTCAAGCTTCAAGCTACGCGGCATTTGTTGTCGTCGACTCGTCGCTGCACGCCGCCTCAGTCAAAGCTCTTCGATCAGATCAGACCCAGACCCTCCTATTATTTTGAGATGCTGCAAGGGTTCAGTGTGGGGATCGTTGCCGTCATTGTAATGGGCTGGTACCTCACGGCTGGGTTCAAGTTCCTGACTAACAGAAAGCCATCACGAGCATCGTGAGTTCGAAACGTGATCACGAAGCCCCTGTTTTCACGCAATGCTTCGCCACGTCGGACGAGCGGAGAGGTCACGATCCGATTGAAATGAAAAGGTCAAGAGGAGCTGCCTCTCCCGTGTGCAGAAGACCACATGCTTGTTGCCATAGCTCCGTGAGCCATCTCGGTTGGATGATGCTGAATCACCTCGCCATCGCTTCCATTTTTCCACTCCGAACACCGAACAGGGCCTATGACTACGCGCATGCTATCGAAACAAATTGGATTGCAGCACCTGCACGATCCCCGGACTCATTGTACCCCATTCGATGTTTTCTGGGCACGATGTTTACGTAGTAGGTCGAGCTCCTCGTCGTCCGTCGCTATTCTTTCCACGTCGCCAACTGGAAGTGTCTGGTGCTTCCATTGTTTCTTCCCTGCTCCATACTCTGCTGTCGTCTGACCGTGTCCATCGATCCTCCATCTGTAAATACATAGTCCTTCGAGCCCAACAGGACCACGAGCATGGATCTTGTTCGTGCTAATCCCGACTTCTGTTCCAAATCCAAACCGCTGTCCATCTGCCATTCGTGTGCTGGTGTTCCAAAACACGCCTGCGCTGTCAACAGCCTCTTGGAAATGTCGTGCTGCCCCTTCATCCAACGTCAATATTGCGTCAGTATGGTGCGATCCATGCTCATTGATGTGGTTGATGGCAAAGTCAAGTGCGTCTTGTGCGTTCGACGTTTCGGGCACCGTCTTGATGGCCAGTATCAAATCGAGGAATTCGGTTTTGAAGTCCTCTTCTGATGCGTCTTGTAGTAACAAGCCATCGTGACTGTCGAGGTTGGGCAGTAGAGCTGCTTTGGATTTGCCATCACATCGTAATGACACGCCTTTGCGTAGTAAAGCAGAGGCGACAAATGGTAAAACCGTTGTCAGGGCTTTCTCGTCTACCAAAAGTGTCTCTACAGAGTTGCAGGCTGCTGGATAACTGGTTTTCGAGTCCACTAGAACGTTGATAGCCATCTCTTTTGGGCAGTCCGATCGGAGGTATGCAGCACAAAGTCCGTCTGCATGGCCCAGTACAGGGATCTGAGTTCCCTCCTTTACACTGCGTACCAACTCGTTTCCTCCTCGTGGGATGACCAAATCGATGTACTGATCGAGAGCGAGAAGTGGTTTGATGGCATCACGAGTTGTGACTAGCTGAAGTGCATCATTTGGCACCGCTGTTGAACCTAACGCCTTCGATATTACAGTTGCAATTGCTTTGAATGACTCGGTCGACTCCTTTCCACCTGAAAGAAAATCTCTTAGTATCTACTGAAGCTTGATTGCAATATCGAGGGAAGTACCTTTGAGAATAGCAGCATTTCCAGACTTAATAGCCAACGAAGCAATGTTGGCGATTACTTCAGGGCGAGCTTCGAAAATAATAAGCAGGACGCCAATAGGAGAAGACTTTCGCTCGAGCAATAATCCGTCATCCAATAGTGTTCGCCTGTCCACTTTGCCGATTGGATCTTCGAGTCCTCTTACATCGAGTATACCTTCAAGCATGTCCTCAAACTTCCCGGATCTGCCCAAATCCAGTCGCTTCACAAGGCTTAGACTGAGATTCCCACTCTCTGCAGCCTTAGTGGCGGCAGCGAGATCGAGGGCGTTAGCGGCCAGTATGTCGTCCTTTGCATCTGCCAGAGCCGCATGGATCGCTGTCAGGGCATCGTTACGGGCAGATGTTGGAAGAATTGCTAGCTTCCGGGACGCCAACCTCGCAGCTCTGGCAGCTTCGTCGGCTGTTGAATTGGTGAGCGACATGCTTCAAGACAGTGAACCTTAAGGAGGCTTGGTTTGTTGGAGATGTTTATTTGGATTATTATTGAGGGTCGAGTCACAGGCAGACAAAATGGTGGCTCACGGAATTTACTGTGGTAGGGCTTAGCGTGGAGGTAGAATACCCCTGAGTGCCGATGCCGATGGTGGGAGGCTCGGGAGGGTGGCTGGCCTCCACCAACCTCCGTCGTTGTTTGTCCAACCTCTCTATTCTCCAAACACCCAGTGAGAATCTGCCAACATGATGGAATTAAAGCTATTCCAAGCCTCACCCTGCGTGGATCCCTAGTAATGAAATATTTGATGGCTGGCCAGCTCTTTAACTTTGGGACTGCTGCACCTCCCCATCCTACCGCTACACTAATCCATTGCCTCAGACACGACTAGATCTTGCACAGAAGTCTTATCACAGCTTGTGCTTCCCGTCTGCCAGTACTCTTCCATTCTCAATCTGGTCTTCTTATCCTTCAGTAGCTTCCTTTATCTACTGACAGTAGCCTCCTTTATCTACTGACAGTAGCCACCATCAACATGAAGGCCTCGATATCATGGTTGACAACCATTGCGACACTTCTCTCGACTTCAAATGCTCAGACTTACAGCAATTGCAATCCCTTAACCCAAGGCAGCTGTCCGGCAGACACAGCCCTGGGAAAGGCAGTCACTATAGACTTCACGAAAGGAGCGTCTGATTCATTTACGACCCAAGGAGCACCAACATACGATAGCAACGGCGCATCTTTCACAGTTCGGAAGTCTGGAGACGCGCCTACAATCACTTCAAAATGGTACATCATGTTTGGGAAAGTCGACGTGGTGCTGAAAGCCGCACCAGGCCAAGGCATTGTGAGCAGTTTTGTCATGCAATCAGACACCCTTGTGAGTAAACTTTCATTTGCTCTAGCTTCTGCGCAAAGGCTAACAATGAACAGGATGAAATCGATTGGGAATGGCTTGGTGGGGACTCGGGCAACGTACAAAGCAACTACTTTGGAAAGGGACAAACGACAACTTACGATCGCGGAGCTTTCCATGCCAACCCAGGAAGTCAAACTGGCTTTCAGACCTACTCGATCGATTGGACCGCAAACCAAATTGTGTGGCAGATTGGTGGCAAGACTGTTCGAGCACTCACAGCCGCCAACGCTGCCGCGAATCAATACCCTCAGACACCCATGCAAATCAAGATTGGAGCATGGGCAGGTGGAGATTCAGGCAACACGCAAGGCACCATAGGCTGGGCTGGTGGATTGACCGACTACTCCAAAGGACCTTTCTCCATGCAAGTCAAATCCATCTCGGTGACCGACTACTCCACTGGAACTCAGTACAAATACAGTGGGACTACAGGCACATGGCAGAGCATCGTTGCTGTTGGTGGAAAAGTTAACTCAGGTGGCAATTCGAATGTGCAATCGGCGGCGCCAGCTGTGACTTCGGTTTCTAGTGGTCAACCAATTGTTTTCGCACCAGCGCCAGTCGGCACACCAATTGTCTCCACGCCTTCAGGATACCCTTGGGTCCCTCTAACAACACTTTCCACTGCTGCCGCCTCAGCCACTTACAGCAATTACCCTGGGCTTCCTGCTGGATGGACTGTGTCAAGCTCTGGAAAAGTGGTGCCGCCGTCAGGTTCGGCCCCTGTGCGTACGAACACTTTCTATTTCCCTCATCTTCAAGAATATCTGCTAACAAATTACAGTCGACATACCTACCCGATTCATCTATCTCCTCGCCTGCAGTCTCGCCACAGGCTTCCTCTCCATCGGTCGGTTATAATCCATCTTCCAATACGTCGGTCACGGCACCCCTGCCGACTATAACAACGAGCGCCATGTTGATGGAAGCTGCTGCCGCCAGCTCTCCTTCCTCAGTCGCTAATAGGCCATCCGTTATTTCATCTGCATCCCCGCGAAAATACCCCGTAGATCGTGTTTGGTGGAGTTTAGGCTTACTTTTTTTCTTGTGCATCTTTCAATGATAATACTGTACATCATTCGGCATTTTGGTTTTGGATTTGCAGCATAGCGTGGCGTTTTTGATGGTTGATTGTCCTGGGAATTCTGCATTGCATTGCATAGCGAATTGTCATTTGGTTTTTGGGGATGGGATGGATAGAAGGAAGTCATCATGATAATGGGAGCATGAGCTGGAAATGATTATTGAAACGTGGAAAGATGGGAGGGCTATGTATATGGGATGGGGCTGATCTATCGACGTTGATTTGATCATTGTTATTTTGAATCTACTCAGCTGGAAATCCGCGAGCAAACACCAGTAACAACAATAGATTCCCCGTCTTTTGGAAAATGGAAAAACTTGAAAGGGCTTCAACGATGTATCGTCTTTCGTCCTTGCTAATCCATGAATTTCTTCCTTCACGATTTTCTGGCTGTGTTTCCTGGTCTTTGGGCTGGGAGGTTGGGTATTCCAGGATCGGATGAGAAACATTTATCTTGGATCTAGTTGGCGGGTAAGGGAACTTATTTATGTATGTATAGTATATTCTATTACTTTTTAGTTCATGTTGTGGGTTGTTTATTCATTATTTCTTCTGAATTAATGAATGGTACTGAAATTGCTGCTTCAAAGGAACGCAGGTACCAAGTTTCACCTATTCTATGGAAGTGAAGATTACCCATATCAAGTAGGCAGACAAAGCATTCGCCTCAATGCTAGATATTTATTGGCAAGGCAGTATACTAGAATCAGGGAATCAACAGAACAGCGACGATGTAGTCACTCCATGATGGTTGAACCAACACGAGATAAGAGGTTAAGGTAAGAAAAGGCTCAAAATTCCTTCTTACTTAAAATGGATAGATCAAAAAGTAGTCATGGAAGAACCAGTGGCACTTTCCCCTTCCCGGCCATAATTATTACGATAGCAGAGATGGACAAGCAACGCCATCAAATGCCAGCACACCTATTCATCACCAAAGCTCTTCTCCCCGAGATCAACCCTCCCAATCGACCACACTTCCCTCTCATCTTCCCGCTCGTCACTCGACAAACCTAATCCACCCTGTCCACCTTCCGCTTCTCTCCGCTCCCTCGCCTGCGCCGCAAGTCTAACAACAACTCTCTTGAAATAATCTTGCATACTCTTTTTAGCAGCAGGAGGTGCGCTCGCACCAGCTCCATTGAGGTATTTTTCAAACACCGCGCCTTCTTCCTCTACAACATCAAAGATGGCGAGGAATGCTGCTTCGGCGGCTAATTTGACGGGGATGACGACGTCGCGAACGCTGCCGAAGATAGGTGGTGTGAGCAGACCGAGGTGAGGTCGTACTAGCCCATTGTTATCACGACTGACTGTGCGTATGACTACCAAAGCGAGACGTCGTCCATCAATTGAGTGGCCAGGTGCCATGACCGTGGTCAAAGCTTCAAAAATCGTCTTGCAAACTTCGAATGATTTGTTGCTTGTTGGTGTCAACAGGTATTTTCCTGCTGCGAGAATCGAGTTCTCGGAGATGAACGTTTGCTTGGTCTAGGTTAGATAAGATCTCTATCAATTAGGTATATGATGCTCACCGAATCTTTGATGCCCTGACAAATCACGTTGGCAGTCTCATCGCTGTAGTTTTTGGTCAATGCCTCGGGTGAATCCACGAGAGCCGCGTTCAGTGCCAGTACAGACGATCGATTCGGCGAGGGAGTGAGCACACGGTTCCTGTCTGGGTTAGCAGTTGTCTTTTCCACGTGGGGACGTTTTACTCACTTCACCAACCCAGTGGTGGCTTCTGCTGGCAGAACGCTAATAAGAGCACCGAGAAGTCGTGCATTAGTGATGGTCATCGAATCATCGCCTTCTGTATCCGTGTCGATCAGCCCGAGAATAGCAGTTCTCGAGGCCTCGCTCATGTTTCCCCCAGCTTTGCTGACAACATCATAGAGTGCCTTCAGCATTGCATTTTTGACACCGGAGTCCGTTGTCTTGGAGCCGGTCACAAGTTCAGCAATAAGAGGGTCGACTCGTGGTGTTAAAGTGATAAGGGTACCAAGTGCTTTGGCTGCGCGCGTCCTTAAAATCTCGCTCGAAGGATCGGCCAGCGATTTGGCAAATGTTCGCTGCAGCTGTGGCAAGAATGGTTTGAGAAACGTCGGGATCTTCTCCAGGAGATTGTTGAGGGTGAACAGAATTGCTGCTTTGACTTCAACAGAACGCTCGGAGACGACACGAATCAAGGGACCAGTAATTTGTGTGACAAACGGCTTCAACGAGTCGCCACTTGTTCGGTCGATGATGTCTGATATCGCAAGCGCTGCCTGCGTCCGCTGGTCGGTAGAGCCATTCATGAGACCTTGCAAGAAAATTGGCAGAATGGCGTTGATTCCCTTGGGCAACTGGAACCCGGCAAGATTGGAGCCAGGTACGCCGACTTGGTTGAGTACTTGCCGTGTTGAAACAACCAAAGACTCCATTTCTTCTTTCTTCAATCTCTTAGTAAGAGCGCTCAATGCTGTCCAAGCTGCTTTCACCACCTCGGTATCAGGATCACCAAATGAAAGCAAAAGTACCCGGATCAAATCAGGATAGTAGCGCGATATATCAATTTCAACATTCTCGAAGAATGAAGCAAGGTGCTTGTCGGCAGAGGCACGGCGTCGGTGGTCATCGTTTTTCACGAGAGCTAGCATAACTGCCATAGCAGTGTTGAGCCCATCGTATTCATCGACCGACATGAGCACACCATCAAATGCAGTATCAAGCTCTTCGAGAAGATTAGGGTCTTTGCAATCAATAATGTTGTCCATGAGCGTATTGATGATATTTGGTAGACGCCGTGTCATGGCACTACTGCCCACCTCTGCCAGAGATGCGATAGCTCGGGCGTTGAAAGAGGTCATTGGAGAAGTGAGAAGAGTGGGCAAAAGGTTCGGAAGAATGACATTAGATCGTGTCGTCTCGGTGAGCAAGGTGAGGAGCGCGGCAAGAGCATTATCCGCTTCGCCTTCGGTCCGCAGTAAGTTGAGGAGGTATGGCAGGACTTGGTCAACCGCCTTCTTTCCAAGAATTCTCTGTAAAGAGTCGAAGGCCTCAGCTGCCGATTCGCGAACCTCTGCATCCGAGTCAACGAGGGCCGTGCGAACAACCGACACCAATGTCTGCTCGTAGCCTTCCAGTGTCTCAGGAATTGCAGAAGAAATGAGCTCACGCAGAGCGATACAAATACCCTGCTTAGCGTCCGTATCGGTTGAGTGTAGACCCTCCTCCAATACAGGGAGTAACGCGGACATGACACCATCTCCAGACTTTCGGAGCAGCTCTCCGAGAGCATTTCCGGCGATAAGCTTCTGTTCCGCATTCGGGCTTGCAAGACGGCGGATGATAAGCGAGATGAGTGTAGGCACAATCTCTCGTAAGGTTCGTGGAGTAGCAACCAAGGCTTTCCACACATTGATAGCTGCCGTACGGACAAGTCCAGAAGTATCACAGCGGCAGATGTAAATGGCAGAGAGCACTCTATTGCGACGTTCTTCTCCAAGTACCTCGAGTAGAGACTGGCCAGCTTCGGCTGCATTCTCTTCGACTTCTTCATCCTCAGCCTTTGCAGTGATACCAGTAAGGTTGAAGAGCAAGTCTCCAACCAGTTCGAGTGAACTGAGACGAATGCGATAACTATCGTCAGCTAAGCCACGCTCCAACTCTGGTAGGAGCAGGTCAATAGCACGAGTGGCGAAGTTTTTGACAAGGAGGCGACCTGCTCGCAGCGCTGTCTCTCGAATGGATTCAACATCATCGGCAAGCCCAGTGAGGATTGGAGGAATAATCTTGCTGAGATAATTCGAGAAGCTGTTACCGAAGCAGACTGGCAAGAAGATGAAAAGCGACATGAAGCCCTCGCGGACAGCAGGCTTGGAACTTGCGACGTTTTGGAGTATGGTTGGGAGTGTTTCTTCCAACCGAGTTGTGCCCAAACCAGCAAGTACTTCGGAAAGCGCTTGCGCAGAACCCAATCTATCTCCAGCACCTGTGTCGGATTTGAGAGTGGACATGAGACTAGGTATAAGATCTGGCATCGCATCCTCTCCCAGCTTCTCGATTGTGGACCCCAGCGCTTTGGATGCCGTAGCGCGAGTAGTAGGGACCGGGTCGACCACCGCAATTCGAAGACCGGCAATTAGGATCGGAAGATGCACCATGAGATCCTTGCGCTCCGTCAGATGAGCCAGACTGCCGATGATTTGTGATGCTTTCCGCTTAGTGGCAGAGCGCTCGCCAAGCCCTCTCTCGAGAATTCGTACGACAAGTGCAAGAGAAGGAGCATCTAGGAAATGCAAGAAATTGATCTTGATGAGGGAGTCGAGCGCCTCTTCGGTGTACTTCGTAGGGTCACTTAGAGCTTTCAATAGGATGTTTACTATGCTCTTGATCTCTGGATTGCTAATCACCTCACCGAAGCGTTGCAGAGAGCGATTTGCAGCTCCACGAACTTCCTTGTGACTGTCTGTTAGGACAGTGGTTAATGGTGGAATGATTTCTGGGAGACTGAGCGCTAGCTGTTGCGGATCCAGGTAGGCCATGGCACCTAGAGAATCGCAGGCTCCCTTCTTACTTCGCCATTGCTGCTCGTCGAGGCCTTCCAGTAGCGTAGGCAAAACTTGCTTCACACCGTACGAGCTGAGATTTGAGAAACAAGTCTTCGAGGCATCAAGACAAGCTTCTCTGACGTCTGCGGTGGCATCACCGAAGCCAGCAAGCAATTGCGGCACGATTTGGATAACATAAGGCTCGAAAACTGGACCAAGAATCAGAGCGAAAAGCTCATATGCTAGAAAAGCTCCTTGTCTCTGGTTCTGGTCCTTCTTGGCTTCTGCCGCACTTCTCAACGTCGACATGATCCGAGATTCTCGGAGTGCGAAGATTCCCTTTCCTCGCACAATTCCTGCCAATCCATATGCAGCACCTCGTCGAGAAGCATATTTCTTGGCTTGGAGTAATTCATCGAGCATTTGCTGAACATAGTCAGATGTGTGATCTTGCGAGGTTCGGACCAGTGGAGGCAGACACTCCGCAACGGCGTATTGCACTGTCTCAGAAGGCGTGCTCAACGTGGTGAGAAGGCGCTGAACCACCATAGGCACTCGTTTGTCTCCGGATTTCAGATGACGAGCAAGAGCGCCGTATAGAATGATGACAGCTTCGTTCACCTTATCGGTTTCTGAGCCGCGATCAGGACCCTCTAACGCGTGCTCAAAAAGCTGCATCAACTCTTCTACCTTGGCTGCACCTTTTGCTGCGATGATTGTGGTAGCAGCATCGATCATCTCATCGCGGACTGTGTCATGACGATCGCCTAGCGGTCCCTTATCAATAAGGAAGCGTACAAACTCAGACAGTTCGCTTGGCTTGAACACAGATGCAAGCTCTTTGAAGGCTAGAGCAACACCACTGCGAGACTCCCAAGGGTCGACCACATCTTTTCTGCGAACCATGCCAAATTCGTCGCGTTCGGGAACAAGCGGTTTGCATTTGTCCATGTAAAGCTGCTCTAGTCGTGACAATGTGTCAACAAGCGTTTCTGGAAAGCTTGCCACAGATTGTGCGAGGGCTCTGGCTGAGGCTCGTCGCAATTGTTTGTCGGTTGATTCCAGGTAGGATATCGTTAGCTCGATTGATTCGGGCTTGTCCTTGAAACCGCTTTCTTCCCAGATCGTCTCCGCAAGTTCGGTGTTTTCTTGGACATCATCGTGGCATGCAATCCATATCTCTTCTGAGAATTCGAGAGCTGACAAATCCAGTTCAGAGTCAATGGCTTGAAGTACTGCTTGACGAACAGACACGTCTGCGACAATGGTGCCACGAAGAATGATTGAGATCTCCTCGTTGGTTATCGTTGGATCTAGGTTATGGCAGAAATTTTGCAGGCAATCCTTGATAAGTTTATAATGTTGGGTATACTTTTGCATTGAGAACAGGAGAATCGAAAGAAGCTTGCGTCGTGGGAGCTTCTCATCACAAGCTGACAAAGTTAGCAATAATACAGCAAGGCAAAGGAGCATCGTATTCTTTTACCAGCTTCTGTGTGGAAAGCAAGGAACTCCAGGGCAAGGATAAGCTGCTCGTTGGAAGCATCGGTGTTCTTCCCTGCGTATCCTCCATTTTGAAGAACAAGAAAAATGAGCGGTAGAATATAAGCAACAGAAACTGTGTCAAATGCTCTTTGCTCTCCAAGGAATTTCAGTCGATACAGGACACGGGTAATGAGGTCTGAGAAAGAGTTAGCTCTGGACAATCTAACCATGTAGGGGTGATTTACCTTCGAGGGGTTCAACAGTCAGCTCTAGTGGCAACTGACTGACGCCGATGGCACGGAGAGTAGCGATTCCGATAAATTTCCTTAATGAGCCCAATCGTTGTGTAACACTCTGCGCACAATCGAGATAAGCCATAGCTGCTGCATCACCTACAACCATTCCAGCACCAGCCTCGATTGCATCGCTGAGGAGATCAACCGCCTGGACGATCCAAAGCTCTGCCTCGGTGGGCCACTGTGTCGCCAATGAATGAACAAAACCAACTCCGCGCCGCAGTCGTGCATCTACTTGAGAGACCTCTTTCCGTATCGCTGACTCTTTGGCCAATTGCGCATTGACTTTGCCTTGCTCTTCAGCGGTCAATTTTCGCGTCTTCCCAGTTTTCTGCGCAATTTGAGCGCGTAACTCCGCTTCAAACTTGAGAATATCATAGTCCTTGGCTTTCTTGTCAAGGACGTTGTCTTGTGTCTTGCTTGCAAGTACATCGATGTAGGCTGTTCCTTCAGGAGTCCGGAATATAGCTGCTTCTGTTGTGCCTATGTTCGCAACCTGTCTAGCATCTAGATCATTTTCTAATTGCTTAACGAGCAGCGGAATTGCGGCGGCCGGGGCAACAAATGCTAGATCGGCGGCAGCGTCATAAGCTGCAGAGTGAACGCGCTTTGCATCATCACCAGTATAATTCTGGTCCGGTGTTAGCCATCAACATTGAAATTTCGTATAGTCTGTCTTTTCATACCTCGGTGGTTTTGACAATCTCTTCTAGACATCTGTCTGCGTTGTCTATCACAAGCTTACCCGGATCCAGGCTCACTCTGAGGCAGGTATCAATCCAGGACGTTCTTGGGATCAATTGTTCATGGCAAAGAACGAGAAGCTGTATCATTTGTTCATGAAGGATCGAGGCATCTTTCTCAAGTGCCACAGCTTTGAAATCTGTTACCATATCGGTAGTGAAACATATCGCGCGGACAGCCAGAAACAAATTGTCGTTACCCGTCTTTGATGCGAGAGCTGCTGAATCCTTATCGCCGAGATCGACGCTTCTTCGCCATTTCCAAATGCCGCTGACGATCATGGAACCAATTCTTGCAGGACTATTGGCATAAAGTTGAGAGAGAGTCTGCGCGGCTTCTTTTCTCGTCACCTGTGGTGTATTTGCGGAAGTGATGAAGTAGAGAAATGCCTGTGACCAAGCGTCCTCCACTGCAGGATTGGCCAGGCCATGTGCGATATCTTCTGCCACCGCCGCCAAACTTCGAATGCCCCATGTGATGTCATCTTGTCCTGTGATTTTCGAGTAAACTCTGAAGTTAAGCAGGAAGGAAGGCTTTGGTTCGGCGACAAGAACGTTCTTCTGTATAGATGCTTTTTTGAGCAGCGCAGAAACTTTCTCATCGTCAGATCCACGAAGTCTAGACAAACAGAAAAAAGTGAAGATATACGCCACAGTAACGAGACCATTCTGAGCAGAGGGCAGCGGATTTGCAACCACTTCATTGAAAATATCTGCCATCTTGGTCAAAACTGCCAGAGCGAACGTCTCAGCGGAGGGATCGTTGTGCTTTAAGTCTGCACCCATATGCCAAAGCAGACTGCCAAAATGAAGAGCCCACACTCTTCGAACATTCGGCCTTTTGTCTGCAACGCCTTTCACAAAGGCATCCTGGACCGATGTCTCTGGTGCAGTCCCATGGTCAAGACCGTGAAGCATGTGATGAGCAATTGCCTGAAGCTCAGCCTCAAGTGCGATTTCGTTTGCCTCTTTCAATGCTACGTTCACAAGCAAGGATGGTATTTTCTTACTGAGCGGGCCAGATTGCTTCAGTGATGCAAGCATTTTCGCGTGTATTACTTTTTGATCTGCTGATGGCACTTTGTTCTGCTTCAAAGGATTGGCTATTTCGTCAGCAATCTTATCGATGGCAACTTCGTCGGAGGACTTTGCTGCAATGTCCTGGAATGTCCGCAGTGCGCCATCTCTGATAGCGATATTTGTTGACTTGATATTAGACATCAAAGGCTTCATGAGATTCTTTTGCAGTACGCCTGACAAATCCATTTTGTCAGGCAAAGCTTTGACCAGAGGTGATATCAGGTCATTCAGAACTACTTCTGGAGAACGAAGTAATGCCTTTTCGATCGCAGGAAGCAATTCCTTTTGCAGGTCCTCCATTTCCACGAAGGAGCAAAAGAAGTCACTGAACGCCTCAGCAATGTGCTGAGGTAGAACAGCTTTCGATCCCAAGATTTCGCGAGTGTAGAATGTAAAATAGTATGGCTTCAGCTTTACGAATTCTGGCTTGACCGCGGGCAGGCGAGCAGTGACGCCAGCAATGACACCGAGAAGAACAGCAGTCTTTGCTGTGGAAGTTGTGCCCTTGGCCGTGAGAGCTGAAACAATTGGGCCCAGCGACTTTTGACCAATTTCAGTCTTGAGAACTCGTCGAAGTCCACGACGAGAAACGACCAATGCAGAATGTTTGAGACTGTGCCTGGCATCTGATCCCATACAGATCTCCAAAGCGCTGGCAGCTGCTCTTACTATCTCCAGACCCCATTTGTTCCACACACTAGGTTGACTCACAAGTCCGTCGAGCAATATGGTGCACCATTCTGTGAGAACGAAGGCATTACCCGGTGCAATGCCCGATTTCGTCGATTCGAAACGCAAAGCTTTGATAAACCCTGAGAGAGATTCTGAGGCATTCGGACTCGCAGTGACAATACGTAGACAGTTGTGGACTGCTGTTCGCGAATTTCGGTCGACGTACAGAGGGTAGGTTTCGAAGAGGAGAGAGAGGAGGGACTGGACTTCAGCAACGCTCAATTCTATAGGCATCATATCAGTCCAGCTCTGAACAAAATCAGATGCAAGTACAACACACCTTCGGCCTCGAGTGAGCGTTGTGCATTTCCAAGCGCGGATATTCGTTTCTTAGTGCTGGAGGTGAAGAGGGTGATTTCCAGCTGGCTTTGATCCAGCTTCCGCACTCCATTTGTCTCGCCGTCCATTTTCGCGCTGGTGCGCCTTCGAGGGCGGATTTGATTTGTGGTTGTGTTGTGCGGTAGAACTATGTCTGGAATTTACATATCGTGGTTAAGAGCGCGGAAGCAGTCCAAATCAACACCAAAGCATGCGATCTCCCAAAGGAGACACCTTCTACAACAACAACAATAATAATAACATCCTCCCGCCGGTCAATGTTAAAGCGCCTGGCTATAAGGGTATGCCCCAGGGCTCCTTTCCTCGTCCCAAGAAGTGTGCTCCAAGGCTTAAGACCAGCCTCGCGGTCTCTCCACGGCAAAAAAAAAGTGTCTAGCAGAGAGAGGTTCCAAAAATTCACTGCGCCTGCACAAAGAAACTCAATCATTCGGACCATACATCCCTCACTAGCTGTGTGTGATTGTCATCTTGTATCTACTAATATCACAATTAACATTTCAGATAGTCACTTCACGAGGCTTTCGATAGAAATAATTGGGCTGACGTCGAGTCCATCTACCCCGATGTTCCAACTTCCATTCTATCGCACCATGACACCTTCCGCATAGCCCAATTGCTCCATACCACTTTACGTATCAATGGAACGGCAAAAGATGCTGCTGTCCAAGATGCAAACGAAAAACTACTCCTCGCGACGGACCGGCTGGTAGACCTCTACAAAGCTCGCGTGCTGCCTCCCCACTCCGGTGCTAGCTTGCACTTACTCTCCATATACAAAGAAAACAAGGAAGCGGGAAAGATGAAAGAACTGTGGCATTGGCTCTCTGCCCAAGAAGGAAACGAATATGTGTCACAAGCCGTGTACGGAGCTGCCATCGAAGCCCTTGCCTATGCGGGCGAACCGCTCGCAGACCTCGAAACTCTTTACGAGAGAGCTCTGATCCGATTTCCTGGCAAGTTCACGAGCTACCATCTCTCCCCGGAAGCAGTGGTACCAGATCGAGGGCAGCCTGCATTCTCCAAAAACGTCTCAATATCTCTCCTGCGAGGAATATTCACTGCTAGATTGCTGAACGGCGATTGGAGGAACGCTTACCTAGCATTCGATGTTGTTCTGAGACTCATTCCCGACATGGTACCAAAACGATTCTTTGAATTGATTATTTTTCGCCGTCCATTTGCCGAAGCTATCCAAGTGTATCAACTTGCCAGTTTAGTCAACGTGCTCTCCACGGACAAGAGCTCAAACATGCTGATGGGGCGTGCGGCAGCTGCAGTTGAGCATGCCTCCAATCAAGAAAAAGCTAACGTTGTAATGGACGCGATTGGCATATTAGAAGCAGAAATCTACGCTCGACAGCGCCTTCTTTCATCCCAAGTCAGCAGAGTGGTCAAGATGTTGACATATATGGCTTGGGACGATAAAACATGTGAAACCAATGCAATGAAGCAGCGGAATTTTGATATAGCCGAGTGCGGGAGTCGCCTGATCAAATTGTGCGCTCCGTACATGTCTGGCGATATTGGGTCCACCTTGAATTCTATGCTGCAACTTGCTGGTAAGACGAATCACAAAGAGCTCGTGGTCGAAGTTTGTGAGAAAATAGAAGAGCTGGGAACTTGGAATGAAGTCACTCACAGGGCATTGGTTACATGTGTTGGTAAGAGCGGCGACAACGATGGTTTGGAAGATGCATGGAAGCTTTTGGTAAAGCGCGCAGAACAGGAGTCTCGAGACGTAAGCGATCGAGACTGGTTATGTCTGGCTGGAGCAGTACACGCCCTCGAATCACCTGCCGCTGTAGCATTCGCAACACAACAAATGGCTTTGCATAACCTTTCCCCCCAGCTCCAAAAGCGCTTCCAGGAGACCTGCAAACTCTTGCCAGGTGAAGGCAAGGAGCTGTGGAAGCCACCAGAAGAACCGATTTTTCGTGAGATGGACGTATTGAGCAAAGCCCTGGACAAGCTGGAGGCTCGAACCAAAAATCGAGATACCATGGATGTGTACAAGTCGTTTAGTCATTTCCGGAAGGGAACCAATACTCTATCGAGTGCCAAGTCGACTCTGTCGGGTGATTCAACTGTTGCCGCACCTGCGACCAATGCTCAGATTGTCTACAACGAGCTCACGGTAGATCCGACTCAACCGCCACCACCTCATACCGAAGCGCAATTATCCAAGGCTGGAATTCCCTTCGATACTCTTCGCTTCATTAACTGGAATTGCGTGAACGACTTGCTATCGCTAGCAGAGGGATTTGAGAAGGCGAAGAAGGCGGCAGTTGAGGAAGCGATCGCTGAAAGAACGCATCTGAAGTTTGACCAAGATATTGAATCTCTCCGCTTGTATGATAAGTTGTCTTTCCCAGCCAATCTGGAAGCCTATCGGCTGCGGATATTGGAATTGCGTGGCCGTGTTTAATAGCAATCTTGTATGATACCCAGAGTCGTGTTTACCATTTTGTACAATAGCAGACCAATGTTTTCATGGAAGCAGCAATGTTGGCTTCCCAAGTTCAGCATCGGTTCATCGCCATGCTCTTTTTGCTAGCGAGTAACGTTGCAGCTCACGACTGTTTCTCTTCTCTCGCTTTTGGACTGATGTTGCACACCTGGAGATCTCGAAAGGATTGTTTTCCAGGAATTTTGCAATATGCATCTCTATATTGACCTGATGTCTTGTTGTGTAGTCAAAGATCAATAATAAATCAACAAACCGGACACTGCTTAGGTCGCAGCGACTTACTGAGCTATGGTCTGTTTCCAGCACGCCAACAGCATTCCCACTCCGCTCCCACTGCATTTACAAGAGACAGTAACGATGCCAATGAATCCACCAACACAACACACCCGAACAATCTACATGCCATCCCCAACCTTTCTAACCACAACTACATTCCCCACAGTCTCCATACACCACACAATACAAGGGAAAGCCTAAGCCACATACATTCCCGATATAGAAACAGCCCTGCCAGCACTGCCCTACTATCTCACCTCCACAAAGTTCTTCTGGCATGCTTTCCCCACGTCCACCAAACGAAATGCAATGGCGATCATCGACCCGCTTCCTGGATACAGTAATAATAGCACTCGTTATGGAATTCTGAGAAATGGGTTATTGGGTACCCCTGTAACGCGTACCTGAAGATCACTCTATCGCTGTTTGAGACGCGTGGGGCCATGGGTCTCGATAAGGAGCGGGAGCCCTTGTTGGTTTTGGGTGCTTGGACCTCCATCAAAGTGATTGGGTTGGCTTGTTGTTGTTGTTGAAACGGAGGGGACATGTGTCCGTAACTCGTGGAAATGGGATGGGATTTGTCACGTTGATGAAGGGGAGGACCGAGGTGTTAGGACTGCAGCCTTTTTTTAGGATGCATGGGTGAATTGGACCGTGGCTGTTATTATTGCGGCTTTATTTCATAGTACAGTGACGGTTGTAGCGCAGGCGCATGTCTGCAATGATGTGGAGGCAGGCGTGGTGGTACAGTCTCATGGATGCATAGTTTCGTGGAAATGTTGGCGTGCTCGGTTCGAGAACCTTAGTAGAACGATTCTATAGAGTACGAGAATTCGTGTGAGGCACGTCGGTTCCAAAATGCGGGGAAGGACGAATGTTTCCTGTTGTGGAAGTCTTGTTTCGTCGTGGTGGTCATTTTCAGGGTGAGATTAGGAGGGTTGGCAGTATACTTTACACAGATATTGTTCTTTGTCAAGCTATTCTATCATTGGAGCTACGGAGTACGGACTGGTGCTTCTGTGGACAGATTACACTGTTTAGACCAGAGTTTGAGAGAAGGCGAGCAGCCGTCCGAGATTTCGGTTCGGTTGGACTCGAATCCTCGATTTGGAAGGGGCCGGAGGTTGTTAGATCGCTCTCCTTGATGTGAATCTGGCGATCGCAAGGATTGGAGTGAGATACGGAGTACGAGTGAGGCTGAGGGGAAGGATGATGAGATGGATCGACTCCTGAGATTGGCCTTCTCACTTGTCGTCCTGTGGAAATCAATCAAAAGGTTCGATAGATCTCGATGATCAATAAGTTCCTTAGGCCTTCCATCCAAGGATTTTCAGGTACGCATGTACCTGCAGCTAGCTAAATACAGAGCACATCGAAATTGCTTGCATGGCCTGGAAGATTGCGAAGCAGACAGCCGTTGCAGATGCAATGGAACTTAGAACATCAGCCAACGAAGAAGAGTGCCACGGCGGCAAAACAACAGAACGAGCAGCAGACAACCCGGGTTTGTGTGAGACATCTGCTTCTACTTCTGCAACTGCTCCCCGGGTTGATAAGCGGAGACTCTTTTGCAGCGGCTGTACCTGGAACGGCGAGGGCGAGGGCCACTGCTTTGTGGTTCCTGTCTCTTTGTGATTATTGCATCGCAGAAGGAAGACGTCAATAGATATTCCAAATGCTTTGCCCGTCTGGTACCAGTACATTGCATTTCTCATTACTGCATGCACGTCTATCAGAACCAATTCGTCTATGATGGGTACACCGCGAAGATCGTGATGAAGATGATGATAGATCTATCAAAGCATGGGGGCGACAATCCCACCGATCTGTCCATCTTCCCACACGACCAAGCCCACGGTCCTGCCAGAAACAGGATGTCCGGACCCCAGCCTGATTGAGGCGGACGAGCCTTCACGGATGGCTTCCGGACCATGTACATATCCTCGAGGTAGCCATGTTGAGAAAGGCTTGTGCTCGGAAGTGTCGTTGTGAGTCCGCCGGATGCACTAGGGCGCCTTTCCCCAGGTCAGCCCAGGCAGTCGGGTTGGAAAGGCTGTGGGATTATGGAGAACAGCGTGGGGAGTGGTACAGACCTGGGGTTTCAACAAATGCTGGCATGTCCCTTCTGGGCCATTTCTTCTTCGGACGCCTGCCGATGCAACTATCCGCGAGTAGAAATGTTTCAACTTTCAAGCAAGAATTCTTTGCGAAGGACTCTGAATCAGTACGACACACTACGTGCCCGATGGTCATATTGATCTGCCATAGCATTGCCACGATAGGTGGTGAGACCAGAGACACGCAACCGACGACTCACCACTGGTACGCCTAAAGCATAGGGAGCTTCCTTTCACAAGTCAGCGCGTTCTGTTGTCAGAACACGTTCGACTGGATCCTGGCCGCGAAGAACAACAACCGCTGCCAGCGATCTCCGCAAGCGCGTGGCACAGTGCTTTTAATATCGGAGTAATAAGCGCAATGCTGGCAATATGCAGCCCTAAGGGAGCGCAAACCGGGGACTGCGGACGCAAAGGCTGTCATGTTGGAGAAAGGTGAGAAGTGGTGTCAAGAATGAAGTACTCAAATCAACTTCAAACGTGCGAGCCACAGACGCATTTCCCCAGGTTATTCGCTGGGAAGCACGAAAACTCGACCCTAGCATTCCTGGACAGGACAAAGCTCAGCGTCTGGACAGGGCAAAGCTCAGCGTCTGGACAGGACAAAGCTCAACGAGTGGGAAGCCAGAGCAACCAGGGCTTCAAAGAATCGATTGCGAGCGGCGCTGCTAGGCGTGGGGTGTCAAGCCGCAAGCTTCAAACCTCCCCGGACCGCAACTCCCCCCGTCCACCACAGGAGCTTGGTTTTTCTGGAATCTTAATGCGCGGGAGGGCGGACGGACACTGGCGGATGTGGAAACACGGACAAGGGATGAGAGGGAGAGCTAAGAAGTCGGTGAAAGGATACAAAAATATCCCTTGGTTCTACATGCTGCTTTCGTCACTCCCCTTCTATCCAAGATAATCTACTTAAGCCTGGATACTTCCCTGGAAACTGGTCCAAATCTCCCCACAATATCTTTCACACCTTGAGTCCTTCACCAACACCGCACCTGCTTCCAGACTCAATAAACTCTCGGCCCTTCCGGAAGATATCGATACCTGATACTTGTTCATAAGATCAGCCGCGTAATGTATGTGCCTGACCGTGTTTCGACTCATTGTTGTCAGATGAAATCTGGGGAAGACCGAGGCTTCACTTGCTAACAAAAGGACAGACAACAAATACCGCAGCACCGTCCCTCCTCTTGTTCATAAACTCGTCAAACTTTGGGCACGAATATTCTTCGTATCGAATATCGGATCAATACCTGCCAACTCATCATCAACTGTGTGACACAAGCAAAACACAGTTCAGCCTCGTCGCTTCAAAGTGTTCACTACACCCAACAACAATCTCACGGTCACCTCACAACCTCTGCATCTTTATCCCAAATTCCGCCAAACCTCAACAACGTAACCTCAATTCACAATGTCTCAAACCAGCCCCCGCGAGCGTCTCTCCCTCTACGCCCACCGTACCCTCTCTCACGATGTGGCCGCTGCTCTCAAGGCATCAACACCTCTTACCATCCGAACGACCAACATCGAGCCAACGCCAGCACCACCACCATCCCCGGTCGACTTCGGCTCATATGTCTCGGACTCAGCATCTGACTGCGGTACTTCAAGCTCAAGCGAATCAGGATGGTTATCAAGAAGGACCACCGAACAAGTTGCTGCATAACTGTTCCCTATTCCATCATACATTTAATTCTCATGAGGACGACTGATTGATACCCTTCCCTCAAACTGTATTAATAGTCCTACGTCTCTATGGGAGGTACCTCAACATCAGCAATAAGGGCCATTGAACAACAGTTTTGGGGAGTCTTTTTGCTGCTACTACCGCACAGCGGTCGGAGTTCCAGTCCACATACACACATTGCTGGCTTTGCTTTGCTTGGGCTTTCACGCCTTCATTTCCGAAATTTTGGGTATCTTGCTTTTTTGTTGGGCTCTGAGGCAATTCATTTTATCAGTCGGGTCTAACCGCTTCTCTCAAAAGTCATTGTCATCATCATCATCGATATTCGATACCATTATGCGTACGTCGTCTGTCTTTCCCTGATTGCTTTTATCGGCCGATCCTTCAGCCTAGGCGTGTGGGCGTGGGGGTCAAAATTCGGTGCGTGGGATGCTTCCTCGATTAGGAATGAGAAGGGAGGAACGAGACCCACAGAGTCTGGGGTATCGGTCTCCGGTGAGCTGCCATGCTCCCTGTTGGATTATTCTTTGTTGTAGCACGATTGTTGATGCGTTGGCTTTTGTCAGGCTTTGCCGCGCGGCGCTTTGGGGATACGAGATATACTTAATGCGCCTGGCTGCAGGACGGCTACTATCTTGTCTATGAATGATAGATGTACTTACATACCTAATACGATATCGACTTTCACAGACCGTTCCGTTCCTCTTCTATTTTCTGACACGTTAAGTCCTTCCGGCCGTCTCCCTAGTCACAAGCTGAACCAACGAATAAGAAGTCGTTGCAGCCGGTCTTTTCCTATTGGTTCAAGCCTTTTGAAATTCACCGATGACTGTTATTACCCCAGCAGAAAAGCGGTGTAGAGCGGTGTAAGATAACCTGCCCGATTCACGACATCAGTCGATCTCTCAGTAGTACGAGTCTGGGGTAAATCCTCAGGTATCGGAAATAGGAAGCAAGGGTTCGGACATCCCCATGGCATGTTGAAAACGGGAAGGATTGATGTTCATCGGTATGTTTGTTGACGTGGTTGATTATGGATTGTGTTGCATGTCCGTTGCAGACCGATATGCGTGGGGGATTCTTGGTATGAAGGGATTTGGAGATGTGGTTGGATGTGGTGTGCTTCTCGCCAATATTGCGTGTTCTTTGTTTAACTCAATGGAGGATGAGTACGACATACCGACGGGAGTTGGAGTTGGTGTAGTCTTCCGGGATTTGGCCTGAGAGCTCCTTCTTTCCCCAAACCTCGCGTCCTGTAACTTCTAGGATGCCTGGAACACCTCAGGCGCTAAGTATGCGGATACCCGTACTCATAGGAGGACTAGATCTTTCTATGTGCTACCTTCACCTTGTCAAGATGAGTCTTGGGTTGTCACTTTGAGGCCTTAAATCCTGAGGTGCGTGCTGATTATACGGACGAGAATACTGAGTACTGATCGATAAGTAAAGACCGCATATTAGGCATGGCATCTTCTCAACTGGGAAAGTGAGAAACGAAGGTAGATCGCTATCTCAAGCCCATGAATATCAAGTGACAAACAGAGACTAGAAATTGAAAATGAATGTCGTCTATAGCAAGATGTTGAATGCGAAGTCCAGGTACTTGAGGTAGTCTGTGAAAAAATTCCAGATGGTCACGTGGAACCCACACCCAACTTTTCGTTCCAAAATTGCGAACTTCAAGAATAGTGCAGCAACTCGACAACCTCCAACTAACCAGCAGCCATGGGTATTGAGTAAGTACATCCTCTGAATTACTCCAGAAATACAATCCAATACTCTAGATTCCGTCTGAGAAGAAAAGGATTGCACGCGACCGGGACAATGGCTAACCTCCAACTCCAGTCTCGACAACCACCACGTCAAGAACTCGCACCGAAAGGTCGCAAAGAGTGATGACCCCTACATCAAGCTCCTAGTCAAGCTCTATGCTTTCCTCGCCCGCCGTAAGCACCAATCGCAAACACCTTTGTAACCTCTAAGATGGTGAAATTGGCTAACACGCCCGACAGGTACGGACAGCCCGTTCAACTCTGTTGTTCTGCGAAGGCTCAAAATGTCCAAAATCAACAGTAAGCGAGTCCATCTGCCATGATTGTCAGTAGGGCGTCCATTGAGCTTGCATTTACAGGACCACCAATGTCGCTTTCGCGCATCGTAGCCACTGCTGGCAACGAGCACGCACAGAAGACGCACAAGGACAAGACCATTGTCGTTGTTGCCAAGATCACCGATGACACCCGGTTTGTCACCTCCACCTTAACTCCTGACACACTTTGGCTAACGTGGAATTTTCTTACAGCCTCCTCGAACTCCCCAAGCTTTCCATCGCTGCCCTCCGCTTCACTGCAACCGCCCGTGCCCGCATCATCAAGGCCGGAGGTGAATGCCTCACTCTCGATGAGCTCGCACAGCGCTCCCCAACCGGTGCCAACACCCTTCTCCTCCGTGGCCCCAAGAACGCCCGTGAGGCCGTCAAGCATTTCGGATTCGGACCACACTCGCACAAGAAGCCATACGTTGCCAGCAAGGGACGCAAGTTCGAGCGTGCCCGTGGTCGCAGAAGGTCCAGAGGTTTCAAGGTTTAAATATGGTGCCCTCATACATACGTGCATGGAGTACTATTTCAAACTTGGACCTTGGTTGGGTTACTGGGTTTGCGCGTTCATTTCGTGTAAGTGGACACTGCGGATTCAGCAAAATGAAGGAATACGATGGGATCGGAGCATGGAGCATTCGGTTCATAGCTGCTGTGAAAGGTGCTGTGAAAGGGCTGCATATCTGGACAAGACCTTGTCAAAATCAAAATACCAAAACTTGACTTGAAGCGAAACCCGTTGTTAACGTCATTATGGCACTCGTGGATGTCCCCATGGCCTTAATCCCTTCTGATTCATAACGAAGCTCTCGAGACCAACTTTAAAAGTGCCACAAGGTCCCGCCCGTCTCCCCATCGTGAAATGTCAAGAATCCACACTCGACTTTGAGGATTTTCCATTTGATGGATGAAGACTGTGCTGAAAAGATATTATGCTCACCACCATTGATCTCAAGCTTGGAAACCCCAAGTAGGGAAGAGATTAAAATGTCCTAAACAGGTGCTACGCTTAGTACATAGACCTTCTCAAACAGTATCTTACATGTCAAATCTCGCGAGTGAAAAACGAATCCATATCCCAAGCCGAAGACGGCCCTTGTCTCCACAGAAAAGTCTCGAACAGCCGTAATGAAAAGGAAACACGCGAAAGAGAAAGAGAGGCGAAGAAAGATGTCAAGGGGAAACCGACTATGCTCGCAGGACAAGACAGTCATTGAAACGATGAGATTGTGGCCTGTTTCCTGGAATCAAAGTTTTCCATCTGAGTGCAAAAGTTCAACTCGTAATGTAAAAGGTGGATATAGTGAAGAGGAACGAGTATGAATCAGATGAATAGCAAGATATAGTACTAAAATAATCTCCGTTCTATGGACAAACAAGCAAGCAATGTCAGTGTAGGAAAGATGTGATTCTGTGATTCGTGAATTCGGAATTTATGTTAAGAGAAAAAAGACCGCTCCATTCCGTGTGATGACAGACCTGTCCGCCTATCCACATTGATAATAGCTCTAGCTAGCCCTTTTATGACACGCCATTCCCGCTATGATGCAGGTGTGCTTCCCACAAAAAGTTTCTCGTGTGAGACCGCAATAATCAGTGTCTGTACCAATTTTGCCGCCTGAACTACTATTGCCAGCTGATCATCACTCCTTTGCACCCCCGTGCCATTCCGGCCAACATCAAATGGCATACTTGCGGGTCCACTCTCTAGCAGTTGCCTCGTAGCGAGCGCGGTCGGACTTGTAGACGTGGGCGATTTCGGGAACTAGCGGGTCATCGGGATTTGGGTCCGTAAGCATGGAGCAAATCGAGAGCAGGACTGTATGTAGGATTAGCAGTTGTCCGGTTGATTCAAAGAAACATAGTATGATGCACCTTTCGAGATGGTCAGAGCAGGGCTCCACTGATCACGCAAGATATCGAGACAAATAGATCCGTTGGAGTTGATATTTGGGTGGTAGATGCGGGTGGTAAAGTTGACCTTTGGGGGCTTGAAGGGGTAGTCGGTTGGGAAGTGAATTGCGAGGAAGAAGACACCGCCGGAGTATGGTGAGTCGGACTGCGTTTAAAGTCAGCGGAGTTTCGCGGGGTATAGACCGCCCATCTCATGTTGTTGACGGGACTGGTCAGGAAGGAGAGTTAAAAGTACTTACAGGACCCATTATGGTTGCTTGCCAGTGGAACTGTGAGAGTCATAAGTTAGCCTCATGGTCATTTATGCCTATCGCAGCGTTGTGGACATGGCGGCTAAGGCTGGCGTTGTGTTTTGCGATGGCAACTTACCAGATCGTCACCGATGGGACCGGCTGAGCATGAGGAGGGAGGGTCACTGTATCACCCGTTAGCCATGTTTTTGAACACCTGTATCGTCGTTCCAGCGCGGCTATCGAGGGATTTCGCAGTCTTGTCATGCGAGCCATCAGGGCGCCACTGGCTGGTTGGGGGGTAATAACGTACCGACCAAGGTCAGTGAGTTCCTTGTTGATACGCTTGAGCGCCATTCTGAGAGTGTGTATGTGGTTATTTGAGGTGTGTGGGTTGTTGTTCTGTATTGGAGAAGCCGGAGTTTGTGTGGTGGTTGTATTGTTTTGGTGAGGTTCAAGGCGAAACTGAGTGCTCTTCGATGTGGGGCTGGGCTGCAATAGAACCCTTTATATATCCACGATATGATGTAACACTTTAAGGGGTCAGTTTGCAATATTGAGAGGACTCAGAGGATAATATGTTCAAGTCACGAGGAGGAGTATTTGAGAGAATGTCGAAGAAACTGGGGCGAGCTGAGGTGTTCAAATATATCCATTGGGCTTCCTTCAGCCGCCACAAGGCACAAGGCTGCCCGAATACCATACTGTTGAGTGTGGATGTGCCTTACTTCCGCTTGAAGCCGTACTAACCAGTGTCATATCCAGTGGGTCACTTGATTGCCTCAGCCTTGTCAATCCAACGCTTGCCATGACAAATCTACTTGTACATCATGCTCACTGATCTTCTTTACTCTTACAACCAGCCTAGCCTCGTGTGGTATCATATGCCTACGAACAACTCACTCCTTCTTGTCTTCAGTCTTTCCATCTAGATATCTTATCCTCTCCAAATGCTTCATGACGATATTCCATCCTTTCTTCCCAGAACCCAAACCATTCAGGACACTCGACTCAAACATGCCAGAGCCAATCTCCTGCTTCAATTCCGCAGCACACTCTTTTATAATCTGCGCAATTTTCTGCTCTTTCTCATTTCCCGCTTGAAGATGCTGTTGCGTTACTCCCTTCACCCTCTCCACATATTGATCCGAATTGGGCATGAATGCTGAGTAGTGCATAGCCATCCTGTAGAACCAGTCTCGAGCTTCTTCCGCTGATATTTCGCCCAACTTCTTATCCAGTGTTCCTGACACCCGGTCCTGCTCCTTGTTCATCTTGGTCATGGATTCTGTAGCCGCTCTTCGCATGTTGTAGGTCCCACTGTAAAGGTATAACAGGTACGAAGTTGTGAAGGCGACCATAGCTCCAGCGAAGAACCCGGCAAGCGCTGGGTGGAATGACTGTGGCTCTGGCTCATTCGGAGGTCCCTTCTTGCCCACTGCTTTCTCAAAGTGTGGTCTCTTCAGTGGCGGTAACGATTCTTGGTTTTGTTGCACGAGGAGTTGTTGCGCAGGTGTCAGTTTGGCTTGCAAACGGCGACATTGTGTTTGAAAAGATCGAGGCGTCAATGTTGAGCGGAGGAGCCTTTGAGGCAAGAGGAAGTTGGGTTTGAGCATTGTATGTAAAACTATGGTGACGATACGAGTAGACGAAATCTGGTGCAGATGCCGGGAAACTGATTGCTGGGATCACTTGATATGTATCAGTATGTACAATGATGTACTCCGGATCTTTACGTTGGTCCGATATTTCTTCGTTCCACAAAAATGTGTTGCGCGATGGGTTGATCTTCCTAAAATGGAATAAGGTTACGGCGTTTTTGAGCCTCATCTCATCGACAGCCTAGCTCCTTCACCCCACTACATCTTCCATCAACTCCACAGGTCCATATCCCCCTGGGAGCTTCAAACAAAGATGCCCCTCCATCTCCTCAGCAAGAAATCATGGAACGTCTGGAACGCCGACAACATCTCCCGCGTCGAACGAGACATTGCGCGCGGGGAGCAAATAGAGGAAGAACAACATCAAGCTCTGCGCGAATATGATTCCTTGCGCCAACTCGCCCTCTTGCGCGGCGAAACCCCTCCAACACCTCCAAGGATTCTCTCCACAGATGAAATAGAACAGAGAGTGCGGGATGAGGCAAGAGGCGAGCGCCAGGCAGATGCGGAGGGACGAGGTGCCATGAAGAAGAAGAGGAGGCTCAAGGGCGAAGATGAGACAGACATGGAGCTTAGACTTGCCAAAGAAGCAGTAGAGGAGAGATACGGAGAATCTGAGAAACAAGAACGTGGATCCAGGGATAAGAGAAGGAAGATCGATGCGCCCATCACTGATCCAAACGGCCATATCAATCTCTTCCCAGTCGACCCTCGTGATGCCGCAAAACAGAAGAATGCTGAAGCTGAAGCGGAAAAGGCAAAGAAGAACAAGGAGTTTGAGGATCAATATACCATGCGCTTCGCCAACGCTGCTGGACGGGATGGACTAACCCAGGGTCCATGGTACGTTACCAAGGATGAGAAAAAGAGGCAGCAAGAGGAGGAGGCAGGAGAGGATTCAGGATTGACGTATATGGAGTACAAGAATCTCTGGGGCCGGCCGGATCCCAAAGCTAAGGATCGGGAGAAGCAAAGAGCAAGTACGTCAGATCCTTTTGCCATGATGCAGAAGGCCCAGAGCCAGCTCAAGAGATCGGAGAAGGACAAGCAGGCCTGGGCGGAGCACAAATTGAAAGAGTTGGCACAGCTCAAAGAAGAACAGGAAAAGGAGCGAAAGAAGCGGCATAAAAGGGAGCATAAGCATTCAAATAAGAGGGAAGATGGCAATCACAGGAGAGAACGGCGGCATCAAAGACACGCATACGAGGACAAAGAAGATCTTGAAAAAAGGGAACGCCGACATAGGAAGAGCAGACACTCTAGATCACCAGACAGAGAGCATCGCCGCTTAAACAAAGACTCCCACCGTCACGATAAATTAGACGATCGAGACAAGCGACATCACAAGTCATCCCGGCCGGAAACAGACCATGATCACAAACACAAGGAGAAAAGACACGATCCCTCTCAATATCCAAACCTAGACGACCTCGAACCTCTCTCTCTAGACGCTCCGCTAGAACGCTTACGACACAAGTCCTCTGAGCATGCATATCCGAAAGACCATACCCACCATTCGATCCCAACAAAAAGCTAAACCCCCAGAATCTCCAGCTACCGAGATAAGACCCAGACCGCGAGAACAAACGGAAGCAAATACATCTTTCAAATCCCATTGGATATAACTTGAAAGAAGAAATAGACACGATTAGAAAGTACAAATGATACCCCCATCTCAAAAGAGAAGAGAGAAAGCACATTACCTCGCCTTCCCACTCTCTCGAATAGACAAAAGAATCCGTGACGCAATTTTCCGGTCGTATCATCTTTCATCGTTCCAATGAGAAAACCTGTATGACAACCGCTGAACAAATACTACTGAGAGAAATACCTCAATTTCCAACTCATCGATTCATTCTCCAGTACATGAAAAGGAAGGCTACAATAGTTCATCTATACGTCTTTCTTCGGGAATACCTAAACCCTGCACCATACCGCTATACGACACAATACTCGATCAATTCATCAGGGATGAAGAATTGCATACCACAAATTACGAGTCATCAATTACATTTGTGTACATTTTACAAAGGGTGGGAGTGCGATTAACCCCATAAACACAAAACAGCACCATAATAAACCCAAGTATAATTTCCCCCAAAGAATAAAAAGTTAATGGGTAGGTATTCACATCTATACAATTTCAGGCTCGGACTCTATACAAAAAAATTTAAAAAAAAGTTACAATCGACATTCGTACAGCTAGCCAAACGCCTCGCCATCGAGAACGTGATTGGCAGAAAGGCAAATATGCCTCTTCCAAACTGAAAGAAATTGGCTTTTGGAGAGTATCAACACTTAGACGATACCATAGGTTCTTTTGGCAATGAAGAAGCTGCTGAATCCGAAGACAACGAGGCCAGCAGTGATACACCAGAACCATAAAACGGTAGTGGATTCCTGACCTGGGACGGGTACGTTCATACCCCACATACCCGTCACGATGTTCATGGGTAGAACGATGGTACCAAGGACGGTGAGTTTACCCAGGACGTCGTTTGTCTTCTCGGCGCGTTCGTTCATGCGGATGTTGATCTGAGCGAGGTAGTTGCTGTGGGCGCGGGAGAGGAGACTGCGAAAAGTTGTTAGCGTGATGCACATGTAGATAGGAACAGGCTTAGACTTACTTTTCATAATGTGACAGATTGCCAGTCATAGTCACAATATGATCCTGGATGTCACCAAGATACAACCCAATCTCACTCTTAGGTGCAATGTCCCACTGTTCGTTGCATCTCTTGGCAAATCCCTTGATCACATCCGCCTTGTTCCCCAGAAGACGATAGAGCGACATTACTTTCTTCCTGCATTCGCCGACACGACGCAACATATCTCCAGCTTCGATGGCAGTTTCACCAGGGTCAGACTCCTTTTCTCCGGGGTCGTCGAGGTAGCGTTGCACCGTGTTCTTGAATTTGGAATCTGATTTGGCGGAGTCTTCTTGCGCATGTAGAGTCAAGATGGTCTCGTCGATAACATCGACCTCTTCCTCGATACGTTGGATGAGGGGAGCATAGGCATCCGTAATATCATCAATGATGGCGTACGAGATCCAATCAGTGGTCAATATCAAGTAGTCCTTCAATTGACGAATGCGTCTCCGTACATTGGCAGGATGTGGCGTTTGCGAGAAGTGGAAGCTGATGACACCCTCTCGGAAGACAACAACGTACATGTTGATAGGCTCCATGTAGTCTTCGCTATTCGTGTCTTGTTCAAAAGTTCGATAATTGACGAAATAGTAATTGCGGAAGAGCTCCACTTTCTCACGTTGCTCTTGCATCATCACGTCTTCTGCTGTCAAGGGATGTATCCCAAATGACTTGGAAAGGAGTTTCATCTCTGCATCGGTTGGAGAAAGCACGTCTAGCCACCAGATTGGCCGCGTTCCATAGCGCTTTGGACTATCTTCTTTTTCGACGGCCAACTTCGGAACCGGCGTGTGCTCGCGAGTGTTTTCACCTGTGTTCTCTGACGAATTGGCTTTGGAAGCGTCGGGTTTTCGATCCGAGGCTGCCCTCGAAGTGTTCCGGTCAAATTCTGCTCGGGATCTTCTGCCAATAGGACCAGGACTTAGCAAAGAAGCCTTTCTACGGATGCTGCCATTGTCTCTCGTATTTCCGTTATCGTACGGTAAGAAGGGGTCTGCATCATCGTCATCCTCCGACTCGCTATCGGAGAGCAATGGTGGATCGGGAATGAACAGGTCTCGGAAACTCTGGCCTTCTTGAGGCAATTCAGACATGGACTGGCTGTGCAGGGTCGCCTGAAAGTCTTCGTTGAAGTATGTGAACCTCATCGGTTCTTCCTCTTCGGCTCGATGCCATGCGAACTTCTGGGGACGAAGTCTTCCCCCTACCATCAATGGCTCGCTAACTTTCCTAGCTCGAATGCGTTCTGTTGTGCGCTGCTCTTTCTCTTCGTCGGCCCAATCCTGCAGTATTCCAAGATCTGGCCATACTTTCCTACCCCGCCGTTTTGGCCGTGTGTAATCCTGCTTATCCTCATCTCCAATGACCGATTCGTCAATTTCAGTGAGCGCCTCATGCGGGAAGCACACATCATCCTCTGCGGGGTTTAATGTCATGCGACGGTGGAAACCTCCAGGAGAAGGCGAGGCAGCGCCAGCCACACGATCGATGGGAGTGTTATCGTCGATGTCAATCAAGGCATCGCGAGATGTATCACCACGGTCAGACGCTCTCCCTCGATTAAGATCTGCGCCTGTCAACATCACATCGTCATACCCCATCTCAGCGCCGAATTTGGGGCTGCCGGGGACGGACGGAGGGTTGTTAACATCGTATTCTTCGTCTTGCGATTTTGCGCGTTGAGACCGGTCAATCTTTCGACGGCTGGATCTCGAAGAATTCTTGGACGGCCGGCGATCATAAAACGGGTCATGGCGTAAGGCATTGGGAGAGCTTGACACTCCACCATAGCCACTTGTCATACCTCGAGAAGGATCCCCCTTGCCTCTGTATGAGCGACCGAGTAGAGGCGCCCTATCGGTCGAATTATCGTCTTCACTGTCCGTGGCGTTCTGTGCCCTGTGTAATCGTGATCGGCTTTGAGGCCCATTGGAGTAGATAGAAGGGCGATGTGCTGTATTCCGAATTGAAGGCTGGCTTCCCAGTCGACCGGAGATAGCAACTTGGGCTATGCTCTGGCGGCGTGCCTGTAGCGGGTTTTGATCTCTGCGATATGTTAGCAACCTGAATTATGACGATCCCATGTTAAAA
Source organism: Venturia pyrina ICMP 11032 (assembly GCA_000738655.1). Lineage (NCBI taxonomy): Eukaryota > Fungi > Ascomycota > Dothideomycetes > Venturiales > Venturiaceae > Venturia > Venturia pyrina. The sequence continues at coordinate 140,611 of JEMP01000016.1, forward strand.
GTCGGGTATACCCGCGGTCCACCTCCGTAAATGATTGACTATCGTCCATACAGGTCCAATTGCAGGGATTGGGATAGGAGAGCTTCAGACGTACCGATGATCGAGCAGAGCCTCACTTTCGAGACTCGTGGCACTCCCTCTTTGACCTCTGCCCAGGCGATAGAAGCTGTCTCGAGCATCCTCGCTCGCTGCCTCTGGCAAGACCATTAGACTTGGACGTCCCGACGACTGGTCATCGGGTTCAGGATCTGCGGCAAAACTTTGACGCCTCTTCTTGTGTTTCTTGCCTCCTCTGTGCCGCTTCTTCTTGGTAATAGGATCGCCAGACTGGGAATTTGGGAGTTGGTTCTCGTTCTCGATGCCACGTCTGGAAGCTGATGCAATTGCAGCTGAAGCTTGGGCGCCCGTAGGGTTTTGTGCAGAAGAACTGGCTGCAGCTTGTGCATTAGAAGGGTTTTCAGCAGACGCATTGGAAGCTCCACTTTGGCCCGGAGGAGGGGGAGCCATTGGACGGGATGCGCGAGGTGCTGGCAGGTGGCAAGGATGGAGCGCGATGGGGTGAATTGTCGATGGATTGCCGCAGAGTTGCGGTGCGGGTTGGTGGATGGTGGAAAGGGACTTGGGGGAGGCAAGGAAGGTCGAGAGGCGGGTCAAAAACACCGGCGTAGAAGATGATGCAACTGGGAAGCGGAAGTTTCACGCGCCAAGAACAAATGGCTCACGGAGAATGAAATGTCTAATTGTCAAGAGGTGTATACATGTGTTAGTAGTACCTGTGTATACATATGTTGGTAGTACCTCGTAGTAAAATAGAATTGTCACTGTGCTGCCTCGGTTTTGTTGAGTGCTTTGGAGCCAGGCTGGGGGGTGTACAACTGAGCCAGGCTGGGGGTGTACAACTGAGCCAGGCTGGGGGTGTACAACTCGGTACCTTGTTGTGTCCACGATGGGAAAGTGGTCGTGTGCTCACTTCAGCATGTCTTATCTTCGCGTGAAATGAAGGCTTGGCTGGTACGATAAGCTTGGCTGATAAGTATGGCTGATAAGTATGGCTGATAAGTATGGCTGATAAGCTTGATCGCCATTTCTTACTGTGTACTGTGTACCTACTGTGTACTGTGTACCTACTGTGTACTACCTCCTAGGACCTGTCTAGCACAGAGACCGTGCCTCTACTACTGTACCAATACCAACTACATACACAATCATGACCATTCAAGAGACACCGCCATAGTGGCTGTATGCTGTCGTCAAGCAACGCTATGCTTTCTCGTGCATCTAATAGATTCGCATCGGCGTATGGTGTTATCTTTCAAAAACCACATTCAACCCCCGAATCAAAATACTATCGATATCCTCCATTCTCCAAAAGAGAACAGTGGTGAAAGACATCTATCCGATGTCTCTAACTAAGAATTTCCTTCATCTGCTAAGGTTGTCCTCTCCGCAGTGCAGGATACGGTTGGCTGAGTGCATATCTTGCCTCCACCATTGCTTAAGGAAGCAGCATTCGAGAAGCTTACTCAGCCACTGTTTCATCACGGATCATCCGGTTGACGAACTTTCAATGATTTTCAAGATGAAGGGTCCGGACGTCTTGGAGGAAGGCAAGGTTGTCAGAAGAGAAGGTGCAAGGGGACGGCTGCGAGATGTCTGTACTATACTGTGGTGTATCAGTGGTCCGGACGAAAACCTGATTGAGTAACTTCTTGTTATTGCGACACGCTTCGGGATCCTTCTCACGATGCGTGTGGCTTCTCGACGTTGTGCCGATCGACTTCCGCTGACGACGCTCTGATCAGGATCTCCAACTACTGTGGTACGTTGATTAAGAATTTACTGATCTGTAATTGGACTGTCAACAGCTAATACAGCGGACTCGGTGCAAAGTTGTAGACGAGACAAGGGTGGCTTCGACATCGACAGCTCGAATCTTCCGGCCTATTTAAATTGCCTTTCCGATCTCTTATATTCAAGATCTAGCCCTGTACTGACTACTGAAAGCTTGTCTACTTGCACGGGATCCGCGGTAGACTGTGAGAGTGGACATGCTGTGTGCATTTTATGATTAGCGACAGGAAGATGGAAAGTTGATCTTCGTCGCTAACAAGCTTACTGTGTAGTCATTTCTGATTTGCTGCACAAGACTTGCGAAGGTCACAGATTTACTGTTCACTGTGTACTGTGTACTACTGTGGTGTGTTCACACCACCTGGTCGTAGATCACGATAAGCTAGGTACCCCTGATTCACCCACGTTGGTCCTCGCCTGTCCTGTGTCGTGTATGGAGTGTACTTTTCTCCAACACCGACATCAACAACAACACCTTTCCAAATCCGTAAAATCCATAAGCCTCTTTACACAGTACATAATACTATGTACGCCACACGTGGTCCGACCGGAGAATCCGACCCTCGCTTGTCGGTCGCTCAGCTGAACGGCGACAACCGACAACGTTTCATCCCCAACTGCAGATTCTTTTTGTTTTGTATCTTCAAAGTCCAGATCGTTTCGTGTCCTCCAATCTCGTCTCCCGGACATCGGCAACTTCGTCTCAAAGCTCCGGTCATGCGATTTGCATTGCATCCCATTGCAAGGTCACCGCTCTTAGGCGAATAGGGCTATGTCTGTCGAAGATAAAATTAGACAGCGAACCGCTTGTGTCTTCCAGACTCTTCTAGATGGAGAAAGACGGGAGCCAATGTGTTCTTTTCGTACAATTTCCTCTCCGAGGTTGACGAGTTTGAACATGTTTTTACATTACACGGCGCTGCTGTTCGAGGTTTCAGATTAAAAAACTTGGTGAGCTACCCGGGTGTACCTGTTTAAGTCTTGCCCTCTCTACGCAAACTGGGATCCAAATTTCCATTTTATGAGTTATTATCTATATTGATGAGATGTTCCGGATACCGCGACGCCGCACAATCTCGTGGTAATGTTTGAGGAACTTCCCCCACAATCTTTTCCACATATGCCCATCATGCTGAGCAATGAGCGCGTCCTTGACTGACCATTCTTAGTAGTAATTATCGTCAGCGTATAGTGGAACAGGACACGAATGTCGAACACTCAGGCTGTTTACACTCGGTTCCCATCTTCCGTATATATATTCGCTCGGAAGATGACCCATGGCATCAGCTGTTCCACCGGAATTGTAGTGTCTAGATGACTAACCCCGCGACACAGTCCCTTTTGAACATTAGTGGATCTGGATCCTCGCAGGGGCCCATATTGAACCTATTCCCTATTCGATCCGTTACTGCCACTGCAATGTACACCGAGTCACAAGAGCCTTGTCCTCGATGGCGTGGCGTATCAGAGACGAGAAGCACCACTTTAGGTCAAGAGCAAGTATTCGGTGATTGCCAGGGAATGTCTGCCGACGTATAATAAGTCATCTGTCGTACTGCAAGACATACTTACGGAGTGACATTTCTTTCCCTTCCTCCTTTATTGCACCAAGTCTAACGGCAGGTGGGCCATCTACTTCTCCTAGCGGCTAATCAGTCTTTCATTACCTTTCACAGTCACTCTTTTGCAACAGCATGAAGGGTGCTATCAATGCACTCGTGGGTGCGGCTCTGTTGGCCGCCCCTGTACTAGGACATTCTGCCATCAAACCACCAAGTCCCGATAGGGCACTCACACCGAACAGCGTTGATACTCCAGCTGGATGCAAGGCTCTATTGTCTGATAAGCAATGGCCAGCCGACGCTGTCTGGAGGAAGGCTTTCCCAGGGGTCTTCAGGAAGTTGAAGGGGACTGAGGCGCCAGATTACATGGTCCAGGCTAAGTCGGTGAAAGACGTTCAAAATGCTGTCAACTTTGCACGCGAACACAATGTTCGTCTTACTATTATCTCGACTGGTCACGATTTCCACGGAAGGTCAGTCACATAGATGCTAGGGCCTCCCACAACTATCGCTAACCTTGAACAATAGAGAAACTGGTCGTTCAGGTCTCCGTATTGACCTAGCTGCTTTGAGAGAGCCAACGGTTTTCGCGAATGAATGGAAGTGTGGTGATACGCTCAAGCCGACAACCGTTTCTGGCAAAGTTGTCGATGAAGTCCTCGCCTGCAAGGTTCCAAAGCTGAACAGGCGAACATGGAGCGAGGAAATTCCCCAACGCAACCACGACTTCAAGTTTTTCGAGAAGCGAGGAGATGCTACGTGCGAAGAGACTCTCAAGCTCCACAAGCGTCAAATGGACGGTCACGGTCACGAGGGCATGTCCATGCCTTCCCAAGTCAAGGATTACAATACTATCACCCCTCCAAAGGCCGGCGGTCACGCTTACGCTCGTATCTCTGCTGGCATGTACAATGAGCTTTTCTTTGACCAAGCTGACAAGAGTGGTCTAATGACACTCGGTGCTCAGCACGGTGGTGTTTCTGTCCTCGGTGGATGGGCCCAGGCCGGTGGTCACAACCCTTTCGTCAACAGACTCGGTATGCAGGTTGATGCTCTCATGGAGATCGAAGTCGTCACTGCCGATGGCAAATTCCAGAAGGTGTCAGAATGCAACAATCCTGAACTTTACTGGGCTCTCCGTGGTGGTGGAGGATCGACTTTCGGTGTCGTCACTGGCGCGACCGTCAAGGTCTTCCCAACTTTCCCAGTTGTCGTCTCCCGCTTCTTCGTCAATTCTACGGATCCAGGCATACACGAGGCTACTGCACACTTCCTACAGCAAGGTGCTAAGCTCAGAGACACCTACGGCATGCAGGGATACTTCTACGCCTATGAGAAGGGCTTCCAGTCTGTTCTCCACATGCCAGCTGAATTTGCAACCATGGAAAACGCGAAGAAGGCCACCGAGCCTCTCATGGCTGAGATGGAGAAACTTGCCAAAGCGAAGCACATTGAGCCCCAGTACTATCAATACAAGACGTACAAGGAGTGGTATGTCGCGGAGATGGGTGACGAGGCGATGGAAGACATGGGTGGGAAATTCCTTTCGTACTACGATGGTAGCGATGGTTCCGTTCCTGCCGCTTCCGACGCCATGATGAACCCGTTGGTGATGCTTCCTTGGGCAATCAAGTACCCCTCTGGTCCTCAAAAGCGAGACATCAGCGCCGAGTACGCCCCCCTTGCTGAATCCGCCGTCATGCGCAGTCAAGCCATGGCCCGTACCTACCTAGATTCCCGCCTTCTCAGCGACAAGATGGTGAACTCTGTTTCTGTGAAGGAACTCGCTGCCGCCGTCAACGCCACCTTCCCTCGTTTCGAAGGAAACCACGTCCGTGGCTTCTTGTACGGTGGAGGTGAGCAAGCTAAAGTGGACAAAGACGCTATGGGTCTCAACCCAGCTTGGAGAGATATGACCTTCCACTACATCATCAACGCTGTCCCAGGTAACCTTCGCCACGACTACGACATCACGCCAATTGCCAAACTCTTCCCAGAAGCCGGTGGATATGTCAACGAAGCCGCACCTCAGGATACCAACTGGAAGAAGAGCTACTGGGGAGCTCACTATGAGAAACTCGAGACCATCAAGAAGAAGGTCGATCCAACCAACGTCTTCTGGTGCTCTCCATGTGTCGGCGCCGATATGCTCACCTACGACGATGAACGTATCTGCAAGAACCCCAAGTATCCAGAGGACGGTCCAGCTCCCCAGACGTACCCCAACAAGAACACCAAGATTGGTATCGCTTCTCTCCCTGGTGAGGCTGGTATCCCCAACCCAATGCTGCCATTCATCAAAGCCTACATGGCGAACAAGACTATCCCAGACGCAATGCCAAAATCCAACTACTTCAAGATCGCTATGGGTGAAGGTGGAAGTGCTGGTGGCAAGTTCGCCGACATGGATCCTTACCACCCAGGTCAAAAGCTCACCAAGCAGGACGAAGCTCCTGTCACTGAAGCTGCAACTGCTGCTGCTCCAAAGACCCCAGCCGAACCTTCTGCTGCTGCTCCTGCTACAGAAGCTGCTCCTGCCGCTATGGAAGGCATGGGTCATGGCGGTATGGAAGGAATGGGACATGGTGGTATGGAGGGCATGGGTCATGGCGGTATGGATATGGGCGCAGGAGCCGCCGCGCCCAAGGCTGAAGCTCCAAAAGCCGACGAGCCCAAGTCTGAAGCCAAGCCTGAATCTAAGCCTGAATCTTCTGCTGCTGCTCCAGCTGCGGAAGCTGCCCCTGCCGCTATGGAAGGAATGGGCCATGGCGGTATGGAAGGAATGGGCCATGGCGGCATGGAAGGAATGGGTCATGGTGGTATGGATATGGGCGCCGGGACTGCTGCACCTGCCACCGAAGCTGCCGCAGCACCTGCAGCAGCAGCAGAAGCCACCGAGCCCAAGGCCGAAGCCCCCAAAGCCGCTGAGCCTAAGCCTGACTCTAAGACTCCAGCTCCTGAAGCCAAACCTGCCACTGCTCCCGCCGCCGATCCCGCCCCAAAGCCAAAAGCAGGCGGCTCAGGAAGACCAAGGACTGGTACTCGTCCAAAGCCCTCTGGCGGCCGACCGAGATCCGGATCAGGATCCGGAACTGGTACATTCTCGCTGCCAAAGAGTTTCCCTAAGATGTCGGGTGGAGGTTTAGGCGGCTTATTCGGCGGTGGGTCCCGTACTAACTTCGATGCCGACGGTGCTGAGGCGCCGAACCTCAAGTATACCGCTGAGGATATACAGGCTGCGGCGGGCGTTGTTGTGTAAACGACTCTGCTGGTTTGAGTGTTTATCTTGTACGACCTGTCTGCTGTTGTGTCGGTTTTGTAATGTAGATTACGAAGAATTTATGTTTTTTGGTTTTGGTTTTTGGTTTGGGGTTTGTGCGTGTTTTTTCACTTGACTGTCGTTGTGATTGTACCGTGAGTGTGTGCTTAGAATGTCAGTTTGTGCTGTAGGAGGGGGGCTCGTAGCCAAGGTATGTCAAGAAAGGATCCCGAACTCATCACGATCGATATTACCTCTTGCTCTTATTAATGACCAATTCGAGTTCTACTCCATGTCATACTAGTACCATACCAATCTCTCACCCACTCAACAAAACTACCTTCGATACTTTAACTAGTCATCCCGATCGTACATTTAGTCTCCAATGTAACGTACAATGAATAGTATAACATAGCGTCTTCATATTTCCCCCCACAAACTATTATGTAGACGAAGATTAGGTAGTAAATAAATCATTGGATGTCAGTGTATACCGTAAGCGCAACTAAAGATAGATTACTGTAGTAGTACCTGTACCTATCCTATCCTCTAACCTATTGAAATTACAGGAGGTACCAGCAAAAAGGCCATGGCAAAATGAGAGAATGGTGGAAGATTGTTTTGCAGTTTGGTAACGATGTGGCTGATACGGGCCATATCATGGATACGGATATGTTGGACTTCGAGATGGGATGAAAGGGAGTAGAAAGATCGAAAAGGGGAGGGAAAGGCGGTTCATCTTCTGGTGCTTGGAAACATACTCGGTGTCTTGGAAGGTCGAGAGGGTATTACCTTTCCAATCTAGCGCAAGTATCGCCCATGAAGGAGTCGGCCTTCTCAAAAAAGGAAAAAAAAAAACAATTGAAGCCATCGTACTAATCCCTAATAACAAGAATAGCATCCATCATCCAATCATATCCATAGCATCAACCCTCCCCCCCAATTCAAACTCACTAAAAACCCCTCCAAACAATCAAGACACAAAAAAAAGGTCAATTGCCACATCCTATACATCAATAAAAGACAAATCCGAGCACCACCCCATCACCGAAACGCGCTCCTCCTCACAGCCCCAGAAACAACCGGCTTCGAAGCAACAGCAGGCGGCCCAACGCCCGCCTTCCCCTTGACCCCGTCAATCCTCCCCTTCAACCACTGCACACTCCTCGCCTCATCCCCGTTATGCGTGTACGCCAAATGGCCCGCCGTGACATCCAGTTTCCCCCAGCAAACGCCATCATCAGGCGTGCAAAGGATCAATACCTTCTCTTTTGGGAATCCCTTGATCATGCCGTCGGATTGTTTGTTTTTGGTGTCGCCCCACAGGACACCGCCGGCGATTTGGTCGTGGATCTCGGGGGGAAGGGAGGAAATGACGTTATGCATTACTGCTGCGCCTTGGCTGTTGAGGGTGGGTTAGAAGGGTGATTCCGATCCTTGGTGGATGAGAAAGGGTAGATGGACAAACCTGTATCCGCCAAAGACCAAGACGCTTTCAGGACATTTTGTGTGTGCCAACGTGAATATCTTCACGCCTTCCGCTATGGCTGCGTCTGTCGTTCCTTTCTCACTGACGTTATCCAATAAACCTACTCCTCATTAGACCTTCAACACCTCGTATTTCCCAAATGTTCGTTTACTCACCGCCCGAATATGCAGGTCCTAACCCATCACAGCCCAGCTTCTCGCCATAAATATCTTTCAATCCTTTACAAACAGGAGGTCCAATCGTCACACCAACAGTACCCCATTCACCAGACCCACGCGCCATAAGGAAGTAAATCGGTTTACATTGTGCGCCTTGGGTCAAATCATGCGGATCATTTGTTTTCAGCGAGAGATTCGGGATCAGAGAAGCGATGGCGCCAAATAATGTACCGGTGCTATTTTCGCCTGTAGCAACAGCTTGTGGTGCTGGCAGAGGATTTGGGAGAGCTGAGACCAAGCCAAAGAGTGCTGCAACGTGGAAGAGCCTCATCTTAGCAATCTTGTTCGAACTGCGAAGGCCGACAACATGAATGTGGAGGTGGTGAGGCTCTAGACTCTAGAGATAATTAATAGCTATAAAGAGTAGTCCAGCAAGCTTTGTTTTGGCAACGGACTTGAAGCAAATGACTCGCAGCGTCGCGAGCTGTCGTAAATAATTGCAAAATCTATCGATAATCTGCCATCGTTCAATCAAAATCTATTGCTGCAATCAGCATCTTGTAGCCGCAGACGAGGTCGCAATGTGAAACTCGCTAGTTGTCTCTTGCATCAACCGCATGGTAGAGGTCTGTGTTCCACTCAAACTAACGGATCGATTACGGCGGTATTCTTGTTCGCTGCCCTCGAACGTTTTCTTTTGAAGATCTTGAAAGTAATGCCTATGCGATTCTGGGTGGGACAAGTTCTGTAAGCCGTATTCCAATTATGAGTCTCAACTTCGAAGCAGACTATGTTAAAGCAGCAACGAATGCATCCGATCGACGGCACGCGTGAGTACGAACTCGAAGCGAAGCTATGCGACCGCGAAAGTTCTAGTCGTAATTAGTCTGCAGGAAGCCATATTACGCCTATCCAAGAAGTTCCAATTGGTCTAAAGGTATCATCATTAATTTTACACCATTTCTGCCGTTCCATTCGTACTACCAGGAGAAATAAAATTATTCTTCGTCGTAGATTTCGATCTTGTTGCCATATTCAAGGATGTTGGACTCGATCTTCTCGTTCACAAGATCACCTTTCCCACCTGCGACTTTTAAGATCAGGTCGTTCAGTGAGGAGCGACCGAGGATATCTACGTGGTCGGCAGCTGTGAAGAACGTTAGTGAACTGTGGCAAGTATTTGAAATCATCGAAAATGGTAACATACTATTGGGACCGCCTCTGGGCGAGTACTTATCCGGGTCGTGGGCCATTTCTTAATGCAATGTTAGCGAGACTCATCCGACAGAGAGAGGTCGCATCAGAGCGAACGGACACAACGCCTACCGTGAGTGATAATCTTGACCCCTGCAGGATTGTAACGCTTCAACTTCCACCCTTTTGTGCACATATATCCAGCACTCAGGATATTGACCGTGCCATCGCCTTCACCCATGACCACGCCATGGTCTATCTCACCCTCTGTTACGCTGGTGTCGAGCGTCACATTCAGCGCGCTGAGTGGATCGTTGTCATCCTTGTAGAAGTAAGCGCGCTCCGTAGGCTTGCCTATGCCATAAAAGCAGTAGATCTTCAGGTTGGGGGCGAGGGGAAGTCTTGTTTCAAGCGGGTTGATCCATTTGGCTGGAAGGAGTTGATTGTCTTCGACCTGATGTCTGGTGTGCGCGACACCTTGAGAATAACTGCGCTGTAGCATGTCTTTATACCAGCCCTCCGTTTCGCTCCAGAGAAATGGAAAAGTCTCATCTACAGTCAGGTTATGGCGCTTGGGCGCGGTCGAATTCGTGTCCTTATACCGCACAAACGAGCCATAACTGACGACTTGCTCCGGCTTGTCGTCAGGAGCCCAGGACTCGTTACCCCAGATTGCGTTGCCGCCGATTGGAAGCATGCTGGACACGCCAGGCATAGCACGGAAAATCTCAGCGCGTTCAGTGCGACTCAGAAATTTCTCTAAGCCGTACACGGCGAAAGCGTTGAGCTGTGCTGTATCTTTCATTTCGCCCGACAGAACGGCGGGAAAGCCTTTCAGCGCTCCAAGCATGCAACCACTGATGTTGATCCACGAGTCGACATGTTCTTCGACCCATGCAGGTCCGCCGTTTCCATAGTCTTCAGCTTCGACCCAATGTAGGAAGTAGTACAGGACCTGGGAACCCATACTGTGAGAGAGCAATGTGACTTTCTTGCCAGACACCTTGGATGCAACTTCGATGTGAGACTTCAGTCTTGTGAAATATTGATCCCGAACTTCCATATTCATGTACGAAAGTCGCCAGTCGTAAGCTGCGGTAAAAGCGTTTGTAGGGTCGTAACCGATTGTAGCCAGATTCTCCAGTATCTTATTCCAGATCCAATAGCCGGTTATAAAGAAGTCTGTCGCGTCAAACCCCTGAGCAGCTCGCAGTTTAACACCAGGAGGATCTAAGCCAGATTTCTTATCCAACATGATATTCCGCTTCCATCCGGCCTTGTCAAGGACCAGAGATCGCATCATGGACCACGAACCCCATAGTCTCTTCCTGAAGTATTGGCGCTCATTCTCTTCGGTGCTCCAACTTTCGAGACCCGTCGATATCACCCCAGGTATCATAATCACAGGATGGACTGCTTCCACTCCTTCGGATTTGGCTTGCAGCCCGATGGCGAATGAATCGTATGCGACGGCGGCTTTCTCTTGCTTCTAGATGAACAAATCAGCTACAAGCTCTCGGGCTCGTCTCTTCCTCGTGTGACCAACTTGAAAGTCTTTTGCCTCCCTAAGCATGCCAGCGGGAAGCACGTCGAATATCGAGTCCATGTTCAGGTCCTGGAACATGGTGAGATCGAGGTAGTCATTGGATCCAACAAAGAAGGCAGCCACTGCGAGGCCAAATATGCCTCCCAAAGCAAAAATCCATGCTGTCCTCCTCTTGCCGCCCTTTGGGCTTTTCACCAGATTCTCGAGCTTCTTGTTGCCGAGTATGTGGAACTCGCCGTCCGTCTCCGGTGCTTCTGGTTTGCTGACAGTGGCATCCGCCTTTTGGCTGGCCGCATCTCCCACATTTCTGCGACGCAGAAAATGCATGGTATGATCATTGGCGAGAGGGAGCGCGACGAGTGTTGGCGGGCAAAAGGGCGGTGCTCAGGTTTTGTTTTGTTCCGTTGGAGGCTCACGTCATTGTACTTTTCCATGTGATGGCATCAATAACAACCTGAATCTCCCACTGAGGCTGCCGTTTCCCACTCAGGCAGCTTTTTCGATACCTTGGATCTTTGAGGCACAGCCTAGGAGGTAGCACGCTACAGAAATTCAATTTGGGCTGCTGGCGATGAGCCAGGCAAAGGAACCGCAGCCAAACGAAGGAGGCTTGCGCTATGTTCAGTATGAGCTGGAAAAGGAGCACATTTACCTCGACCCCATCAGGCAGCTGATATCCAAAGATTTGTCCGAGCCTTACAGCATCTATGTTTACAGGTATTTTTTGAATCAATGGGGTAACTTGTGCTACATGGTGAGAACATTTAATGCCGCTATTTGACCCTCGCTCACAATCAACAGGCTCTTGATGAGAATTCGGATGAACTACGCGGCGTAGTCGTCTGCAAGCTTGAAAACCATCGGAGTGGAACGTACAGAGGTTATATAGCTATGTTGGCAACCGTACAGGAATTCAGAGGGAAAGGAATCGCCACCAACCTGGTCAAGCTGGCCATCGAAGCCATGAAGTCAAGAGATGCTGATGAGGTATCTACGACTCTCACCGATGCTGTTTCTACGCTTTTATCCTGACTCATTACAGGTTGTTTTGGAGACCGAAGACAGCAACACAGCCTCTTTAAGACTGTATGAACGGTTGGGCTTTCTAAGAAGCAAAAAGTTGCATCGATACTATCTCAATGGCAATACAGCCTTTCGACTCATCCTCTACCTCAAGGCAGGCACTGCTCTCAAGAAGCCGTCTGGTCTTCACGGAAACACAGAATCTGGTCCTCCTCCAACAGAGCCCGGCGCCATCCTCGCACCCTAAATCCCCACCTAGAAAATAGTTTCCTTCAAATGTTCCCACAAGACGTCGAGCGGACCATAGCGTCGCACACCAACAGTTATTCCCCTCGCTCCTGTTCAGTTGACTGATGGTCGACTCGAATTAGACTGCTCATGGGCGAAAATTCACGTGTTACCTCTAAACCACCATCTACAGCTCCAGAATGATCAGAATTTGGCGCTACTGAAGCGCAGACTGCGACGGCTTCCAAGGGTAGCAATTCGACTCTGTAAAAGGTGTGTGGAGATGCAGATTTGGACCTCTGCCAATGCAGAAAATGAGCGACAATTTCTAGATACCCCATCAACTATTTACGCCAAGGATAATTTTCAGCTTGTATGCAGAGATCTTTCCTTTTCACCGGAGCACGTTATCTCTATCGCTATTCCCGAATCGTGCTCGTTCGCCAACTCCGATATGGGATATATCAATCGCGACCGGACTACTTGCCTCTAGACACCCTCCACAAGCCATTCAACTTCATTATTGTGAATGCAAGAAAGACGTGCAATCTTAAGTCTGAACCGCTAATCTCTCGGTCTCGGTACCGGATTTCATATCCATGCATGCGGAGAACGGAGAATAACCGTGCGAAGCGAGGAATTTTACAATTTCAAGTTTATTTTACGGCCAGTCCAATAAATACCCTGGCTAGTTCTATTCTTGAAGATACTTGCCGATACTGCACGTCGACTTTCGGCTTCAATGGCGGATTGCACTTCTTTTTCACACCCACATTATTGCCCAGAACTCTAGGCAGCACTCTGGGAAGATCTAATACTACTATGGTCTATTGCTGAACAAACGTCTACAAGTAGCGCCTGGAATTTTCTAAGGATGTTTTTGCTGCAAAACATGGATTGAACATGGTGGCTCCACTGAAGTTTATTTAAAGATATACCACAGTATATAAGACCATGATTTGCCATATCGTCAAGCTCAATAACATTTTTGACCGAAACGATGTGGAAAAGAGCGGCTTTTCTAGCCACGCTCTTCAACGCAGCAGCAGCATCAGGACCGACCTCCTTCCATTCACCTGGGAATCCGATTCTCCACGATGGAACCTATTTCTCAGCAGATCCAGCTCCGTTTGTCCACAACGACAATCTTTACATCCTTTGCGGAAGAGACGAAGCTCCAGCATCGGTCAATGACTTCATCATGAACGAGTGGCAAGTGCTCCAAACATCAGATCCAGCCAAAGGCGACTGGAAGCATTATCCAGCCATCGCCAAGCCAGAGGAAGTCTTCAAATGGGCAACTAAAGCAGGAGCATACGCTTCGCAAATTGTTCCTGGCAAGAATGGGAAATTTTACATGTACTCTCCAGTTTACCAAGCCAATTCCCGCGACAAAGATCCCTTCGCAATAGGCGTCGCCGTATCAGATACACCTGTTGGACCATGGACGGACCTCCACCCCGCCGGACCAATTCTTTCCCAAACAGTTCCAGCACCAGGCAACACAATCGAAAACATCGATCCGACTGTGCTCATTGACACTGACGGAAAAATCTATATCTACTACGGTACTTTTGGGCAGCTTCGCGCCTACGAACTTGAAGCCGATATGATCACGCCCAAAGCGTCGACCCTGAAGACGATATCGCTACCAGGTTTCTTCGAAGCACCATGGCTCATGAAAAGGAAAGACACGTACTATCTCTTGTACGCAGCAAATAATGCAGGGCCAACCTCTCCTTGCACACCAACATCCTATCACGCCTGCCAAGCATACGCCACTGCTTCTTCGCCACTAGGACCATGGACCTACCGTGGTATCGTCCTCGATATCGTCTCATCAACAACCTCCCACTCTGGCGCTGTGGAGTTCAAAGGCCAATGGTACATCGCCTACCACACCGCCGATGCCATCGGCTCAAGCCACTTCCGTCGTTCAGTTGCCCTAGATAAACTCGATTTCGACGATTCCTCATCCCCGCCAAAGATCAAAAAAGTCGTTCAAACACACAGGCCCAAACTCGCAGCAGCACCAACACGAAACATTGCAACAAAAGCTATTGCGAAGAGTGTGGGAAACGTGCCAATCCAGTATTGGATCAAAGCAGTCAACGATGGAATCGTGCGTCAGAATCCTTTACCACCGGAAGTCTGGTCTTCCTACGATGGAGATCTCTCCCCCGCTTCTGCAACTTTGATATTGACTTGGCCGGCCAAGGTCACGATTTCGGGAACGGCGATGGCGTTCTTCGCCGATCAACCGGCTGGTTCTAGTGTTGGTGTCGCGCCGCCTAAGGAATGGCATTTGGAGTATCTTGATGCTAAAGATGCGTGGGTGAAGATTGCGGCGAAGTACGAGACGAAAGTCAGTGATACACCCGAGGAGATCAAATTCGCAAAGGAAATCAAGACGAAGAGTGTCAAAGCTGTGTTGGCGGCGAGCGGGAGCAATTACAAGGCGGGATTGGGCGTGAAGGAATGGTTCGTTTATACTCCTATTCCTGCGTGAAACATATCACGCAAAATGAGTTTCCGCGTGAGAGCAAAGATGGTGGATAGATAGATAGATAGTCATACCCGTAAGCTAATATTCCTTTCCCTTTAATTTTTTCTCTCCTTACCCGATGAAGTCCTATCGATAGGTATCGATGCGAAGCTCCTACCGGTCCTACCCTAACTTAAAAATTCTTCACGACAAACCCCACATCGCCATCACGTCCTGTAAATCTCTTCCCGTAGTCCACCCTCCCTTGTTCTGCACATTAATCACGAACACAACCCCGTAACTTGCGATCGAATCAAGAACACGGCCAACTGGCCCAATGGCAAGGCGCTTGACTACGACTTAACAATAAAGCCAATCAAGAGATTGCAGGTTCGAGTAAGCGATTTCCAACTCCCCACGGTTCCTGATCACAGCTAACCACGTACAAAGTCCCTGCGTTGGTCATGACTTCGATTCTTTTTTTCAACGGATTAAGACTGCTGGTGAGGATGCAAACTCGAGAGAGGGTAGAGATCTACGTTGATTAAAGAATTTGTGTAGTCTTCTGCTTCGTGAACGTGTTAGTGTGTGGCATCGACTCAATTTTTTTTTTGGGGATATCGTTGAAGTTTTCAGCCTTGTGGGACCCTGAAGTGCGAACGACGAATCGAAACTGAGTATATGCAAACAATGATATGTAATTACAGAACCAGACATCCATTAGAACATATATCCAAGACATTTGCGAAACCCGATATCCTGCTAAAATCCTACAACTCATAAGCCATACGCTGCATGTGCATGTGTATATCCATAACCCAACACCAAAACACCACATTACCTCCCCATTCATCCACAAATCAAAACTCCATAGCATCACCCTCCTCCCTCTCCCTCTTAAACCCCCTCTCCTCCTTCAACAATCCACTAACAAAAGCCCTGAAATAATCAACATACGGCTTCAATTTCGTCTTCTCCCAATCCGGCATCTTCTTCTCCCCCAGCCTCGTCCCTTCCATATCCGCATCTTCCTTTTTATGCGCCCGATCATACTCATCAATCTGCCCCAATAACTCCGTAACAGTCGGTACCCCAAACGGATCGAAACCATCCAAATTCCGCGTGTCGATAGGAACACATACTCTTCCCGTCCCGGGATGAACACAAAATGGACTTTTGAGCAAGTGATTTAGTTTTTTGGAGACTTCGGCGTCGAGACGGGGGTATGTGTATTCGAGGACGATTTCTTTTCTAGCGGCGACAACGGCTTTTGCGTCTTTCTGGTGTTTGAGGACAGTTTCGGCGACGGTCTTGATGTCGGCCCATTTTCTTTCGCTGGAGCGGCCGGGGGCAGAGTCCCATTTCTTTGCTAAAGCGTCGCGGAGGCCAGCGTCCGGGAGGCGGGTCAAAAGGTCTGTAGCTCGTTTATCTTCTAGCCAGGGGTCTTGGCCGTCGAGGATGTCGGCGTCGAAGTTGTTGATTAGAACGCGGTAGCTGCGGCTGTTTGGTGTTAGTAGAAGTCTTTGATGATGGGATCCGAGTAAGGAGAGACTCACTCGATATGAGGATGCAGCAATTTTCTCGGATGCAATTTCTTGCCTCCTTTATCTCCACCTCGTAGCAGTTCCAAGTAACCAGCTATTGCCCTCCTCTTCTTGTCATCCAGATCCCTAGCTTTCTTGTCGCAGACCCAAGCGTGAGCCCCACGACGTCCAGAGTATACCCATAGTATATGTTTGAATCCAAAGTCGGCCCTCAAAGCTTTATCGACCACTTCGATGGCCATAGGAATCCACCTCCAGCACAATTTACAGATCTTAGCCCCAGTGCAACACGTTCTGATACCATCGTAATCTGTCAGATCGATATCAAAAACCAACTCTTTACTCAAAGGCTTGAATGCCGCTGACTTTCGCAAAGTCTTTCGCTCGCGTGGATTCGAACTGTAAACGGGACCAATTTCAAAACGGGATGGAACCTGCTGCATACACTGTTTCCTTAGCGCATCCGCATCTTTGAAAGACTGATAACGTAGATACGCGTCATTTGGAAGGGTAAAGGCGAATTCTCGGTTTGCGAAGTCGTTTGTAGGTATGGCGGCGTGGTGATTTAACCATTGGAAGAGGAAACGGAAGGGAAATAGGCGTTGGTAGAAGGCTCGCATTGTTTCTGGATCTGCAGCGCCATTGCTGGAGGTTTGAATGGGAGGTTGAGGTGGTTGAGGTATGCTGGAGGTGAATTCGTCGCTCTCGGAGTCGTCGTCGAAGAGGTCTTCGAGATTTGCTTTGGCGGCTTCGGTTGCAGGGAGCTGGGCTGTTTGAGGAGCAGCGGTAGGGTGATCGACCTCCATGGAGGATTCTGGAGATTCTGCGTGAGGCATCTTGTTGTATCGGTTGTTGGGTCGTGAGTGTGTATTTCGTGGTGTTTCTCTGCATAGCAAGACACGCGACGCGTTGAGAGCAATTTATTAGCGCGTTATTTTGGAGTCGACTCAATTACTAGGTTCGTTTCGTCCCGTCTCAGATAGGAGACACTCCAGCAACTCAACAATTCCCATCACTGTACCATCAATTATGTGAAGCACTTGTATATTTGATTCAGGGCCTCAGTGGAGCCTGAGGAATGAGGCAATGGAACAACTCGATTACCTCGACGATGATTCGGACTTCTGTGGTAATCGCATCGCAGCTCCTACTTTGACTCCAGCTCATCATCTCAGGTGATAAGGAGACACAGAGAAGACTGAAGCGGAAAGTGAAAGAGGTTGATGTTCATCGATACTGGGCTGAGCACGCGCACCTCATTAATGTTATTGCCATCAACAACACCATTCCAGAGAAAGACAAAGAAATCACCCCGGAGGAAAAGGCATTGAACGTGATACCAATCAGACCCGACCGCAAGATGGCTGCCACTCAGGACCCATACAACCCATTGTCGCGTGTAGGATGGGCGAAGCAGCTAGGAGAGACCGCATCCGAGTTCTTACGACGCGTTCCTCCACTCACCACGCTCACTTCCGATGGCTGGATTTGGTGCGCAAACCCATACGCTCGACGCGACAAGAAGCCCGAGGATGTCGATGAGGCGTATATTACTCGTATGAGACAGCTATTGGCCGCGTACATCGACAAGAAGACCAAAATTGCCCAACAGAATCCCAACATGGCTCCTGGCACCATTACTAGGAGGTTGCTTCCGGACCGCAAACAGTTGAAGGACGAGATAACTGAAGGCGCTAAGAAGGCCAACATGACCTGTGGAAAGGTAAGGTCTCAATCCTGGGACTTGTCCAACGTGCTAATCACTCTCAAGTGGATGTTGTTTCCAACCACAGAAGACACCCCGAAAGTCTGGCTACAAGTGGCCGAGGCTGTCTCTTCAGGAAAGCTCGGCATCATGGCCAAGGTTGCGACAGAGTGCAAGCCGGGTTCGAACGATCGTCTAATCTGCATCTATACTGAAGACTTCACCGACGTCGTCGATGTACGAAGACAGCTCGAAACGATGGCCAACCTACATCTCGTCCAGCGACAAGGAGGCCGCCCTATCTACTACAAGGCTGACGCTTACACCTACCTCGATGTCTACAGCGACAATCCTTATGGTCTCAAAGCATCTCAATATTCGAGCAAGGACATCTTCGCCATGCCAGAGACGAAGACGAAGTCAGCAGAGTCGAAGCCGCAGAAGAGACTCGCTGACGGCGAGTTCTTGAAGACGAGAGAGTCGCCATTTAAGAAGCGTTGAGCATGTCGATGATAACCTGAAAAGAAATTCCATTCGCACAACAATCGGCCAACTTGATTGAAAAGGCCTAAAGGTTCGTCAGGTTCCACACCTAGCTGTATATATGCAACCAGTCTAATTCTTGTGATGCAGCAGTTGGTCTGAACTTGGAGCCAGACAACAGCGATCCAAAATAATTTTGCAGCAACGGCAGGAGAAACTGCATGAAAGCAGTTGCCCAGCACATCAATCTCATTACTATGTATGAATTTACTGACGGATCTGGAGGAAATGCTTGCTAAAAGATAGATGCAATATTCTCACTGGAGCAAGGTAAGGAGAATGATATTGTGATGTTTCGAATCGACCGAAACCGGGTTACTGATTGCGGACACGGCCATTGAATCTGCAGCCTGGCGCAGTCCAAACAATTGACCTCATCATAGTCATAGTTATACAGAATGTCGAGTCCGAGTGGTGACTCGTGACTTGTGACTTCCCCGACTTCGCCTCCCTGCAGTGTTCGCGCGCTCGGTTAAAAGTGGAACAAGTTCAACCTCAAAAAAATTTCAGGCACACGACCTTCACTTCTCTTCAACATCGTTGAGGCGACTTCACTTCGTCAGAATGTTCAAGCGCTGACTTCCTATTGTCAGGATGCTATTGTCCCAGCCTCCTGATTATAAATATCCTCGGACTTCATTTTCTTCACTTTCATCACTACATAGCGACATCAAAGATACCCATCCACTGCATATACTTAGCACATTGGCAGCATCGAATACAATCGTTTGATTCCTCTATGCCAGCTTGCGATCGCTCTATTACACTCTTGCGACTGGTACGCAAAAGCTCACTTCCTCATTCATAACTACAGTCCTCACATAATTTGAAGATCGGGTCTTGACATTGCTCCGGAAACGAATAGCTCTACACTCGGAATCTGGTATGAACTTGCATCTTCACTCATTCAAGATGCATCGCTCACTAACAAGACTGTTCCGACCGACATCATCATGTCTCATCTACGATATGCTCCACACACACCGTCCCGCCGCCACTCTCCAACAACTGGCCAGGGAAAGCATATCTTTGCATCAGGAGGAAGCTCTCTCGTCAATAAATCTACGGCTCCACTTCGCCCTTGTGGGCGTGGGCGACGAACCAAGTATTCGAAGTCAACTCCGCCAGCTCGAGAAATTCCTCTCCCGTTCCTCAAATTTCCCGCCGAAGTTCGTAACAAGATCTACGGTTATCTGCTCACTTTCGAGGATGACTTGATTCTTATGGACCACAAGCACGCAGACAACGTTCGCAACTATGGGAAAAGCTATGTTGGTACGAAAAGGAACAACTTGAAAGGAACATTCGAATGGAGCTACGACGATGAGGGTAACTCGATTCTAGTGGAGAGTGATTTGATCCCAAGCTTTAAGAAAAGTGATTTGTCCTTCATCGACCAATCCATCTTCCTCGTCAACAAGCAGATCTACGACGAAGCACGAGGGGTCCTCCTAGCGAACAACACACTCAAAGTCACGCTCATCGACTTGAACTCCATGAAACCAGCTCGTTGGGAGACCATGTGCCACTTCACCCGCTTCAACGTCGGAATGTACGAAGAAGCCATGCCTACTGTGGTCAAGTTACTCTGCTCAACTCACTACGACCTGCTCGATCTCGAAATCACCATGGTCATCCCGGGAGCCGGGCGCACACGGTGTCAATACTGGGTCAAACAGATGATGGATATGCTGGAGCCATTGCGAGACCTCCGTATGAGAGGCCAGGTGACGTTTGGCTGGGTCGAGCGGCACCTAGTTGACAACCCGGAGGTGAGGAGGGAAACATTGAAGTGGCTTGAAAAGCTGGGTATGGACATGATGGGTGGGCCGGGTAATGGGGATGAGATTGTGATAGGCGAGGAGATGGACAAGATATCCGCAGAGGCATTTGCGGCCCGTCATGCTTCTGCTATGGCCGCTGCTATAGCTGCGTCTTTGGCTACTGCCCCGGCACCGGCACCGGCACCAGTACCCACACCGGCCATCTCAACGACTGTCTCACCTACGCCTGCCGTTGCTGCCCCAATCGTCTCGACACCACCAGCCAACCGCCGACGATTACTCAACCAGCCGTATCACTTACACTAGAGGACAACAACGACGACGGCATGGGATCTTAATGGCAACGATTATGGATAAGGATGTTTGGATGAGAAAAGGATAGGACATGGAAAAGGATCGAGAACAGGAAAATTCAAACCACAAAAGGCATGGACAGAGGAAGAAAAGGGTCGAAAACCCAAAGATACATTTTCACGAAAGTATTATACCCAATCGCGCATTGATGGCGACGAGTTTCTGGCACACTCAGCTAGATAGCAGTCAATAGAGTAGACTTGCATATTCCAACAACGGATCATCTTCAATTTTCAACCCCGAAATCGCACTGTGTGCCGGATTTTTTGTGATGAGCACAGTCAAACTATCTCATCGAGCCATGCATAAGGAGAAATACCAGACTCAAAGACGCGATTGAGAAGCCAGAGATTGGGATGTTTGAGTCACCCTCACCATCCCCTCTCTCCCCCTTGCTCAAACAAGCAAGCATGTAGGTTACCGTGACCGTGCCAAATTTGGTTATAGGTTGAGACTGTCACGAGGCAGCGTTGGAATATGGATGCGAACGTGTTATTGCAAACCTCGCGGGCGCTTTGAGTATAGATGTTTCTTTGTTATAGGATTCTGTGAGTCTATCTGGTTTGATGAAATGACGGCTAGTAGACTGTTGCTCAGCATCAACTCAATCTAGTGCACTCATTGACTTCTAGCTCATTAAATAGAGTTGCCGTGTCTCGGAGCAGAGGAGAGACCCGGACCTGCTTGAAAAGCCGATGAGTCGAGAGTGATGGCTTTTCTTTCCCTGAAAATCCATATGGTCAAGTTGCTTGAAGCTCCTAGGTAGTTCATAGAGTGCCTCTAACAAACTCACAATATCTTCGCCGTCGTGATACCACCGCTGCTGAATCCAATCGACACCTTGACCTCACCGATCATTTCTTCTACCGGCGCTTGGAAGCACTTTCCTGATCGGGCAGCAGCGGCACATTTGTCCTGGAGCTCGGGGATGAATGCATCGACTTGAAGAGTTGTCTGCACAGTATTAATCAACGTTTCCCTCTGTCGCAGCAGTTTTTCTCTGATATGAAATGGGCCATAGAATTCACATGGATGAAATCTGAAAAATTCACGTAATTGCCAGGAAACGACCAGTGCCACTCTTCATTTCGAGAAGTTATGAAAGCGCAAAAGAGCTTCGTTTCTTGGAGGAGGTGACTTACTTTCTGTCCTTTTTTGCCATATACCTGGAAAGTTTCGAAGAAACTCCTACCTTGAATGCGAAGGCAGCCATCATTATAACTCAAAAGTTGATTGATCAGTTGGCCCATTATCTCATCCGTGTCCGCTGGGCGACTGGAATAGCTTCGAAGACTTGCTCCAGATAATGGTGATCTGGCTCTAACTTTTGATATGCGAGAACTCCTTTCTCTCAAACGGGCAGTAGTCGGTGTCTTGAACATGTCATCAAAGTCGTCGGCTGCTAGGGATAGATAGCGCAGGTTTTCCCAGTCAGATATTTTGATGATCGAGTGGTCACGCCATTCGTGTAGACCCAAACGAGTGTCTCCGTGTACCGTCAAGTGTCGGAACTGGGCACTAAGTCCAGATTCGCAGCCGTAGACAGCACTTCGCAGTTGATCGAAGCAGTTGACATGGAATTTGTTGTTTTTCTGAAACATGGGGAGGACGTCATAATATATCGATTTGTTGATCGTGAGAAGTGGTGATATGTCGACCTAGAAAGTTGATTTTAGAACAAAGGGATCATCAATATTGCCTCGAATAGAAAAGTTGATTGTTCTTGTTTCATCTGTATATAAGTGACGAGAGTGGCAAGTGTGAGTATTCTTAAATTATTTTCCCTACCTTGTGACGCCTGCGGGATACGATGTAGTTCGTAGCAAAACTATCTTCGAATGGAAGTTTGTAAAGATTCTCCCCAAAAGGAAGGCAGTTCTCGAAGATGAACTCCCTCAATTCAGGCGGGATGCCTAGCAAGCTGGGCGTGGCTTCTGGGTTTGACATGGCTTCTGGGTTTGACATGGCTTCGGCTTTTTGCGTGAGTCCGGACTGACTGTTAAAACAGCTTCGAGCTTCCGAGTTATTTTGAGAGTGTACGTGAATACCTTACTATCAGTAGGTGTGTCAGTCTCAGCTTCCAAATCAGATGACAATATTCGTGTATTCCTGCTGCTATAAGAGCTCGATGCAGGAAAAGTCTGGGATATGAGCAGATTGCTACCGGGGTATTTCACTGTCAAGATGATTTGTTCTCCAACCACCGAAGTGAAAGGGACCAAAGGACTTACGGGTTGGTGAGATATGACGACGAAGCAATGATGGTTTGCGATTCTGGGAGATTTGGCGTCCAACCTTGGCTGTGCCCTCGGATGGAAAGATGACTAGCAGGATGGCAGGTCAATGCATGTGAAAATGAATCGTATCAGCAAAGCTATTATTTGAGAAGTGACTTGGTGTTGAAGAGAAAAGGAGGATTAGGGTTGCAGGTGATGTTGAACGCTACCCAAAAAGGTGCTCCAACATGTCTTGCGCTTTACCTAAACATCATAGGACCGATTGTCTCTGATGAAGGAATAGGACGTGATAAGGAGTACACCATGGAGATTGTAACACGAAATCATCACCGAGTCACGTTTAGCATATCTATCCATGTGCTTCGCGACCATGTTGGATTAAACTCAACACCAAGAAACCAGATTGAGGGTCCAATGTCCTACCCACTAGAACGCCATGGATATCGATGACATCCTCGCGGATCTCGACAATAACCACGTCCCGCAAGAGTCGCAAGATCTCCAATCCCTCACGCGATCATGGGTCGCAGAACGCGTCGCGCCGGAGCTTTTACCATGGCCCGAAGAGTTGATGGATAGGATTCTGGCGAGGATCGCGAAGCAGGTACGTTGGAACTCGAAGGTCCACGAAGCTTGGGATCGCAACAGGACTGATTGGTCCTCCTCATAGATAGAAGTCATAGAAGACCAAACCGGTTCCATGGACCCAAAGACCAATTTCAAACTTATTATCCTACAAACGGAATTGGAGAGATTCAAGTTCCTCGTGCGGTCGTTTTTGAGAGCTAGAATTGCAAAGGTAAAGCCCTACATGCTGTCCTGAAGGGCATATGAGCGATAACTAACAGCTCACAGATCGACGCCCACCCTCTCCACTACCAAACCCACGAACTCAGCTATACACTCCTCTCACAATCAGAAACGCAATATCTACAAGCTCATCAATCTCTTCTCACAACACATTACCAAACCTCCTTCCTCTCCCAGTTCCCACAATCCCTACAACGGCTGGACGACACAGCGGGTGGCATAAGCATGACCGACAGACCCGATGCTGAGAAAGCGGTTTTCGTTCGAGTGCTGAGAGATTGTGGTGCTGTCACAGTGGAAGGTGCCGATGTGATATGTGAATTTAGGAAGGGCGATGTTTGGGTCATACGGTGGAATGCTGTCCAGGAAAAAGTACAATTGGGCGATGTGGAACTTATATAAAACGGGCAAATGTGTATACAAGCATAGAAAGGCGTTCTCGAGTAGTTTTTGGATGATATGACATCGTCAAATGTCAAATGATGCATGGAGGATTTCTCTACATGTAGAAATCCGACCATCTACATAACGAGAAAGGATTAATGCAACTTTCAGTTCATTTCACGCATATTTGAAGACACTCTTCACTACACACTCTGTGGACATTAGAATTCCCCTAGGAACTTCCTAACGCAGTAACACAATCCATACCCATATCAAAACAATGACAACACCACCTGCAACAAAGCTCTTGTGATAAAAGCCAACTGTTACATACCAACTTCCAAGAGTTGCATGAAAAGATATTTCGCAGTAATTGCGCCTAAGACATATTATTTGCCCCAAGCAAAAAAGGCTCTATGCTGCAAAATCTCGCCTTGGACTCCTAAACACAGCAGCTGGAATTGACGAAATAGAGCCAAAAATGATCTCCGCAGGGATCGAACCTGCAATCTCTTGATCGGCCGTGGAGTCGTAGTCAAGCGCCTTGCCATTGGGCCAGAAGACCAATTCTTGAATTGTGTCGAGAATCACAATTTGAGAAATATTAATCAACTTCCGTCAGTGGGGTCTCGGAGCACGTAATCGCAGATAGCGTGTATAGGTTAAAGTTGGAGTCAGGATCGCAGAACATCAGTCATTTTCCGTTCCAGTATCTTTAAGGCTGGACTAGTATGTCATTTCGATCGTGGTATCATATTCAAGTCACAAGCCTACTGCTCCATCTTGAAAGACTCCATCAATGAGCCTGCAACCATCCCAGCATCTCCCCAAAAGCCTGCTGTTGGGCCTCCTTGATCTTCGCATCCTCATAATCGCCCAAGACAGCAAAGCCATGAGGCACACCTGGATAAACTTTGACTTCGTGCTCAACGCTATTCTTAGCCAATGCCTCCTCTCCTGCTTTCCAAATCTCCTCTGGAAACATAGGATCATCTTGTACGCAGATCAAACTCATGGGAACTTTGACGTTTGTGATGTCCGTAGGGGTAACGCCAGTGCCATGTGCCACAACTCCGACCTTAATGAATGGGCCTTTCTTGACCATGCCTTCTTCCTCAGCACCGGGGTTTTCTTGTCCCCATATTACGCTATCTGGATGTTCGCCTGCGAGAAGAAGAATGTATTTGGCGCCGAAACAGTACCCAACGCCATAGATTCCTCCTCCATTGGCAATCGCATCTGCGAATTCCTCCTTTGCTGCTGAAACGACCTTGTGTAGTAGTGGAAGCACTTTGGCTGGAGTATGACGAGCCAGCCACATATCGATCATGAATGACTTTGTGCCGTCGACTATGCCATGCTTGACGCGGTCGAGGAAAGAGGGTTCGTGTTCTGTGAGGGGTTCTGATACTGCGTTTGGTGCTGGATCGCCTTCGAACCTGGAAGCTTGTTAGTGTTTGGATTATGCAAAGGAAGGATAGACCTTACTGATCTGGCATCACGGTCAGAAATCCTTCAGAGGCATATTTGTCGGCTTGCAGCTGGTTATTTATCGATTTAAGCCCCGTTCCTCCAGTCAAGAGCAGGAGGAGTTTGGCAGGACCATGCGGGTAATCGGCGGGCTTTGCGATGTAAACCTGTATGGATTTAGTGCATTGCTATAGCAGTAGAAAGACATCGCTTACATCAACATCTCCCAGCTTGGTCAGTTCCTGCAACGGATCATGAGCATTGTTGTCTATGAATCAATCACTAGGCTGACCGACGCCAGTAGGAACCTCTCCAGTTGCTGCAATGGATTAGTCCACAATAATGTCTTCGCAAAACTCGGGCACGTACGAGTAGGCCTATCGCTTGTGCAATGTTCCTGAAAATGTCAGTTACGTTAGACTTCATGAAAGGGCCGTCGAGCATTACACCCATTGTTGGTTCCGCTCTTGCAACTGGATCTTCTGTGGTTGGGTTCTTGCCAGCATCTTCCTGGGCGTCGCTCTCGGGAGCTTTGGTAGCTACTTCTTCGTCGGCCATTTTGCTAAGAGTTATGGGAGTCGTGAAGGTTATGAAAGGGTTGAGGTTCTATGTTTAGAGATGGAGCTGATGTGGCTTGACGATGAACCGTATGACGATCTAACAAGGGAGGCCTCCGCCTCTCATGTTTCACTACACTGGCTCGACTGGATAAGGCACTACATAAAAGAAACACCATCGGCCTTCTACAGCAATCGTCCATCGCCTTTGGCTAGAACCGGTTCTTGCATCCCGTTGAAGAATCAGCCATCTGGCAGCTCTCAGGATCGGCCTTATTATGATCCTTCAACACCCATATGCTCATCCTCTCTATGCTGCGAAGTCCGGACTACAGCTCTGCGTCCCTCACCAAGGGAGACTATACTGATGCGAATTGGAGATGCCCATAGCTAGCGAAATGGAAATTTCCTCGGTTTCCACTGCTCTCTCTTGCCGGCAAACTGGAAGCGGTATGCTGCCGCTAAACCTTCGCTAACTCATGCGGGGATGGACTGTATGCACTCACTATGCCGACTAGCCGTTGCTCATTTGTCACAGTTACTTCGACTGCTTGGTGAATCATGGAAATTTTTGCGGGGGGCTTTACCTAGGTAAAGATTTTGACTGTGTGCTGACGTTTTTTCTTCCAAAAATCGTCTTGTTTTTGCTATTCAATTTTTTTCATCTTGGATATTTTCGCTTGTTGGCTCATTGTCGGGGGTTTCGAGGTTCATGCATTTCTAATTACATTTGATTCCATTTCTCTAGCACGTCGCATTGTAGGATCATTGGCATGTCAGACTGCAAAGCTTCCGCAATTTCAAATGACCGTTTGTCGTCTGTCCATGATCAGGACCCAGAGGATCATAAGGAGAAGGAACCTCCTGGCTCCAGTGAGAAGCCAACCATCGATCTTGAGCCAGTATCATCATCTTCAAACAAAGGAGCCATTGATCCGTTCAAAGAACCACCAGACGGAGGTCTCAATGCCTGGCTGAAAGTTCTGGGATGCTTCTTAATATACTCGAACATCTGGTAATTGACTGGCTGTGTTTGACATTGTTTCTCGCTAACATCCATTAGGGGATTCACATTAACCTTTGGAGCATTTCAGACTTATTATCAACATGACTTCCTCAAAGATTCTTCCCCTTCAGCAATATCTTGGATAGGGACTGTTCAGTCGTGGCTACTGATTCTCGTTGGAGTTCTTTCTGGACCACTTTTCGATCTTGGTTGGTTTCGTCCTATGCTTGTCATAGGTAATTTATTTGTTGTTTTTGGCATTTTCATGCTAAGTCTCTGCAAGACCTACTGGCAAGTGTTTTTGGCACAAGGCATATGCATGGGACTGGTAAGCTGCATTTATTATTGACCGACATTTGCATACTGATATACTTCAGGGTGCTGGTTTGCTCTATGTTCCGTCCCTCGCTTTAGTAAGCCTCTCTTTTTCCAGCAGGAGAGCATTGGCGCAAGGCATTGTGACATCGGGAATAGCAGTCGGTTAGTATTGTCTGCAATTCAAATGATCGGAAAATAACCTTCAGTAAGGCGGAGTTGCATATATCATCGCATTTGATCATATTACCACATCGAGTGGTTTCGGCTGGGCAGTACGTACCATGGGTTTCATAGCCATGGGAATCTGCGTCATTGCATTTCCTGCACTCTTATACGGAACAAGTCTACTGGCGAAAGCCCGCCCAGCGAGAAAGCTTTACGACTTCAGTGCTCTCAAGGACTCCAACTTCAACATTTTTACGGCGTGCTCGTGCTTCACTTTTCTGGGTTACATCGTACCATACTTTTTCCTACCCTCCTTCTGCCAAGACGTGCTCGGTATTTCCAAAACTTTCGCGCTTTACATTCTGGTCATGGGTATCGGAGCGTCATTTTTCGGCCGTCTCGCGGCGGGTGTGATTGCACACTCAATCGGGCCGCTTCTATGCTGGTTCTCCTGTGCGCTGATCTCCGGTATTCTTTCACTCTGCTGGATGGCGGTGAACAGCCAAGGTGGGGTGATAGCGTTTAGTGTGCTGTGGGGATTCTTCTCAGCTGGACTTGTCACACTTCCTGCTGCAGTGTTTCCAAGTCTTTGTCCGGATTCTTCGAGGCTGGGTACTCGAATGGGTATGAGTTGGGGTATTTCGTCTTTTGCTTCGCTTATTGGATCGCCTATTGCTGGTGCTTTAGTGAAGGATCATGGGAACGGAGTAAAGAAACACCGATCTGATTTTCTGGGTCCGCAGCTTTGGGCGGGGGTTTGTCTGCTTATTGGAGCTGCGATCATTGCGGTTCTGTATTGTGTGACCTATCGGCGAAGGAGAGTTGGATTCTTCATATGATGAAATGCTCTGTTGCCCCCTTTGTCGATGCCTGCAAAGCATGCAGTTGAAACTCTAGCTAGTGCATGGTGATCCTTCGAGGAGGAAACCTCGTCTACGATCTGTGGAGCTTATGCATGGAATATGGGTATTGAAACTTCGCGAACGAGCTTTGAGCCTAGGATAACCTATTTTTTGATCAAATGAATCGATCTCTTCTCGTGCAGCTGAGCAGAATGTTTATCCTTAGTTCTCTTCGATGCTACCATGTTATACCGAGATCTTAAGGTTCTAACGAAAGGTCCTTTGGGACATCCAAGCTATTTTCTCCAACTTTCTCGGAACAATTCTCGAACCTTTTCAAAATGTTCAATCCTTTTGCTTAGCTAAAAGCAGCTGTTAATATGGCGGTTGTTGCTAGATGTCTGTTACCAAGATAGCTAGAAGGAAATTTAGCGGGGTTTCCCAAAATGGAAAGGCGGAAGATACTTCTCCGTCGACTCGATCTCTTCAATGTTGCTCTTCCACCACTTCGTATAATTAATCTTTTCTTCAATTTCTCCTATCACGTATCGAACGCTCGGCTTCACACCTCTTCATGATTCTCATTGGATTAGACAGATCCGCGATGCAAGAATCATCTTATCTTAGTGTGTATGGCATCATTATACTCTAGTGCAGATCAATTCCGCCGTCCGTAAATATAACTACACAGTATAGGTGTAGTAACATGTCCGCGGTTCAGGTGCCAAGTTCTTGAGGCCCTTTTCCTTTATACCTCCTCTCAAAATTGTTGTTTCCTCTTTATCCTGACCAGATAGCAATGAGTCCGATCAAGAAAGTCGCCGTGATAGGCCTAGGACCAGCAGGTGCAATTGCTATCGATGCCTTGGCCCAAGAAAAGGCATTCGATACGATACGCGTCTTCGAGCGCAGAGAAGATTCAGGAGGATGCTGGTGAGTGGATAATGTACAGCTGAAGCAATCTCTGCTGACTCTAATACACAGGCTTCAAGATCCCCCAGGCCATAAACAAGTCCTCCCTTCGATACCTGCCCTCACTGCTCGTGCTGCAGATGCTCCTCTACCCATACCTTCGCAACTACCAACGAAGGCACCGGCTAGCAGCCAATACCGATTCAGTGACACCACCATATATCCTCATCTCGAGACGAACATTGCAGCGGGTCCAATGTCTTTCTCAGCAGAACCCTTCCCAGATATACGATCCGAATGGTCAATACGCAACCACGGTGCGGATACACCTTTCCGGCACTGGAAAGTCGTGAAAGATTGGATATCCTCACTAGTAGCGCGAAACGGGTACAACAATATGGTTGAGTACAACACAACCGTTGAATCTGTCCAGAGAAATCCTGATACAAACGCACATGCATGGACGGTCGTACTACGAAAAGTAAAATCTGGAGAAGATGACTATTGGTGGTCCGAAGACTTTGACGCCGTTGTCGTCGCAAACGGGCATTATACTGTTCCTTTCCTACCAGATATACCAGGACTTGCTGAGTATCACGAAAGACATCCAAACGTGATTTCGCATTCAAAATCCTTTCGGAATCCGCAAGACTATAAGGATAAGACGGTCGTTGTGGTTGGTGCGTCCATTTCTGGCGCTGATATTTCGAGTACCGTTGCTGGGTTGGCGAAACCACCACTGATATCCGTCGTGCGAGGCAGATATCATCCATACTTTGGCGATTACGCATTCCAGCACCCGAAGATCTTGCGGAAAAATGGGATTTCACACTTTGATGCTTCGGGAGATGGGACTGTGCATTTCACAGACGGTACTTCTGCAACAGCGCCTGATGCAGTGATTCTTGCAACAGGATATTCTTGGAGTCTTCCGTTTTTGGAGAACGTCTGGGGCCCAGGAGATGGAGTGAAGTTGAGAAATAATCGCCTCCCTGGGCTTTATCAACACGTCTTCTATCGCAGAGACCCCACATTGACGTTCGTTGGTGCCGTCGCTGCCGGCTTCACTTTCAAAGTCTTCGAATGGCAATCCGTTCTCGCCGCGCGCTATCTCGCAGGACGAATCACACTTCCACCGTTGGAGGAGCAAGAAGCATGGGAGCGAAAGAGAATAGAGCTTAAGGGCGATGGTGTCCCTTTCTCGGCCTTATATCCTCATTTCGAGGAGTATTTCGAAGAGGTCAGGGCACTGGCTGGTGAACCAAAGAATGGGGTAGGTAGGAAATTACCAAAATTCGAGAAAGAATGGAGGGCGGCATTCGATGCGGGACATTTGAGGAGGATTGCCATGTGGAAACGGAATAACAAGCAGGCCGAGGAGGAATTATTGAGGGAGCAGAAAGTCGTGACATTGGCAAGCTTATGATTTGCACACAATGTAGACAAGTAAATATACTCTCAGAGGTGAAGCCCGAGGCCATCCTCAAATCGTACCAGTTAAATGTGATCCATCTTCCGAAACGGTAAATGGCAACCCAAACCTCGCCCACCTATCAACGTAACATGCGTCCGGCAGCATATGAGGACCGACCGCTTCGCCATCCTGATAGACCATTTCATTCCCTCTCCATACCCCAGAGCCCTCACACATCACCACCGTACCCGCCCTCGACATTGCCTTTAATACAGCTTCTGGAATAACACCGCAACGACATTCCATGCCCCCGTGAACGAGACAGATCCCCCTTCTTCCGCAATGCAATTCCAACAACTTCAACGGATAATTATCTTTAATTTCTTGCAGCAACGAACCCCATTCTGCACTGCTGAAATTGGAGATATGGGAGAGACGTAAATTACATAATTTTCTCCCAGCCAATGCGAGGAGAGAAGCTTGGTCGATATCTATTCCCTCGAGATCGAGGAGGGTGAGGTGTGTCGTCTGTTCTAAAGATAAGGGTAAACAACGACATCTTGGATTCTGATCGTGGGGGGAATCTGTATAGATGATATGCAGCGATTTTAGGTGTGGTGCGTTATTGAGGATGGAAGAGAGCATTGTTGTGAAGTGTCTGGTGCTATTCATTAGTCTTTTTGGGGCTGGGGGAACAGCCCAGTAGAATTGTGTTAGGTGGTTGAAAATTTGGGATAATGGGATGGTTGGGGGAATGTAGAATGCCAGGAGGCCTTTTTGGCGGTGTGAGGGGCACTGGGGTGTTGATAGGAGGCTCTTTGGGTGAAGATTGCTTTTACTCAGAGCTTTTTGGATTGTGGGGAAGATTTTGTGGGGGTCGCTGTAGACTGCTATTCTGAATCGTTCGAGTACGGCATGTCCGAGTTCTGCTGTCTCTTCCGTTAAGATTGAGCGTAGCTCTTTCGTTGGCCATGTGAGTTTTCGCGGGTACGGAATGCCGCGAACCATTTCAACATGGGGGCGGAAGCGAAGGTTTTGGAGGCTCTTGAATTGACGAAATATTCTGGTAAGAGTTTCTTCCGTTCGACCAGTTTTGAAGTCCGTTGTTTGGATTCCGTAGAGAAAATGCCATGCCCTGAATATTTCTTGGTTGGCAGCGTCTAGATCGACATTTACACCCCACTTCATTTCTAGAGCACGCTGACGATGTGGTTTCAGCTGGGGGATGTATGTGCTTCCAAACGTAAGGGTCCGGATAGAACTGGAGAGCTCTGCGTTCTGGGACAGCTGATCCATAAAGTCGAGGCATTTTGGCGTCAAAGTAAACACAGTGTTTGACAGCAATTTTCCGAATAGTAGTGCGGATCCGTGGAGGAAGGCTCGCGAGATGAGTCGAGCTTTTTGTACGTTCCGGATACAGTCTTGTGTATGAATTGGCCAAACGGATCTGTTGAAATCGTAGTCTAATTCGCAGCATTCGAGATGATTGACGATTGCTGTAGTGATCTCGAGGGGGAGATGTGGTACTGGTCTGGGAGTTGAGACTTTGGGACAGCTAACAGCAGACTGCAATGCCTCTTCCTCATTTTTCTGGGGGCTGATTAGGTTTGGGCTGACATCGAAGCTTTTGGAAAATCCCTTCAACTCTGAACACATAGTGACTTGTCGGGGATGGAGGGAACGAGGTTCTTAGATAAGTGACTTTCAAATCCCCAACTAAGTCCTGTGGATATATAAACTTTGAAGGAAGGAGGTTGCTAAATTGAATTAGAAGCCAAGGAAGGGTTTGGAGCCCTTTATGTTAAGGTCGCTGCACGACAAAGAAACATCCGAGTAATCGCGTTACAACCATTCCAGAGAATGAAAGACATCTATTCGATAAATACGAGACTTGAGCGACTGTTACAGGCTTCTTGTCTCAAAGTCTGAATCAAGCCGGGTCCGTTGCCTCCTAGGGAAGACTCCGAACATCAGCTTTGGTGATGCTGAGATAAGGCTGACATAAGACTATGGCTTTGCGGCTGATAGATGGTGACAATGCGACAACCAGCCAAGAAGAACATTGTACTGCTGTAATCTCTATGCAGTAGCAGCAGGAAGTGCAAATTGGTATTCCAGAAGATTGTATATGTAGGGGCTCCGGGTAAACAGCATTGCCCAAGGTTTGCGACTGGCGCGGTGATGGTTGGGAGTGGACAGATCAAAGAGATTGTACTGTGGTATGATGGCTATTAGTTGTTAGCGCTTGATCAATGCTTCTGCCCTCAATCTGTCCATTCTCAATTCTACACGAATCTCTATAGGTAGTACTTATTCTAGTACGCGGGAATTTTCGCGGGTAGTAGCACGCGTATTTTATCAGAACCAATCTATATAGGGGTTTTTATAGTCCTACGCTAGTACCTATTCTAGTACGCGTATTTATCAGAACTTTGATCGCTTAGGGGTTTTTATAATTCGACGCTAATAACCATAGTCCGACGCTAACAACCTTTTGGCTTCAGACCATAGTAATACTTAGTTCTATTCTATTTCCGCTCGGCCCAAAGTTCATCCGGATCGTCCAACCACAACCACAACCACAACGTGACGAGCATCTTCTCTCACCTTCACCACTCATCCCTCCATCGGCCAACTCCTTATTCTCAACCATCACGGACTGATCTGGCGCACAGTGAGCTATCCATATAGCTGTCCCCGTTTAACAAAATACTTCCTCTTCCCAAACATTCCCAGCCTCGTGCTTCATTCATACCATTCATCCACCCATCCATCTACTCAATATAAACTCCCTCAATCTCAAAACAAAACAATGAAAACCCCCAACCCCAAAAAATAAACAAATAATCCCCTCTAATCACCTCCCCGAATCCCTATTTTCGAAATTCAAATAGCGAGAAAACATAGTCACAAAAAAGACAAAGTTCCAAACCCAGAGGATCCAAAATCTTGAATAGACGGCACAAAACTCATTCCAGGGTTTTTTTTTTTTTTTTTTTTTTTTTTTTNTTAGGTAGGTTAGTACTTGATGAGGTGGGTGAGGTGGGTTTTACTGTGTTGGTATTGTTTTTGGGGTTTGTTTTCGGTGGTGGGATGGTTTTTTCTTTTGAGGGGGAGATGGGTTTGGGGTTTTGGTATGGGATGGGGTGGGATGGGAGGGTTATTATTGTTGGTAGGTTAGGCTGGTGGAGGGGTTATATGAATATCAGGTTTTTAACAGGTAGGCTTGCCTCTTTGAGATTTGGGTCGAGGGGAGGTCATATGAGCGCGCTCTTTCTTGGATGATAGATAACTGCCTCACGCGCAGGGTTGGAGGCGGGTGGAAGTTGTATTGGGGTTTTGGGGAGGAGGGAGGGAGGTTCTTTGCCTGGATTTGGAGGTTGAAGGATAGACGCTGGGGAGAGGAATTTTGTTGTCTTGTTTGCTGGGGGAGTTTTATGGGTTAGGTTGAATACTGGTATCTTTGTTCAATTCATACGGTGCTGCTTGGCTGGCCGTGAAGACTTTAAGGCCGTGAAGACTTTAAGGCCGCGTACGTGCAAGTTGGACTGGTATATGATGTGGTGAAAATAGATTAATGACGTGGGTACAATGGAGGTTAGACTGTGTTTTTGGAATGAGAATTGGGGTGTAGCTATAGTGCACTATATGCAGCTTGGAAAGAGAATATCATCTTCTGATTGCTCACTCTTTCTCGTGCCGTGGAGGACCAGGATTTGGTATCGGACAAGTGGTGGAGGGCTGATGCTGAGTGTTCGAGTGACTGCAGAAGCTCGGTGCCAGACTTGCATGCAATTCGATTGTATGTCGTGACCGTCGTGGCTGATCGATGAGAACATGTCGAGGATCTTTGTAGGAGAGCTAAGGGTGGATCGAACTTCGCGGACAGGGCCAGAGTTCGGTCGGTCGAAGATTAGTAAAGGACTTCCTATCCTTAACCGCGCTGGATCAGCAGCACAAGCTCAGTCGACTTCTTTGTCGCTACTTGTGATAGCGGGAAAGCTTTGCTCGCTCCCTCTTCCTTCTTCGACTTCTGTGAGACGGGTCTCAAGGTTCTTTACATTCCGTCGTGCTCGGTGGACGAAGAGGGCGATGATAGCCATTGATATGTTACCGACAGAAATCGCTACTCCAGCAGCGAGGGAAAGGATCGCGTTGCTTTTCTGAACGCCTGAAGAGCTTCCAGCAGGAGTTGCCTTATAGCGCTTAATGGCGAATTTCCTAATCCGTTGACCTGAACGGGCTCTAGGTTCTTTCCATTGTGAAGGTCATAGTCTGAACACCCCGAGTTAGGTGAGCGGGAAAAGTTCTTGCTAGTACAAATGGACCATGAAACCAGTGCGCGTCTAATACCTCCTAGGAGTTGTAGCGGAATTCGGCTTGCAGCGCTATGCGCCGAACAAGAGGCACAAGCCAGTTTGGCAAGTGGTACCGTATATTCCGTGCAAAGTTGTACGCGAGGTAAGGATGTTCGGCCCTACTTATTCAATATCGGAGAAGTCCTCGGAGGCCATTGTGCCGTTGAGCTAGAATATATATAGATTAGTACTGTATTACGCTTAGTAATACAACCATTTCTGAGGATCTCCTAGCAAGTAAGCTCAAACATCTATATAGCTATCTTTTTAGTATTATAAACCTAGTATTTATTAGTTATCTTACCTGTATTTAAGCGCTCGTAAAACAATCATAATAGCTTAAAAACCCCAGCCAGATTAGTTGAATAATGCCCCGATAACGCCATCGCCGTTAGAGACCATTTAGGGTGCTCAATTCGTGCGTCAATCTCAGAATCCTTAGAATCCTCAGAATCTGCACGAAAAGCAGCCATTACATTCGCCTTTACTTTAGGAGATTGATGGTTTAACGTCTAATTATATATATAGAAGATGATATGAAGTCCTCGGCGGAACCACTCGGCTTGATATGAAGTAGGGCCGAACATCCTTACCTCGAGTACAACTTTGCACGGAATATACCCCGGTACGGTATAGCGGTACTGCAATTATGTTCTGCTTCATGTGAACTTCCGGGTAAATGGTCAATTTCGATCCGTAGTACCCCGGATTAATTTACGCGTGCACGTTGCTATGGAAGAGAGCATTATTGATCGCGATTGAAAGATGTATGTTTATCGTACCCATTTAAGTGTCTGCGACCTGCACCCACCTCTCTCTCAAATCTGTCATCATCCGATTTCTAAACATGTTCCTTCCATTCACCACCACCACTACCCTATACCTGATCATTTCTCTTCTTTCCGCCATAGTATCAGCACAACCTCCATACTACTTATTAGGAACCTTCAACCACATGGGCGGGGTAAAAGCCGGTCAATGCCACGATAAGAATAATGACCATGTTTATTTCTGCGGTGATTCGGGCGCAAGTATCGGTAAGTACCTACCTCTTCCTCCGAACCTATCTCTTCCTCCGACACATCAAGTAAAATTACTACGGCTATATGCCTATTCATTGTCTACTTACCACCTACCTATTCCCTACTCTATTACCTACTACCACCCCTTCACCCTCGACTTCTATTAACACTACTCTACCCTATGAGAGATATAATCCAAACTTATATAACACCTCGAAAGCTAATAGTTGCCCGGCTGAAAGTTAAAAAACAATCCCAATTCGCCGTCCGTACCCAAGGGGTCGATAGTACCTTCCTACTAGCCTGCCAACTCGGCGATGTAGTGTTTCATTGTCCTGCTGGTAAGGAATACAAGTTTCGGCTGGAAGTATGTCGGGATGGATTCAAGGGCGTGTGGAGTGTGAAGGAGAATAACGTGATTACTTGAAACGGCCACGGTTGTGGGAAGATGGAGAGATGAATAGGTGGGTGGCTGTGTATACGGCGAAAGAGATATTATTTGATACCCTTAGAAGATGCAAAGTTGGAATGGAAGGGAGAGTTGGCGGTTGAGGATTTGCGTGATGGAAGCTGCAAAATAGGTTATGGATGTGGCTCCTACGTGGGTACGAGTTTTGATGGATCAACGGTGCCTCGGTGAAGGAAGAGGGTCAGGCCGTGTCAAGGCGCGAGAGAACATCTGCTTGGTCGAGACGCTCGAGAACAACGCATATGAGAAACCACTCTGAACGAATGACTGATGGGTCGCTTGTTCCGAGGCAGCAGACAAGAGAGAAAAGATCGTCGGCCCGTTGATGCTTTGAGACATGTTGAGGTTGCTTAGCTGGCGGTCCTCGATCTCGATTGTGCCATTGATGGACGTGTAGATTACATCGTAGATGGTGGTGTTGCAGCGAAGAATCATGTTCGAGAATAAGGAATTGCTGGCGACGGCCATAGTGGGATCGCTGCTCAGATTTGGTCGCAATTGTTCCGTTCCAACGGCTTGAAGAACAAAGTTGTATGGATTTGGCAGGTTGTATTGAATTTTGCTGGTGTTGGCTGGCAATGGATTTGGGAAAAGAGTCCAATTCCAGGCTGAACCACCTTGGTATATGCCCATTTTGCCTGAGAAATCGGAGGGAAACCCAAGCGACTTTGGGCACCGAAATTCAGAATTACTTAGCTCGCTAAAACCTCCAATGATGTTACACTCCTTGGCAATGTTCTCACATTGGGTTGTGACCCATTTCGATTTTGCCCTCCAGTCGAGGCTAGGATGTGGATTTGATGGTACCAGTAGGATAATAGTCGTTCCGTTTATGTTTACTGCAGTGATGTTGTTTAGAATACCACTTGCGCCTTGAGCAAGTTTGTAGCCCTCGCTAGAATTGACCGGATAGT
This sequence comes from Venturia pyrina ICMP 11032, assembly GCA_000738655.1. Lineage (NCBI taxonomy): Eukaryota > Fungi > Ascomycota > Dothideomycetes > Venturiales > Venturiaceae > Venturia > Venturia pyrina. The sequence continues at coordinate 178,214 of JEMP01000016.1, forward strand.
ATGACTGGTCAGCGGATGCCATTGTGCAAGGAAGTCTATCCATTGGGCTTCGCTCTCGATTCTGATACATGAATTGCTCTCTCGAAATTTCAAGACGGCATGCTTCGGACATGGTTCTGCTAAGAGCTTGTGCTGGTAATGTTGACGATCCTATGTGCGTGTAGAGGATGGTTTGTGTCGCCTTGTGAGACCAGGCGTCACCCAATTGGCACAACAGTCTGAAAGAGGTAGAACTGTCAACGTGATTCGGACGTGTATAATGGCATCGAAAAACTCACCCAAGAGCTATGATGCAGCGGAGAGAAAGAGTCGAAAGAGTAGGTTCTTTGCTAAGCGGAGAGACTCACTTCCTTTTCGACCGTGTCACATAACATGCCCATTCCCATAACGAGCCTGCACTGCCTCCAATTAAGCCTAAAAGTAAGCCTGCTTGATAGGGAGTGGGTAGACCATGAGAGGCACCCTTTGAATTCGATTTCAAAGTCCTGGCGATCCGGAAAGACAGAAGGAACATGAGGGGGACGGCCACATAGGCTGCAAAGGTGCTCAGAAGTGACGCCAGAAACGTCAATGTCGTCGCACTAAACGTTATCATAACTGGTATCGCCACGAACGCTGATGCAAGAGCAATATGAAGATAATGTGATGACGGATCTCGAGGTCGTCTGCCATCCGCTTTCTTGTCGACTTGTTCTTCTTGAGAATCGCGCGTCTGTAGTTCTAGTGTCGTCCTGTTCAGTAGAGGTGAGGACGCCATTTTGGGGGGAAAATTGTCAGGGATGACCTGTCAAGTGTAGGACTCTCGTCATCTTGTAATTACTATGTAAGTTCGAAGCGAATGGGCGCCTATGGGTGTGGAACTGCATGGTTGGTGATCCTTCAAGTATAACTCCGATGTAAATATCGTACTCCAGAGAATAGAAGCACTGTTTCAGCTAGATGTCCGTGGCTGCGGACGGGAACACAAAGGAAAGGCAGACGCGTTGTCGTCGTTGAGCGAGGAAATTGAGAGTCGAGAAGTGAATCCGGAGACGAAGTTTATTCTAGAACTATGCTCAGGGGTCAAAAAGGCTTTAGCCACATTCGATGCCGAGGTGTATCTCGCACCAGGGTACCAGCTCATTCCTCGCACCTCTGGATGAGAGTACTTCTATCGATCGCATAGCTTGGATTCATGATGAAAGCAATCCAAAACCTCCCAAACCTGCCTTCGAATCGCAAGCCCACTATACCCTCCACCGTCACCTACCCACACGTCCACCTCGAGAGCGGACATGCATTCTCAGTGTATTGCGTCTGAGTTAACCGCTACCTGCAGTAGCTTTACCCCCTGGCACATCTCATGGCGATACTTCGAGTCCGACCTAAAATTCATACCCAAGAGATGGAAGGTATACAAGTTCGGGGTCAGAAGCCATAGAGGGCTGGTTATGTGAGCCTTCCGCATGCGCCTTTGAACTCGGAGAACGATAATTCAGTGGTTGGCATTGAGCATTCTAAAGCACCATCATTCTACCTATGACGGTGAATATCACGCACTTTATCATCTACGGTACATCAGGTGGGCACACCACAACAGCTACATGGTCGTTTGGAGATGAAGATGGGTTGTCGTCAAGCCATGTTCCATCAATACCGATATCGTCACCGATTTTGCCAGATTCGGACTATAGGGTTACGCAACCAGGGCAAAGAACGATGGTACATTCACTAACACGAATCAAGAAGTCGACGCCGCTGTCTTCGAGCTTGCAGGTGAAGAAGTATCTAAGCGAGTCGGCGTCGGGTGGATGTCCTCTCCCTATCCCAGGCACACAAGTCATCGAAGATTTTACTTGTCAGAAACCAGACCTTGTTACAGAAGAAAAGGGTTGCGAACGGTTGAAAAGCTTGCAGTTTATGTGTACCGTGACTTCTTCATATACTCGCTTTCCACACTTGAAGGTGTCACACTGATTCGCGATCGATCTTGTGTCATTTCTCGTTAGAGAAGCCATTATTGGCATGAGTGAGGAACATCTGATTATCGCAAGTCTGTGTGGATACAATCTTATGTAATCAGGGAGGGCTTCGTCCCACGGGCCTTTAAGAAGCAACAAAATACATGTATACCAGAACTCAGTTATTACCTTCGTTTATCATTGTGTCCAATTATAAAAGTCGTATCAACAGTCTAAAAGGGCGAGCTTGTTACCATTCTCGATCTTAGCCGAGGACCGGGCAGTTAAAGCCGAAATGTTATCCTGACAATAGTTCTGAGCTACCTTCTGATGATAGGAGTACACACCCGTTATCACCGTTGTCGGTACCGACAGAGCGAGATATGCCGCGGTTGTAGCGTCGATGGAGGTTAGGCGTCTTCGTATAGTATCAAGTTGAACCGCCGCAGAGGCCGCTTCGTGTCTCAGAAAACCATGAAAGGGCGCCATTGGGGTTGTGAAAGCTTGACTGGCAGCTAGTTGGGCCTCCTGAGGATGTAAGACACGCTAAAGAAGTTCGAACGATTAAATATACATGGACAGAGACAGTGAATAAATGAATGGATAAATGAGAGTCTCACCTTTGCAGGATTGTTGTCCGGTGGTAGGAAAAGGATTAGGGTTTTGCCGTTATCGTAGTTCTAGCGCTCCGAATGCTGACTCCCGAGTCCCGAGGTCGTCCCTCATCACTCTAGAACTAACAGAGCTCTACGATTTACGACTCACGACTCACGACTCACGACGCGTCTTCTCCTCCATCAACAACAAACTCAAGCCAAGGACTCGGAGCCGCATCAACGAGGAGCCAATACGACATTCTGGTAGTCGTAACAGACTACCCGCAAATGTCCTGCCAGCTGGTGCCGATTAGCACTACGTCGCTCGCGGAGAAGAACGGTTTCACGAGCTCACACCGTCACGAAAATCCAAGGAGAACAACGAAAAAAAAACAAGAAAAAGCCAATGAGCCATCATACACTGACTGTGATCTAGAAGTCGAACCGTCCCTGCACTACTATGGATGCTGCCACTCCAGCTCGGCATTATACGACATATTGCGAACGCCACGTGACTCTCAAGAATTTCATCTATCTCTGGAGGAGCCAACCTTGTTTCAACATACTACTATGTATGTACTAGTATCATTTGAATAAACAAACTAGCACCCCGTACGCACCTATGCTACAGATGTTTGTCTTCGGCCGCGTGGATGTCTAACAACTCCAACTCTACCTTTGGGTCAAACATGTTGCGAGCTAGACGGCTAATTTACCTCCTCCATCGTTAAAATCGCACAGTCGCGAGGTCGACCACAGTAGCAAATCGGATTGTTAGTCAACTAGTCAATATGAGCCCTAGACAATTTTTGTTTCTCACATGCACTGTGAACCAGGCAACGCTCGTGCGAATCCATAGGAGGGTTATATTCCTTCGTCCGGCTAGTCTCGATAACAACAACCCGTAGTGCGGGCTTGGTGGTCTCGTCACGATTGCCTGACATCATGTCACCTCGAATTCAAACCGGCTAACATCTGCAGCCTCGAATCTTTATTAATCTAGCAATTAGTGCACGCAACGTCTACGGCCACAACGAGTCTTGCTTCTTCTAGTTGCACAAAAGACATGCGGCTCGCATCATCATGAGGTTTTGCGTTATCGGTATTTGTGCTCGTGAACGCGATCATGTGGTATGGCCTGCTGGCTCGTCTTTCTCTATGTTCTGGCGTTCATACAGCTTGGACTAAGTCAGAATACCCGTTCGCGTAAGTGTGGTCATCTTCTCTTTCTACTGTTTGCAGCATTCCGTTCAAGGCTGACAGAAAATAGTCGCGACAGACACATACTCGCAACTTGAGTTCTTCGAGCAAGTATCCGCTGCTAGTTATTGCTCTGAGAACAACATTGGGCCAAACATCAGGCTCAGATGTCGGACGGGAAATTGTCCTTATGTTGACAACGCGGAATTATGGACCGTGATAGGGATCAACAAGTAAGTGATCTTGCCTCGAAAATGGTTTGCCGATCCATACTAACCTCATCAGTGCACCAAACACAGACGTGACGGGTTTCGTTGCCATCGATTATACCCATAATACCACTATCGTTGCCTTCCGTGGCAGCGAATCACGTCTAAATTGGAAGATGAACTTCGAAGTTTCATTAGTCGACGTGGACTTCTGTCAAAACTGTCAGGCCGCGCAAGGATTCTGGAAGTCCTGGACCGAATCCCGTGAACCCATCATAGCCGCCTTGCAGGCGTCTCAGAAGCTCTACCCTCAAAATCGGATTGTAGTGACCGGCCATTCCCTGGGTGGGGCCGTGGCAACGCTTGCAGCAGGCGCATTGCGAAAGACTGGTATCAAAGTTGACTTGGTAGGCCGAATGCTCTCGCAGTTCAATTATGCTGTATACTAATAAGTATCTTCAACAGTACACCTACGGCAGCCCTCGAGTCGCCAACGAGGACCTTGCCGTCCAACTGACACTCCAAGCACCATCGCTGGGCTCCAACTACCGCGTCACCCATCTCAACGACGCAGTGCCCCAATTACCACCCCAATGGTTCGGATACAAACACATCTCCCCCGAATACTACATCTCCAGCGGCACAGGCAAAAATGTCTCCTTCTCCAACATCACCGCCTTACCAGACTTCGAATCTCACTTCGGAAACTACCAGTGGAACCGGATGTCCATCCACGCACACGGTTGGTACTTCAATCCCGTCTCGGCATGTTACAACGGCCCGGCTGTCGATCTGGGACCAGGCTGGTCAGAATGGAATGGAACAACTGCAAAGACAACGGCTGGGTTAAGCGGGAAAAAGGGAAAAGTCAATCCAGATCAGGCATGGCTCGATGCGGTATTAGGACAATTGGGTAGTTTCATCCCTATACCTCCGAAAGGGGTCGTACCATTAAGCGTCCCCGCCGGACCAAACAGTCATGGCAATCATCCACCCGATGATGGAAAACCGCATCCGGGGATGAATAAGCCGTCGAAGACGCCTGGTGATGACGGGGATGATGAACCGTATTATACGGGCTTGGATGATGAGGAGTTGGATTTTTCGACGAGGAAGAAGGTTAATAGTGTCCTTGATGATGGGTTCGCGGATATGGATAAAGGAGATATGGAAAAGTTATTTGGGTTTGATCGGGAGAAGTTTGAGGAGGGGAAGAGGGTGAGCCGGTTGAGGCGGCTCGTTCCGTATGGGGGGTTTGCGAAATACTTGGTGTAATTTAGAGGCGAAAAGGTTGTTATATACCCTTCCCTTGTAGGAATAGAAAAACGTGGTGATTTATTTTAGCCATTTCCTATATTTGCCTGATTTTTGAGTGGATCGGCGATTTGATCCCCAGCTATCCGACCGAAAACCACGTATTTGTGCAGAGAAGGACCGCCAGGACGGTTCTGACCATGTATTTCTCCTGCCACTTCGCCTGCAGCAAAGAGGTTGGGAATTGCAAGGCCCTCTGCATCCGTCACCTGGCTAATCTCGTTAATGATAAGTAACACCACCTATGGTGAAATGAACGACGCGTGTTGCACTCCCAACGTAAATCACAGAATCAGTCATGACGTCTTTCAAAGTCCAATTCCCGATACGAGTATCTTCCGTCCTAGGACATCTTCTTTCTTGCCTGCCTCTGCGCCGGCATGTTCTTGGAGAGTAGGGAGGGCTTGATATCTCATGAATCAAGGCTACCATTGTGTGTTTGTGAGTGGCCGGGGTTTTAGGGTTTGATTGGAGCAAAGAGTGGGTGGGAATCCGAAGTACACAGTAGTTAGTTGGCAACAAGCATACTCGCATACCTTTTGGCCGGCAAGCATACTTAGTAGAATGAGTACTACCCGCGGAAAGTCACGGGTAGAATTGAGAACGGACATACTATTAAGGGCAGGAGTATTGATCAAGCGCTAACAACTAATAGCCATGCAACCACACTTACCACAGTAGATTAGAAGGTGGTAGGAGCTGAATGGAGCTGGTAAGAGTTAGTAGGAGTTGCCTAAAGAGAAATAGAACCAAGTCACGAGAAAACCTACATTGTAGCGTCTGATTTATAACATAAGGGACGGCCCGTGGTCTCAACTCGACGAGGGTGATTATATGCATCAATCCTTTCCATAGATAAGAAATCCATGTGAAATTTGGATGCGTCGTAAGCACCCTCATCAAGAACACGCTGAACATTCCACTGTCTGGGATTCTCATCGGATAGTGTCTCCGCAGTAATCGCTTCCGTAACAACCTCCCTCGTCTCCGTTTCATATACAAATCTTTTTCCGTCGAGGAGGAGAATCCCGCCTTCGCCTCTGAAAAGCTCAGCAACGAAAAATTTCAGTTTCGAGTCGGGATTTTGTGGATCGACGAAACCGGTTGGGCGGACTTGGGTACAATCCATGTCGAGGAGTGATGCACCTATTGCCGTATTTTCCGTTCAAAGTAGGGTGGGCATAGCCAATGTAGCGCTATTCGCTACTTTGTAATATTTAATTGCGATTTAAAATAAAAATACCAGTAAATATCCAAAGCGGGGTAACATTACCCACTTTCCGGCCATTCTAGGGCGGAATAATATCGACGGCTAAGGGTTAGTCCCGAAAGCCGAGGGTTACTAGGTAGATTTTGGAGGAGCTAGGTCTAGTTAGAGAATGCTAACCCAATTAGATTCAGATAATGAAATCTAAAATATAGTACTATATATCACTTTTGCCATTTGGCGTGCAGCTGATTATAAATAGTGATATAGATCCCAACCTAGCTCAGAGTTGCACACTGGGGTTCCTGATGGGAGGCCAGTACAGTAGTGATCGAAAGAGGACGACTAAGCTATAAAAAGCGTAGCTGTTACTTGTTCGAGTGCCGCACGGATATTTTGCAAGCAGTCCCGGTATGCAATCTTGAACGGAAAATCCGGTATCGTGAGGAGATGTTGTGATCCTGATCGAGGATCATTTGATTGATGGGAAGCCGGCGAGATTGGGCGGCTGCGGGATCCATACTGTGGTCTATTGCTAAATAAAAGTCTAGCGCATGGAATTTCGTAAGGATGTTTTTGCTATAAAAACATAGATTGAACAGGGTGGCTCCACAGACGCTCGTTTTGCGATACGATAGACCACAGTATAACACTTCAAGTAGGGATTTACAGTACTTCTAAATTGACTCGAGCTGGTAAAAAAAGAACTTCGCAGAGGTGCAATCTACAGACTGAGCCACGTGTTTATAATGATAGTCACCCATCGGGAAACAGGTTGGATTTAATTGTAGCTGTCCGCCGTTTCGATGGCGCTTGAAATATCGTTCCAGATTGAGTACTTGCATCCAAATCATTTCTTACAATGTTTACCCTATCCACGATAGCCCTCACCACCATTCTACCCTTCCTCGCTTCAAAAGCACTAGCAGACTGCGGTTTCGACGTCAACAGGGCTGGAAACAGCTATGCAGTCGAAGGTGTATGCCCAAAAAACAAGTTTGGGATTTATGTCTGTGGAACACCGGGGTCGGGGACAGCTGTTTGTATGTACATCATTTTGAACTAACTTAATCATACCTTCACTAACACTGTATACAAGTTCATAAGACAGGCTCCACCCAGGTGACTGTCACCTCCGGAAAAGACGACTCCCTCGTCTTAATCAACTGCAACGGGATCGGTTTTATTTGGCACTGTACACGCCATCTATCGCGAACATTCACTCACGATGGTTGTGACAAAGGTACATTCTCCGTAAACAGCGCGATTGAATATTGATGGAAAATTCATGGAGCGGTAATGTTTTATCATGCCGAAAGCGTCGCAGGCAAAGCCTCCTGATGCGAAGATGACGGGACCATGGAGGGTTGTTGTGTCGCTATTTTGGGTATATTCCACGCCAACGACTTCCCTGTTTTCGAGTGGAATTTTAGAGACTGGATTGGAGGTTCGGAGGTTACCTAATGGATTTGCTTCTAATAACTCCAGAAGGGTTGTCATAATTACTGCGCGGGGAGGTAGTTGACCTGCTCCTCGATGGAATTAGGGTGTTTTTCGGACCTGTCATTCAGAAGGCTGACAATAGAAGCTGTACTCAATGATATAATGAGAAATGTAATGGTGAGGAAATTTGAAAGCCCCCAAGACATTTTGTAGGACACACGAAGCTCTTTTGTATTTACGAGATGTGGTGGAACAAAAGCGGAACGGATGTCGTATTACAAGCTTGGGTGCTGATCAAGGTGGTGTGATACTCAGGCCAACTTGGACAGTACTCGAAAGATGAAGATATTCCACTGGAGGGGAGGAAGCTGATTGCGGACCCTTCCATTGTGTCTTAGACACCGTCTCACTCGACCTCATCCTCATCATCTTACCGTGTCCATATTGGATGGTAGAATACGTCTCTTGCGCGGGTCACAGCAAGACCTTCAGTTGCCGTCCGGAGGATTTAGCCTCTGATGTCCAGCAATCATGTACAGCGTATCCGAATTCGCTGGAACAGTAAAAGATGATAATGATGGATGATGGAAAATGGAAGAGAATCAACTGCTTGAAAGATGCTCGAATATCGAGATCCACGTGACCATCGAAGTCCCTACCTGAATTTGCTCAAGACGTTCCTACTTCGACGTAGAGCTTCACTTGACTTCATTTATCCGTCATTCTGGGTATTCTTCCTTGAAATTAACTTACCGCCTGGACTGGAATGAACGTCACCCTACGTCGCGCAGCTGAATACGCCTTCAGGATACCCAGACTCGGCGGAATGACTACTCCGAATGAACCAGTTGTTGAAGGCATCTTTGGTATGTTACTACTCAATTAGACGGATTTCACTCTCTAATCAATTCAGCTATTCACAAACCGCCTTCCGTAACTTCATTCGACGTAATTCGTACTCTCCAACCTCTCTTCAAAAAGTCTGCCCTCTTTGCTCCCCTCCTCGCTCGAGAGCGCAATACAAATCTCTCAGAACCAAGGACGAAAGCACGCTTCAAGCGTGACAGGAGAGAGCTGGACATCAAACTTGGACACGGAGGGACTCTGGATCCAATTGCAACGGGCGTTCTCATAATTGGTGTTGGACGAGGCACAAAAGTTTTGAGTCGATTCTTGGAATGCACAAAGAACTATGAGACGACTGTGCTTTTTGGAGCTGCCACGGATAGTTACGATCGAGTTGGCAAGGTCGTTGGACGAGCACCATATGAGCACATCACGAAGGAACAGGTCGAGGAAGCTCTAGGTCAATTCAGAGGCGACATTATGCAGAAACCGCCGATATTCTCAGCGCTGAGAGTCAATGGCAAGAGGATGTATGAATACGCCAGAGAAGGTGGAGAAATACCCGAAGTCAAAGAACGTCCACTTCATGTAGAAGAGCTGGAGTTGGTCAAGTTCCTAGAGAGCGGCACACACGAGTTTAAAATTCCGAAAGAGAGGGCTTCAACCGAGGAGAGGGAATTTGCGGATAAGGTGCTTCACATCAAAGATCTAACAAAGGGTTTGGATGGCTCGTTGAAACGCAAAAGAGACGAAGAAAGCACAGAAGAAGTCCCGCCTGGGAAGGCGATGCGATCCTCCCCACAGCCAGAAACCGCAGAGATAGCTGCAGAAGAGATTGAAGTCGTAAAGTCTGCGGGAGGAGACGAACCAATGATGTCTGGTGCATTGCAACCTACGCGATCCCAATCTCCTGAATCAACTTCAACCTCCAAGAAAGGTCCACCAGCGGCAGTGATCAAAATGACAGTGTCGTCAGGATTCTACGTCCGTTCTCTCTGCCACGATCTAGGAACCGCAATTGGTTCGCTGGGTTTAATGTCAACCCTCGTCCGAACTCGTCAAGCTCAATTTGAGCTGGGCAAGAATGTTCTGGATTACGACGATCTGACGAAGGGAGAAGAGGTCTGGGGTCCAAAGATCGAAGCCATGTTGAAAGAGTGGCAAGAGAAGGAGGGCGACCAAGTACCCGAAGACGATGGAAAAAAAGACAGGAAAGGCAAGAGAGGCAATAGTCATCCTTTCAGGGAGAATAGCAAGAGAAGCCCACGCAAGCAGCACGACGAGGAAGGCGACGGTCCACCGGCTGAACGGTCGAGAAGGAGAAACACTAGCTCTGCCGAACCCTGAGAGATCTTGTGCCTGACCACCGCGCGCAGATTGGGGCGGCAAAGAGAGCAAAATATCTAATTTTGGGTTGGCATTTAATGGAGTTTGGATGCCATCACTCATGGAAAAGATACCCACTACTTAGCTCAATATAGGATATGTAAGATTTTTCTTCAGATCCACACTGTGATCTGACCTACAAAACAAAGCAGTTACTACATCAAGGGTTGGTGACTGACAAACTTTTCTATAGCCCAACGTTCGATGGTCACATGACCGTCCTGTTCGACCGGGTAACCTTGAGTCGATCTGCCCCTCTTCCCTCTTCCGGTCATATTCAACATTCTGGAATTTAGTCACTCGTGCGCAGACGAACAGACATTTTCGCCACCATGCCTCCATCTCACTTCCGCCCTCGAGGCTCGACTTGCCAACAAGATCTAGCAGGCAAAGTCGCCGTAATAACAGGTGCAAGTCGAGGCATCGGCCGCGCAGTAGCCGTTCATCTAGCGTCACGAGGCTGCAACATCCTAGGAACATACTCTCAGGAAGCTAGCGAGGACCTCATCGTCGGCCTCCAACACGAAATCGAAGCCATCTCCAAAGAAAAAAATGTCGAGACTCCCATCGTCGCTGGACTACCTGCATCCATCTTCTCACCAATCTGCGCTCAAGATATCGCTTCAGCCTTACAGGCGACTTTCAATTCACAGGTCGATATCTTTATTAATAACGCTTGCGATGCCACCCCCGGCGTGTTGGGAGAGCTGAGTGTGGATGAGATTGCGAAGAGCTTGGTCGGGAATATTCAGACGCCCGTGTTGATTGTTGATGAACTTGTGAGGAGGCAGATGTTTCGGACGAATTCGAGGATCATATATATATCCTCTGTTCGATCACGTCAGCCATGGTCTGGACAGTTGATGTATGCGGCTGGGAAGAGTGCCGGGGAGAGTCTGTGTAGGACGTGGAGTATGGCTTTTGGGGGGAGGGAGGAGAAGGTTTGTTACCTACTTTTTGTATCATTAATTGTTCAGTTCACACGCTCCCTTGCTGACGAGATCTTTAGTTCGAGTTCATGGCTGGCACGACAGCCAACGCCGTCACAGTTGGTCTCACCGAAACTGAGGCAGTCACGAATTGTGGTCCTGAAATGGTCGAGACATTCAAGCAAGAGTTCCTTCCCATGCAGAGTATACCGCGCATTGGACAGCCACAAGATGTCGCTGATGTGGTGGGAATGTTGTGTGGATATGATGCTAGATGGATTACTGGGACCGTCGTCAGCGCTAGTGGTGGTGGCATCAAGATCGGCTAACGAGAAGGGTGTGGGAAAATGGAGGAGACGGAGAAAATTCATTCAGGTCGTGTTGGGCGTCGTCAAACAGTTCGAGATGAAGGGGCTCCACGGTGAAAACTCACAGCGCTTTCTCACATTGTCTGCTCACCATCCAGAAGCGCGTCAAGGCCATTGATTGCATAGACATCAATCACCCATGGACATTCGACACGACTGCTATGTCGAATGTGCTCGTATTTTGACTGCGAGACAGCATCATGAGGAATTGGAGTTAAAATCTTACAACCTCCAATCCCGGTCAGATCGTTCTGCAAAACACATAGCTCACTCGTCCCAATATCCACCTCAACAGAGAAATACAGCAACAAGTAAAGGCACATGTACAACTACAGTTTCAAAATCAAGTAACCAAAAAAATTAACAATAACAATCCCAACATCTTCAACCCAAATATAAATCCAATCATCTCACAATCTCCAACGATCAACTAAACAAGGAGGCTTTCATCACAATAAGCCGGAATATGCCACGCGGCGGAGGGAGTAGATAGGTAGTCCGGAAAACCATAGCCCAATAAAAATTCTCCATGCACAAGGCGACACAAAATCCCTGTATCTAGGTCAATCAATAAATCAACTCCTTCCAATACCCGTCAAATCCCCATCCAATCACATCCACCTACCCATCTCCATCCACACGAACCGTGACTCGCCATCACCCGCCTTATCCCACCCCAACCCCACTCACCCGCCCAACAAGGAACCCCTCCGATCTCAGCAAGGGAATGCAGGATCGCACATCTCACACAGCTGCAGCTGCAGATGCAGAGTCAGAGTCAGAGTCAGAGACTGTGATATAAGCGTGAGGTCTTGCATATCCAAGATCCCAACATTTTCTCCTATCTACCGATTACAGGGGAGTGCAGGATCGGATCCGATTCTGCACTGCATTGCACTGCACTGTCTTACTATGACAGTATGGTGGATGCAGATGTACGGATAGGCTGTAGATGCACGTATATACATTTCTTCCTTGTTGTGTATCCAGCATCCAGCATCGGTCCTTGCTTTATCGAGACTCGGGAGTCCTACCCGCCACCAAGATTTATTCCAAGGCCCTACTATTACTCTTACTCTTACCTCGCGCCCCTCCCTCCCGGAAAAAATTGGAAGGTACGAAGGATCCGCTCGCCTGCCTATATGTTCCCCCATCCATCCATCCGCAACCCCACGTACACCCCCAAACAAAGGGAATAACCCGTATCTCAGGATAAGGCGTGGAGACAGTAGGACTAGTAATAAAAATTGGGTATCTGAGATATCGAGGTGGTCGGTAGGGGGGAATGTAGTATCTAGCATCTACATCGGTACTCCGAATCGAGAGATAAGTATGACGGAATGCATGTACGGTATACTCCTGTTGAAGCAACGCGTTGAGTAGGTGATTGAACAGTTAGTTAATCGGTTTTTTCCAGAACAGGTTGGAGAGTGAAATCAACGAAGAAAAGAGTCCTACCTCCGTACCATTGCTCATCAATAGCTTCCCATTGGAAATTACATCAAACCCCCAACCCCCAACCCCCTACTCCCAAAAGATCGCATCCACTTCCAACCGCAACAAGTACAAGTAATACTCATCAACTGCATTAAATGGCGAAATACAAACTCCACCATATACCATTCCATTCCATTACACTAAAACCAAGATATATACAACCCCTCCCCTCCATCCACCTCATCCACCTCATCCACCCATCTCCTCAACCCCCATCTCCCCATCCCCCTTCTCTCCGCACAAACCCCGCCTCCCCATCCCCCCCCGGCACCCACGCATCAGCCGCAACAGGTCTCAAAACAATCTTTTCGCAAAAAGAATTCTCCGACAACGACGAGGTCATCCGAGGAGCCCGATCCAGATCCGAAAGCGGATACGTAAAGTGCAGCGCTGGAGGTTGTATCAGCGTCGGCGGCGCTCGAAAAACCGGTCTCGATTGTTCTCTTTCGGGTAAAGAATAAGAGAAGTCTCCATCGCGACCGTATGTTTTTTTGTTATCGACAGGACTTGTTTCGTCGTCTGAAGAGACGGAGGGTGAGGGGGAGATGATGTAAGACCCGACATGCGATAGCGGTCCAGGGACGCATCGTACATTTCGCGCAGTTAAAGATGTGCGCTTAGATGTTTCCGTCGATTCAGCGAGCCGACTTTTATTGTGTTGTTGGTGTATGATGCGTGAAAATTCACGATCGATGGGTGAGACGAGTCCACCGCCCCGACCTGACGCGACCGGGGTTAAACAGGCGATTCGATGCTCGTGTGTTCCTTTGAAACCGTCTCCGTCCTCTTTGATGTATACAACAACAATCTCCTTCTTATTTCCACCAAGCTTCGTCTTCAGCCTGCTCGTTTTGGCTTTCAGTAGTTTCACAGGCCCAGCGATCTTGCTGATCGCATCGCTATTTTCACGATAGCCAATATGGATATCGTCGTAGCTGTCGTTGTTGTTCTTGCTGTCAGTCTCGCTACTGATCTTACTGTTTCCGCCGCTTCCATATTTTGTCGACATGTCGCGGAAGAATCGGCCAAATACTGTCTTCAATGACGGAGCGCAAGCACAAGCAATCGCGATGTCGCACTCGGCTATGCTGGCGATGAAGATGTTGAAGGCGGCCCATGATTTGTCGTACACCTCAGCCTCCGCGCGGCCTAGATAAATAGTACGAGCAGTTCCGGCGGCCACAACCCTAGATGGTTGGTTAGCTTCCATTCATCAATATTCTCATTGAAGTGAATATCTGGTGGGCGTATCATCTCAACAGCCTCGAGATTAATCATCCAGCCACTGCAACTGAATTTCAAACTTACAGATATCCCATCCCAAAGATGAAGCAAAGGCCGTATTTCTGGCGTTTGGTGATCCGGATATTGAAAACGAGTACAGCCGGAAGCATGACAGAATAGAAATCCGTGATCACACTTAATGCCCCAGCGAGTTCGGATAGCTGTGTCTTTAAAAGGGGGTCGGCGCAGACAAAGTTTGGGTTCTTCGCAAGCCAATCCGGATTGTACTGTTGCCACAAGGCAACAAACGGTCGACACGCAGTGAATGTCAGGACGAAGAAGGCGACGGTATAGGCGATGACAAAAGCGATGGCAGCCCAAAGTGCCAATTTGAATTTTCGGCTGTATGTGCCCTGAACCAGCCTGCGGTAGAACATGAGAACCGATACTTTCGTGAGGCAAGTACTCCAAAGGAATAGCGATTCGATAATGAAGGCCACCTGAAAAGTCTTAGCAAAATGCTCAGTCATTGTCGGTGAAGACTTACCAGTCCTCCTTTCCACCAATCCTCGACTGGGATATCCCAGATATGCTTGTTGAATCCATAGCGATTCACAGCTGAATGAATCAGCCAAGAAGACGGGATTTTGCTGAGCATACATACATAGTATACAGACTGCGGTCATCAATGTGCCCGATATCCAGGCGAGGAAGATGAGGACGTCGTCAAAGCCAGGCCGACCAGTGGTAGAAAATCGGCTAATGATACGGATCCAGACCAGGAATGTCACAATGATCTGTATCGTCAATGCGTAGGCCGGTAGCCAATCTCGTTCTGAATGGTCTTGAATATTATAGTGAGTTGTAGCCCGAGGTGCCAGTAACGAAGATCGCATTTTCGTTGGTATCTACTCGAATAGCCGCATGTATTTTGGTCAGTAGGGGGATCATAGACATAGCTCTCATCATTGAAAGTGAGCCATGACAATAATGTTCGGAGAAAAAGATACGATACGGAAACAAGAAGTTCTTGAATCGTTTGAAAATACCCGTAAAGAATCCGTAGAAAACCTCTCAAGCCAATCGGCGACGTCTAGAGATTCATGCGAGGCTTAGCATGGGGACATATGGGGCTCGGAGGCTCCATTGAAACACAAGATCGTTGTGTGATGGGGACAACTGGCGAACGGCGGACGAAGCACTGTATAGGAACAATCTCGGTACGTACTGCTGTAGCTACAGCTGCACTCGCAGCTCACGGACATGGGAGACCCACAACTAATTGTTGTTTATCGTGCGATTTGTTGATCGATGCAATGACTCGCCTCATACATCGCAGCTCGAAGCGATGAAGGGATGGAAGATGATAAAATAGAAGATAAGAGCTGGTCTGTAGTCGCAACCCAATGCAAGCCTGGACGAGTATGGCCGGAAACTGTTGAATTTAAAGTCTAAGTTAGCCCAGTGACATGCGTTTGGCCTCCCATCTCTTCGGGATGTCCAAGCGTCACGGACTCGAGACAGTTTTGGCGTTGCTGAGGGGTACGAGTTCTCGTATATCGCTCGACGTGCCATCCGGGTATTGTTGACGAGCATGTAAAGCCTGCACAGCGACCCTGAAAGAATCCATGTCCGACATGTGCATGTCGAAGGAGGTGCATGAGCTTTGCGGGGAAAGCATGCGATCTCATCAGTCTGCACCTTCGAAGATGAAATCTGTCCACGACAGCCCTCTCGACACTCTCAGAGGGACACCAGTAGTTTTGCCGCAAGTGTATGGCTACTTTGAGAAGCTGTGGTATCAATACTGGCAGCTCCGAATTGGGACCTACTGATTCAGACAGCCAGGTCAAAGTGGAAAGCCGAAGAGACTGACTGGTGGCGGTGGAGCCGTTCTCGGCAGCATCCATTTCCATTCACACCTGCATTCAGCTTCAAGAAGATCGCGATAGGAAGGGGATCTGGTAGCCGAAAGAAAAACACATGTGTGACGAATCAAAACAGCCATCGCTGAGAAAGGGTCCTGGATGGATGATCTGAACGAGTTCGCTTACTGTGAGTCCCATCATGGGCGGTTCTGTTCACAAGGGCATGGTTTACTGCGAGGGCAGACATATCCAGGTTGGAGTTTGTTGTTGTTGGTAGACGGGAAAGATGTGAAGAATCAAGGTCACGGCGGAACGGGCAGTAGTGCCGGAGCAAGCCGCAGTGGAGATGGGCTTGACTTGCCCTATCTAAGGTCTAAGCGACCCTAGCAACTCGTGGGAGTGCATACCTAGCCTCTAGTCTTCGCTACGCCTACTCGGATACTCTTCATCGAATATCTTCGTCTTGGCCACGGGACTTGTACGGTAGTTCTAACCTTTAGACCGTCTTAAGAGAGAGTAACGTAACATGAATCAGTCCCTTAGATCATCACAAAAGAGTCATAAGAAAGACATTTTAAATTCGTGCCAAGATGTAGCTGTCATTCTCGCAGCCACAATATAGTATTATTGTTATTATTAGTATTTTTATTATTATTACTCCAGTACTACATCACTATCTTATCATATCCCAAACTAGATATCGACTAGTATAATCAACTGACTATCACCAACCACCACCCCATCTCCATCCTACGAAATCTCCTCATTAACCTCATCCCCCTTCTTCCCCCTAAAAACCCCCCTAACCATCCCAACAACCTTCCCAGCCCCACCAAACAAATACCCAACCCCAAAGCTCCAACCCCTAATTCGAACGGTATAAACAAAGAAATACACAAGCGCCCAATTACTAACACAAAAAGCGAGGAAGATGCCGAAATCGCGCCATCGCTGCTCATAAGCAATATTGAGCGAGCTGAGATACTGGTCGCCGACGGAATAAGGACAATACTGGCAGTCTGTCGTGGCAGTGGGATTGACGAGATAACCACCGGCGCTCCGAGCAAATGTACCGGCGTAGGCTTCGCAGGTTTGTCCTGGTGGTGAGTTGAACCGGGCTGTTTCTTTATCGGTGCAGCGGACGGGGATGTTATGGAGCGTGGCTCCGAGAACGCCGCCGATCCAGTATGTTGATGGGTTGACATAGTACATCCTGTCCGTGTGTTAGTATCTGTAAGCTCTACAGTATTGTCACTTCTATGAGAGGTACATACCAGTATTTCCAGAACACCGGTAGACTTGCATATGGTCTAACAACGCCATTGAACAGGGAGAACATAACAAAGAAGAAAGGCAAAACATTGGAGATGACCGTGAACGAGGGCGCGAAAGCACAAATCCATTGGCCCCAACTAGCTTGGAAGAGGAAGAATAGGAGTGTCATGAGGTAGACATATCCAGATGTAGCGGAGTCGGTTGGGAGACCAGTGGGCCAGTACCATAATGCCCAATCTGCAGGTGTCAGTCAGTATTGCGCCTAATAATAACTGATCAAAATTCTTACAGATTGTTGCTCCCACAATAGCGATGGGGATCTCGGCAACCACCATTGCTGTCGTGAAGGGAATCCAGCCATAGATCCGGCTAGGTAGTTCTCGTGCCTGCCACAGAGCCATGTTCTGATAGAATTTGGGAACGACGGCGTTGACAATTGTAGGTGGGAAGACAACGATCAGGAATGATGTGAACATCCTGTTCTGCAAGTCTTGGATGGAGTTACCGAGCATGTAGAAGGTGAATCTGCAAGTGTTAATACAATTTCTTCCCAGTGGAGACAAAGATAGTTACCCATTGAAGATACCAATGATGACCGAGACGAAGAGCTTACCATACAAGTACGATGGATCGCGCCAGTACTGTGTGAATACTCGTTTGGTCAACATGGTCGTTTGCAACCAGATCGGTGCAGCAAACTCGGTCTGATCTTCATTCTCACCACCATCGTCCTTAATTTCGTTCTTCCTCTTCTCGTGGATGCGTCCAATTTCAGCTAGAACTTCTTTCTGGTTTTCACTGTTGCGCCACTCCTCGCTCCAATCAATACGGCTGCCATCCTTGTTCTTACTGCTCTTCGCGGCTGTCTCGAGAATGAATTCTGCAACGTTTTTGTTCTTCGGGCAGTCGACTCCACGGTCACTGAAGTATCTGATAACATCACTTCCACTTTCGCCAACAGGACCGAAGTAGAATGTGTTGCCACCAGGATTCAGAGCGAGGATTGTGTCGAATTGCTGGATGAGAATAGATGATGGTTGATGGATCGTGCAAATGATGGCCTGGCCGGCATTGGAAAGCTTCTTTAAGAATCTCACAATCGAGTAAGCGCTGTTTGAATCCAATCCAGAAGTCGGTTCGTCCAGGAATAGTAGAAGTCCGGGCTTCGCGGCCAGCTCGACTCCTATAGTCAATCGCTTTCGCTGTTCCACTCCGAGCGAGCTGATAATAGTATCTTGCATGGATTGAAGCTCCAACAAATCAATGATCTTGTCCACATACTCGATCTTCTCGCTCCTCGGGATCTCCTTGTCTTGTCTCAAGATCGCAGAGAATTCCAGAGCCTCTCGAATAGTAGCCGTTCCATCGTGAAGATCCATCTGTTCGCAAAAGCCAGTACCACGTTGGAAGGCCTTTCCGAGCTTCGCACCATCAACGAGCATATCTCCAGACACAACACCAGTCTTTTGACGCTGTGAAAGTGTGTTAAGAAGCGTGGTTTTTCCTGCCCCTGACGCTCCGACTAATGCTACCATTTTGCCAGGTTTTGCGTATCCGGACACTCTGTTCAGCAGCTTTCGTTCACCTCCCAGATAAGGGACGGTGTACTCGACGTCCTGCCAAGTGAATACTTTGTCGCTCTTAGCCAAAGATTCCAAAGCCTGTTCTTCCGTCTTCACAGCCTCGAGATTGGTCTCACTACTTCCGCCACTGGATGCTGGGACCGGCTCGCCTGCAGCTTCCTCGTCGCGAGCCTTTTGGTCTGCTTTGACGACTGCCTTCGTCCGTTTTGACTTTTTGAAGACCAATGCTCCGCCACCGCCACCAGACGAGAAATTGATGAGCTCAGTTGCTAGGATGGTGACTAGTATATATAGCACTGTGAATGCAATGACAACACCGAAGTTTCGCCATAGATTTGACCGGCTGTAGGAATAGGTGGTACCAAGATATGAAGACCCTGAGACCGTCCTCGAGTTCGGAGCGGCTCCTGTAAGACTGCATCCTTGGTAAGCTGGATCAATATTCGGTCCTTGCGGAATGAGATTCGATGGGGCGCATGCCAGTTGTCGATTGCTGAATTCATTGGTCAATACGCCCTCGAAAGCATAGGCGACTGGGCTGACATCTGGTGACTGTTAGTAGATTTCGTACATTGAAACAAGAATCCGAACCCTACAGTAAAGCCAACCGAACCAAATGTAGTCGCTGATCAGCTGTGTTTTTGGGATCACGTAGCCAGTATAGATGATTAAAAGATTGAGCGCAATGCCACTGAACCGTACAGCATCGTCGATAGTGGGCGACAGGGATGCAAACATTCGATACAGTGCAGTAATGCATATCGTCGTCGTGTATACAAAGAGAAGGTAAATGAAGAATTTGCTAACATCAACGTCCAAGCCTGTCATGAAGTACATGATTATTGCCTGTTATGAATTAGCAGATTTCTGGTTGAGAAAGGTTCGCAAAACCTACAAATGGAATGACTTGAGCTAGAATCACCGGGAAATCGACTACAACTCGTGCTACAGCTACAGCTGAAGGTCTGTAGAACGCGTACTCCTTGTGCCTAGCCACAACTACACGGCCACTCACTGCTTTCATAAGCTCAGCAAGTTGAAGCCAGCCGAGGAATAGGATAGAGAAAAACAAAGCACCGCCTCTGCTGAAAGCGCCTGAGGTGTCTAGAGACTCGCCATAGAATAGACTGCCAACAATCAAGCCGTTGCTGATGATGATAAATGCCTTGGTGTAGAGAGTAGTCTTGTCGCCCCAAAGCAACCAGAACTCGCGCAGAACACAGGCGTAGACCTGGCGAACAAAAGAAACGGTGTATGGTGATTTCTTTCCAACGGTCTTGTTGCTCTTCTGCTCCTTGGTAGTTTGTTCAAATTCGCGAGCGTCTGCAAAGTCGCTGCCCTTCAACTCTTGCTCATATCGTGCGAGGCTTTGCTGGATGCGTTTATAATGCTCGGAAGATCTGAATGCCATCTCCAAAGCCTCTGGCCCCTTGGGCACTGAATTTGGGTCAACATCATCTCTGAAACGACGCTCGTTGGGGTCCGTGACAGCTGTGAGGAAATCTGGTGTTGTTTGACGCTCTGGACAGTGATATCCGAGGTCGAGAAAGTATTGTTTAGCTTCCCGAGCTGGGCCTTCGAAAACACACCGACCGTCATCGATGACCATCACCTTATCCATCACTTCGTAAATGCCCTCTCCGGCTTGATAGAGAGTGACAAATGTGGTGCGGTTCGAGATGTCCGTCATCACTCTCAATGACTTGGCGTAATCGAGAGCGGTGGAACTGTCGAGACCTCGAGTGGAATTGTCCCAACATACGACTGTCGATTTGGTGGCCAGAGTTTCTGCGATGGATACTCGCTTCCTCTCTCCACCACTGACGCCTCTTGTGTATTCATCTCCAACCAAGGTGTATTTCGTATGGGTGATGCCAAAGATTCGCAAAAGCGCGTTGATAATGATTGGAACTTCATTCTTTTCCCGCTTCTTCGTCTTGTTCATGAGGGCAAACTTCAGTGTCTGCCAGACGTTCAGGGAGGCGAAGTGCTGGTCATCTTCCGGGTTGTAATTGACCTCGCCACGAAACATTTTGTTTTGCTTGCCCGCAGAAATCCCGCCATACGAAATGTTGCCTTCCACGCCTGCATATTCTCCACGTTGATTGGCAATGGCTTTCAAGAACGTCGTGCATCCAGATCCAGGTCGACCAAGGACCAGCATCATCTCTCCATCTCGCAACATTCCGGAGAAGTCGTTGATCAAGGTTCTCGTCTGCGCGCTTCGCCCAAATTTCAGGTTAGGAATATAGCCAGTGATGATGCGGTACAGATCCGGTCCAAACGTGCCCAGGACAGCGTCAGGAAGTGTCTTCACAAAGGTAGCCGTTGAACCAGCGCCCTTGACAGTCAAGTTCTTCCATACCACGCCAACCTTTTTGGCAGATCGATCGTCGACGCGCTTCTCAAAATGCCCATCCTTCATGAACTGCTCCAGCTCAAAGTCATCTTCGTCATCGTTTCGAGGTTTCTTCTCTCCACCTTTCTCAATGTCACGATCTTCGTTGGTCGTGTTCTGTGGGTCTGAACGATTCGAGCGAGTTCGCTTTCCACTCCCACCAGTGAGTGTGCGAAATAGCGAATTCGACTCTGTTTGATCACGGTCGCGTTGAGACCGTGATCTCGATATTGCCGTAAGATCTTTTCTCAAAGTTTCATAGTCGGCCATAGCTATGCGCCGACTCTCGATCCCAGTATCTCTTTCTCCCCAAGTCCCATCATAGTTTATATCACTCGCGGCTGGCGAGGGTAAAGCTGTTGTGTCGCCGGTGTCTGCCATTTCTGCCCTTCGGTTCTCCGTATGCCACTGGTTTTCTCTGGCTTCCCTCCGGCGACGGTCATCAGGCAAAGTAGAAGCCCACATCCTGACGAATCTCGCTGTGAACTGTTGAGCGCACGAGGGACGCGATGGAAGGTGAATGAAGGCGGATCAAGTCCAATGGCATACCTGTTGCGTCATGATGAATAGGGACATTTTCCATGTCGATCATGCTTAGAGCCTCCCGCCTTAACTCAGTTAACGCCGTTCTCGTCCGCGCTAGATATCGTTATCGGACCGCATCGTAGCTGCCGTTTTGTCCACTCAATGGCCTTGATCCTTCTATTCCCGAACCTTCTCGGGTTGCGGCAGCGAGCGTGAAGTGGATCGCATAAGGCGGTCAGGGGAACCGAAGAGTCATGCAAAAGGAACTCCATCTTATTCATTAGTCAAGCAAGCCCCCGCGGATGGGTTACTGAAAGCGGATATGCTGTGGTGACAAATGGGAGTTGCGATTGTGGTGAGAATTGGAGTTAAGCTACCAGTAGAATACCGTAACCGTAGTAGCAGTTCATCGGCTGTCGGCAATGGAACGTGTAGGGTAGCATATTACGCGACCGAGTGGCCAACCCTGGCCACTTCAGTCATAAGGGTGCACCGTAAACGTGCTCTCGGCAACGACTCATGACTCGTAAACCCGTCTATCTAGCGTGAAAGGAGACAATCGAAGAAGAGCAAGTCCACCTCCTCCTCCTCACGCAACGCTCCCGAACCCTCCTCCTCCTCAAATCACTCCATATGCCTCCCCTTCCTCTCAAGACCATCAACCATCGTATGAATAACCACCCTCCAAGAATCAGAATTAAAATCCAAGTTCCCAACCAGCGCCCCAATCCCACCCACACTCTCCATAAAAGCCCTCAACACCTTCTTCTTAGCATGATAAACCAACCAATCGTCCCATCCATTCAAATACAACATCTGACTCTCCGTCTCATGAAACGCAAAATCCTTGGCAATCACAACATGAGATCTTGGGTTGACGAAGGTATATGTAGCCCAGAACTCGACTTGGATGAGGTCGTGGTAGAGACGGTAGAAGCGGTTGAAGTCGGATTGGTGGAGGGAACCGTGGGCGAGGGTTTCTTCGAGTTTTTGGATGGTTATGCGCGAGGAGGTGAAGGTGCGCCATTCGTCTTCTGTCATTGGGCGGGGTGGGGTGGGTTGAAGTTGTGTAGGTGGTTGTGCGGCTTGCCATGCTTCGACGGTGTGTTTTTGCGTCGCTCGACCTTGTGTGGATAAACTGTCGTCGGAGTCCAGGTAACCGGAAGTTTCCGTCTTTGTGTCGTCTGAAGCTACGTCGTTGATTTGTGGAAGCGCGACTTGGGGAAGAGGTGAAGGTCCAAGTCGGGGCCATTCGGACTTCTCGGGTGAAGTGGACGCCAATGTTGTAGATGGAACAGGTTTCAAGTCTTTCGATGATCGGGCAGGCTTTGGTAGAGATGGCTTTGGTGGTGGATTCATTGCTGTTGATGAACCTCCAACGAGTGAATCTTGCGGCAACGAAGGCGTTGGCTTGCTAGTTTCGAAGAGATGGCTTGCAACGGGCTTACCCGCTACAATTCCCCAAGGATTCTTCGGGGGAGCTGCGACGGTTGGTGCGCTGGAAGGGGCAGGAGCAGGCTGGCCCATATTGATGTGCGGAAAATTCCATTGCGCGTCTTGCCAGTGATCGCGACGGATCCTGCCCTCCTGCCCTGCCTTTTTCAAAGCTTGAATGTATTCCTGAACCAGGCGACCCAACCTGGTATCTTCCCTCCTAGTTCCAGTCCACGCTTGCAATTTGGCGACCTCATCGTCGTGCGTCAGACCCAGGACAAACTGTTTCGCGACAGCCTTATCAATCTTGATGAGTAGGTTGCTGTCCTCATCTAACACGTTCTTCAGATACTGGACATCCTCAGCGGTAAAGGCATCCTGCTTGTTCTCGATTGCAGTGACAAGGTTTACGCGGACCTGCTCAGCGCCACGGACAACTTTGAAGTGGAAAAGGGCGACTTGGTAGAGCTTTGCTCTTTGTCGAATGGTCAAGGCGTGGCGAGGCGTCTCGATGTGCGACCATTTCGCAACATCCTCCTTGGTTTCGTTGGCGCGCATCCATTTGATGATCATTTCAAAGATGTCCACTGAGCAATCGACATGGATTTCGAATGTGTTGCTCGGATTCTTAATCTTCGCGCCCTGTTCATCTGCTCCCTTTCGAGAGAATCGTGACAGAGTATGAGCGGGAAATTTTATAAGTGAGTGTGAAGGGATGCCGCGTTCATCGAAGCACTGGATTTCAACCGTTCTCGAGGCGTTCATTTTGGTGGTTGGTGTGTCTCTAATGAAGAGTTAGCCGGCACAGAGACATAGGAAACCACAACATACTCAAATATATACGTTCAAATTCCAGTGAGCTGGTGATCCGAAGGCCAGAAGATTAGTGTACTTGAGCTTAGGAGCGTCGTTTGCGAGATGCTTTATATAAGCTGGAGACCAATGCTAGGAGTGAGACATAAGTACTGATATAATGAAATATAGCAATGGTAGTAATGTTAATGAGACAAGATTTCGGAGCAGTAGAAGAACTCTTAAGTATACCATGAGAGTGTTGTAAATAATGCATCATGTGTCCGTGAAACTGGACAATAACAAACTCCAGTGTGAAAAGTCTGCAATTGAGGGATTGTCAACAATGCTTACTAATTGCTATCGGGATTTCAGCACCACAGCAGAATAACAGAAAAGCACATACAGTTGCGGCTTTATGAAAATCAAATTATAGCAGAAAGCCACTGTCCGATGGCATGACAATCTGTAATGGTGTGACCAAAAATTGTGACTATCAAGTTTGAAGTCGCTCCTCTAATAGCTAGCTGGATAAGAATGCCAGTTGGACTACCACCAGACCCTTTTGAGTCTATCAGGTGTCTTGGGTCTGTGCATTTTGGCGTGGTCCAAACAATAGACGTGTTTATAGAGCCATCAGCATGAAGAGATTTTCTGAGAGTTCATGACAGCGACAGCATAAGGAAGAGACCACTTTCTAGGCAGATTTCTTCGCCCAAGCACGATACCAGTCGAGGCATTGGGCATTGGCAACTGACGCAGAGGTCTTCACATTGAGTCCGCACAAGATCTGCTTGACTGCTGCTTCCACCCTATATCAAATCAGTCAGTGACCCAGCTCATAGCTGGGAGATGAACTTACTTTTTTCCATTGCTCGTGACCGGGATCTCGGGACACTCGTCGATGATACCAGGAACATGCCGTGCGCTCAGCTCCTTCCGGATGACAGCTTTGATGGCATCAGAGAGCTTCTTCGAAAGTTTCTTCTTGTCTTCCATCTTCAAGAACAGGACTACCGTCTCGTCGTCATCGGTCTTCCGTCTTCGCCCGATGCAGAGAGCATCAGCAATATCCTGCGGAAAGTGCTTGAGTAGGATGTTGTATATCTCAGCGCTCCCGAATCTCACACCAGAAGGCTTCAAGATGCCGTCGCTACGTCCGAGCATGAGGATGCCACCAGTCGCAGGATTGAAACGGATGAAGTCACCATGGTGCCAAACGCCCGGAAACTGCTCGAAGTAACTGCTCTTATACTTCTCTTCTCCGGTCAGCCCCCAGAATTGGACAGGCTGACAAGGAAAAGGTTTGACGCAGACCAGGTCACCAGCTTCGCCCGTATTGGTCACATTCTTGCCTTCATAGTCCCATGCCTCTACCGCCATTCCAAGTCCAAGCTTTTGTATCTCACCTGCGTAGACAGGACTTAAGGGCGAAGGAGCTCCAAACAGACTTATTATGTCCGTGCCCCCTGTTATCGAACCCAAGTTGATGGTCGACGGGAATGCGTCATACACATACTTGAACGTGGATGGTGCAAGAGGTGATCCTGTACTATAGATAGCTTCGAGGGTCTTGAGCGACAAGGTCTTCAGAGGCCGAATGTTCTTTTGCTCTAGGATCGAGAGATACTTTGCCGATGTCCCAAAATGCGTAATCTTGCATTCTTCGATCAGTCGTGCCATCGCCAAGGGATCTTCGATGGAAGTAGCCGGATCCTTGGTGGACCTATACCTGAGAGGCGCCCCGTCGTACAGAACGAGCGTCGCTCCGCTGGCAAGTCCAGACACGAGCCAGTGCCACATCATCCAAGTACCTGCGCAAAATCTTAGCAAAGCGCTCATGTCGACTCTAGAATAAGGCTACGTGCAGGTGGTGAAGTAGAAAAGTACGGATCCTGGTTTCATGGAACAATGTAGAGCATGCTCCTTCTTATGCTGAATAAGGGTGCCAATTGCGCCATGCACAATGCATTTTGGAGCTAGAGGAGGTCAGTATAATGACTCGAGCTTTACGATTATTTTCAACTTACCGCCAGTGGTCCCGCTACTATACAGAATATATACAGGATGATCAGGATCCAGTTGCTCGAATTTCAAACTATGTTCCCAAGTGCATAGTGCAAGAAACTCGTCCAAGGTAAAAGTCCGACCTTCCGACAATTTGACGTTCGCAAGGTTGGTTTCAGCCTCTGGAACAGTCGGAATTACTACCACAGCTCTCAGGCTTGGGAGTTTGGCAACGATATCTTGAACCTTTGGTAGAGCAGGGTGGCTTCTCCCATTATAGAAACTGGCATTATCCGCGAAGAGAAGGACGGGCTCAATCTGCTCCATACGGTCTAACACAGCCTGCACGCCCGTATCAGGGCTGACCGCAGTCCAAATCGCACCCAGGGACGATGCTGCCAGCATTGCTACCAGAGTATTCGCATGGTTCCCACAGTACCCAGCGACTCGCTCGCCTGCCTTCACACCACACCCCAGCATTCCTGCTTGCATTGCTCGAACTTTTTCCCGGAGTTCGACCCAAGACACGGTCTGCCGGGATGTCTCAGTTGCTGCGATGATAGCCGGTGCATTTTCATCTGGCTGCTTTGCAGGGAATAGTAAGTTCTCTGCAAAGTTGAGTTTGGCCCCAGCAAACCAGTTTGCACGCGGAAACATGGGTGCTTTCTCATCCACGACCTATGAGGGATTTCAATTAGCGACTCGTCCAGTATGCAGACGGGTGTGGCGTACAAGATCATATGGCTTGGACGCTACAACGCCAGTTGTCTCCCAAACCTCTCCCCAGAACGCAGCGATATTCTCTATGCTCCACTTATGCAGATCATCATACGTCTTCAGCTGTAGACTATGCTTTCTGTTTATAAGCACCATGAATTTGTACATGGCAGTGGCCTCGCGGTCTGGAATAGACTGCTCCCAGAGCTTGATGGCGCTCTTGTCATTGAAGCCATTGCTTCCGGCCATCATGTTTGTTGTTCAAAAAACGAGTGATGGCTAATGAGATTCAAGAGACTTGGCCATACACTGCTTCGAACTCTTGCTTTCGCTTTGATACTCCACAATTTCCGGATTCAGAAGAGTTCCTCGTATTCCGCTGGCTTCAAATGAGAGTGCTCAGTCTTTATTCTCGCAAGATGATGGGTTAGATGTGATGAGGATGTTGGTGTTGACGGCGAGGGTTTTGATGTCGTGAGAGAGCTCGGATCTCTCATCACTCAACCAACAATTTCATGCGCGACCACGACGTCAGCCACTTGCAAACGCCCAGCAGTACCGTCACCATAGGATGCCGTTCTCCGCTAGTACCAGCTCAAGAAGACTCTCCTCTCAAGAAGGGGCTGCGCCGCCGCGAAAATGCCCGCCTGATCTGAGACGTAAGGAACCGGCCCGCCGAAGATTCTGAGTACGACGCGCGGGGTTGACCAGTCATGGCCGAGGGAAAACATGTGCGCTAACAACCAAACGGACTCTGAAGTCCTGGGGTTGAGCATTATTGTCCGTTTGTCTGATTCTTGACTATCTACTGTTGAAGGCGTATCGACGCGTTATACTTGCACGATAAGCATGTCTATTCAGAATCCGACCCCACCCGTAATCCTGTTCGGATACCATTCCTCCCCTTTCACCAATAAATTACATCTTGCACTTCGAATCAAGCGAATACCGTATCACTATGTTCAAGTACCGAGTATGATGCCGCGGCCGTTTCTGCGCAAGGCTTTCAATCTAACGTAATCAAGTTCCTCGACAAACATATCTAGCAGAACACTGACCTCCTAAAGATACCGAAAGATTCCCGTTTGCGCTATTGGACACGATGTGTACTGTGATACAGCAGTCATCTTGGAGGCTCTCGAACAGTTCTTCCCTGGGACCCCAAGTCTCTACCCCAAAGACCGCAGTGGAAGAAACAACCGAGCTCTGATAAGAGGATTTGCCAGCTATTGGACCGATAGACCATTTTTCCGGGTCACGACTGGTTTGATCCCTGGCGTTGTTTGGCAAACATCATTTGGGGTTGATCGCGCAGAATTGATTGGCCACAAATTGAATGCAGCAAAACTGGGGAAGAAGACTCCTCAAAATCTTTCAGCTTTGGATCTACATTTTTCGATTCTTGAACCGCAGTTTGCTGAATCAAAGGACGGCTGGATATTCGCTACAGACAATCCTAGTTTGGCAGATGTAGCTCTTTGGTATCAACTACGATGGGGAATCGATATTGCTGCTGGAAATGGCATCAACAATTTGACTGGTGGTGGCACGACAGATCGGGCAGAAGATGTGACAGGATCTGTTTTCAACGAGAAGAGATATCCTTGTCTTTGGCGATGGTTTCACGCTTTCGAGAAACATATTGAGAGCCTTCCTATCATGCTGAAGGACTGCTCAGAATATGAGGCGACAAAGATGTTGAAGGAGTATGAAGGCGGTAAGATGGAACATTTACGGACTCCTGCGTCTCCACATTCAGATCTTGATGACCAGAATGGCCTTGTCACAGGTGCGAAAGTCAGTGTTGCGCCAGATGATACTGGAAGGAATAAGTAAGTCCCTTTCCCAAAGAAACTCCTCTCGAGTGTACTAAAGGCAATTTAGCCCAACGGTCGGTACTCTCATCGCAATATCGCCTGAGGAAATTATCATTAAGCCGCAAGAGCTCGACGGCCTCTCTCCTCTCGTGGATGCTCGCATTCATTTTCCCCGTCTGGGGTTTGTCGTGAAGCCGCAAGCGATGGCCAGACTGTAGATCATGTTTGATAAGCCAGATGGAATGGACTAAAATTCTGGTAATAATTAAAATGAAACACTGGTAAAATTACTGTTGGCAATCTTGAGGAAAGAAATCTGAAGGCTAGTGTGGTCTTCTATCACTGCTGGGCTTTGGAAGGACACTGGTTTTAGACGCGCTATGATACCTGGTTGATACGAAAGGATAAGTCTTGCAAACTGACCATCATCTTCGTTAAAACATTGGCTGTAGGATCAATCAATTGATCGTTCAATTGAAAGCGAGCAAGCTTTCAACCGTGATGACCTCACAAGGCTCTACTGCGGCCTCATGTAACGCTTAGCGGCTTGGCAGGGGTAGACCGCCCATATCGTATCTCTAAAGTTGAGTCGCGCCTTGTACCTCTAGCTGTCGCCAACTATTATGACAGCCTTGCACCTTTGCCTCTCCTCACAATAGATCTCGCTCTACTCAGCTGTATCCCGCAAGATCCCGCCTTGATCGAGTTCTGGGCTCAGCTTGCCTCGACCGGTGGAGCTCTCCATTTGCTACCCGGAAGCGTTCACAACGATCCACTTGACCACAGTACTGCCATACCGCCTCGATAGGTTCCCACCTCAAATTGGGACAATGCTCTTCCAATTCCACAGCTTCCAGCTCCTGGATACCTCGATACTATAGCATCGGCAGGATCGGTTTTCCTAAATGAAGAGTTGGAGTAATGCTTCGGTTGGCGGGCAAAGAAATAAGAGACTTCGGGGACTATGAGCATGAGAGGTAGTCCTGATCAGACAAGGGTCGTGAACTAGGCATTTGACAATGGTCCATACCTCCCTCTGAGCAAAGGACGCGAGAACGACTCACAGCGTCAGTTGGCATGACACCGAAATAGGTCAAAAGCTTGCTCAGCAATGGAAGATCTAGGAGGCTTTGCCCATGTATGTTTGTCCTAGTCCTTACCTAGCCGAATCAATCTAACATCGTCAGTAGCGTTTGAGAATGTCAATGATGCTCAAGAATATGGCCCTCCTCCCTCACAAGGTCAAGCTCCACTGCTTTCCTTAGATCTCATCAATTACAATTGGTCGAACTCAACGTTTTTGGGATAGTCATGCTGGGGCCATGGAATCAATTACACTTTCCTTCTGAAAACGAAGGCACAACACAAGCCCTTCTTTCGCTGACGAGCACCAATCTGGTTCAAATGGCGTTGCAACTCAAAAGTTCGAACGAATTCCTTTCGTCAATCAAACGTTGTCTGGAAGCAGCCATTAAGCCTGAGACGAACGCGGCCCTGGTCGATTCGAGTCCACTTCCCTGGGAAAAGCTTGACGCTACGATTGATGTCACAGTTCCTTTGGCCTCGCCTAGCCCGTCTCTCTTCTTCGCTGGACTTTCCGCAAGGGTTGGAAGCATGTTGCAACCTGTGGATAGCCATCATTCTGGACGGAGCTATATGTCGTCTGCAAGTAGAGGCTCGCGTCGAGGCCGGAGGAAACATCCATCTATGGATTCGAGAGCGGTGGGAGAGACAGTCAAACTTGCATGCGTATTCTGCAAAGTATCGTATAAAGCCCTCTACGAATAGAGGCGGCACGAGGAGAGCGCCCACTTTCCGCCTGTTGAAATCATCTGCGAGGACTTCGAGCCAACGAACATCAATGGGCGATGCATTTATTGCGAAGTGGGTAAAAGATCATGGGGCATCGATACTCAAGGCTTGCATCACCACGTCAACCACGAGCGCGTTTGCTACCAAAACGCAAGCTGAGAGGACATTCAGCCAGGAAGATCACTTAGTGCTGCATATTCGCCAATTATATAACGCTCCGAAGTTTCCCATGGCCGATAGGGATCGAACAATTGGACCTGGATGGAGAAAAAGAATGCGTTGTCTCGGTCCACATGACCACGCTCTCTTTTGCGGCTTTTGTGGCTTGCGCTCTGCTGACTGGAAGAGTCGCGTCAATCATGTTAGTACTCACTTCAAGCTGGACAAGATGTGTCGGAGTGGGACTGGCATATCCGTGTGTTGGGACTCACCTGACACTGCGCAAGTCCGGACCTAATCATTACTGAAATATCGCCCCCATTTCGCATTCCAGCCCCTTCTCCTCGTCCGATCCAGGGTCAAAAATCAGATTCTTCATCCAATCATTGAATATTCATCATCCGTCATGCCACCTATTAATAGCACATTCCCGCCTTCAGGGCAGGCCAAGAATGTTCCTCATTGTCCGTTGAAGAATGAGAACGCCCTTTGTGGCTGATGCAGGATAACCTCCCAAAAGTAATCAGGAATGCTAACGAGTAGTGTAGAGACTGTCAAATGAGCAAACATTTTTTCCACGAACCAGCTTGCAATGGCATGCCACATGCAGGTTTCCGCAAGACAGTCTTCCCTCACGGAATGCTACGGCGGTGTACTTAGCCTGTCTATCGCTGAGTGGGAGCCTTGACAATCATACCTTTTTTCGTCTTCTTTGCTTTTTTCTTTCACAGTCGTTCCTCGCTGGATATTCTTTTGTAGCACGCTGGTCGTGCTGTGCAATAATCACCATTCTTTCATTATCGCAACTTCCGCTACACACTACCAGCCAGAGTCCGAACTCCCGCTTTCATAGATTCCGATATCTGTTGAGATCCGACGCATAAAGTTGATCACAGCGCAGGATGGCAAAACACACGAGGGATAAGTCGCTCATTTCGAGGGCAGTTCATCGTGTCTTGAAAAACAAGCACTATCACCATGTTGCGCAAGAAGATCCTCACGAAACCCTGCTCGTCCAGAGACATCAGTACGAACCTTTACCATCCAGAGAAGAGTACACGAGAGTGGTCGTCCTTCAGCCGGCCGAAGATCTCGATGACGAGCTGGTATGCCAAATCAAAGCTATGAAATATCAAGAGCTAGGAGTTCATTTCGAAGCGATTTCCTACGCACACGATTATAGCATATTTCCAGAAACTCTGGTTTGTGTCAATGGTCGTTTTCACAGCATTATTCCAATTACTCCAAATCTCTCGAATGCTCTCAGACACCTGCGACTTCCAAATGCGACTAGAACTTTATGGGTGGATGCCATTTGTATCAATCAGGAGGATGCTCAAGAAAAGAATTCTCAGATAAATCAGATCGGCGCCATCTTTGCTGCAGCCCATCGAGTTTCAGTTTGGCTCGGGTTGCCCGACGAAGAAACTGCCGACGCCTTCGATTTCTGTCATGTACTCGCCGACTTTGCCATTTCTTGTGGACTCAGCAAAGAACATGAATTCAATGTCAAATACACTGACTGGCTATCGCCAGGGCCCAAAAGAGCGAGGACAAGTCTTGCCTGTGATTCTGTATACCAACAGAGAGGGCTTGCTTTCAAACATTTTCTGGAGCGCCCGTGGTTCCACTGTCGTTGGGGGATTCAGGAGATGTTCTTTGGACGCGCTGTCTGGGTGCATTGTGGCGCCTCGATGATAGTGGCCGACACTTTGGCGTTGGCGATCGTTACCTCCCACGTTATCAAGACCGAGCGAGCTCGTCTTGTGAAAACCACGAACGTGTTCTGGTGCGATAACATTAACAAGAATATTCTGGGTCTGGCTCATGAACTTGTTCGAGCGGAATCTGGAAGTACATCCGGCATCCATTGGTATAAGAAACAAAGCAAACGAAAACAGTATCCCATTCTTCACTTGCTCGCGGAAAATGAAGATGCATGTTGTGCTGATCCTAGGGACGTTATTGGTTCGCAACTTGGTATGTCTACCATGTCTTCCTTCAACATCGACTACAGCGCTTCCGTGGGTGGTACATACATCGATTTCGCATGCGCATGTCTTCATTCCCAACACCCAAAGCAATCACCGTACAAAATTATCCACCACGCTGTTCGTTGGAAGGAAGATTCCAGTATCCCGGACACACTAGATCAAGAACAGGAGGAGCTGAACCTGCCATCTTGGGTACCGGATTGGCGGAGGAAGAAACCCGGGTTGCTTCTCACGAGCTATCCGAGTGTATTTCGGACAGCGACGCATTTTGATGCGAGATTTTTGGTTTCAAGGGACAAACGACGGATCATTGCTGCTGGGGTGAGAGTTGGGGCAATACAGAAGCAGAGTTGGTGTGCCACTCAATCCCTGCAAGCGCAATGGGTGGGAGAGAAGTATACGGACAAACATGCGCGATATCAGCTCCTTGGTTGGAAACGCATATTCGAGAATATCCTTGCGACAAATGGAAGTGGCATCCTCGCTTCAGCTCTCATCGCCGGTGGCCGCCCCTCTGAAATTCGACAGATTCTTAGTCCACATTTGGATTGCACGACGTTAGAAGATATCTTTGATAGCTTATGCGCGCATATCCAATTAGACGATGACATGAAGAATTGGCCGGAATCAGCACGAGATTATTTCCGCTGTTTCCAGATCGTTATGGAACAGAGGACGCTGTTCGTGGTTGAGGATGGGAGAGGGAAATGGATCGGGATTGGACCTCAGGGCTTGAGGGGTGGAGATTCGCTTCTTGTGTTGATGGGGGCGGAGACGCCTTTTTTATTGAGACCTGTGAGGTGTGGAAGTGAGGTGCTTTATGAGGTTGTTGGAGAGTGTTATGTTCATGGATTGATGAAGGGGGAGGTGTGCGATTTGTCGTTGTGTGAGGAGGATTTTGTTATTATTTGATGAAATGGAGAAAGTGGGGAGGATGGATCTATGACGCCAGCTTGGCAGCAGTAGGGGTTGTTGAGGAGACTGGTGGTTGATGGAGTTGTATGTAAGGGTCATGTTTCTATCTGGTATACAATGCGTCGATCCGATCTCTGCGTTTGTGCACTGGAAATGGGTACACGAGACTGACCGCTTTGTATACCTCGTCGCCTTGAATCGCCTGTCAGATTGCTACTCGGTAATGGGTTGCATTTTGGGTGAGTTGGGCAAGCGATTCCGTCTGAAGGTGGTCTATGCGGTAAGGCGTTGTTGCGTTCAAGCTTCTTGAACGCGGAATGGATCTGGATGGGTACAATACTGTAAGAGATGGTTAGGCTTCCTTCAGTCGTCATCTCACCTTTACACATTAACAGTCTTTCCCGCTAAAACTGTCATCGATCCAGTCCAACTCTCAGTAAGCCGGTGCCGGTTTCTGGTACCAGGTATAATGTGATGTTCAAGAGAATGCAACGAGTCCTGGAGTGGAACGGATGGTGTTTGTGTTCATGATAGGTGTAGAGGTGATGGATGTCTGGGTTTTTTCGTTGATGTTTGTCACGTCCTGGCGATTGGATTGGCGGATGAAGGCTTACCTTTGGGATTCGTGTTTGGGGTGGCTTCTGTTGTTGGGGTTTTTTTTGGGTTTTCTGGGTCTTTTGGGTCGAGACTGTGTGTTGCTTGTTGGTTGGGTGTGGTTCCTCTTTGTTCGAATGTGGTCACTCTTTGTTTGGAAGTGGCTGCTGCTCTTTGTTCGACGTGGTAGCTCTTTTTTCGAGTGTGGTTCCTCTTTGTTCGATGTGGTAGCTGTTTTTTCGGTGTGGTTCATCTTTGTTCGGTGTGGTGGCTCTTTTCTCGAATATGGTTCCTCTTTGTGCTAATGTGGTTACTCTTTGTTCGAAAATAGATGCTCTTGACTCAAAAGTGGTCGCTAGTCGTCCGAAAGTGGCATCTCCAGCTCCCTCGAGTCGAATGTGGATGCAAGATGAGTCGAAAGTGGTATCCTACGCAGTTCTTGTGACTTTCTCGGAAACGAGAATGAAGTATTTGGCATGCTAAATCTCATAGCATATAAGAAGCCCATCAACTCACCCTCGATTTTTGTTTTTCCAGCAAGTGCCTACACAAATTCACTGCCTCCCATCCCGACCCAGAAGAAAAAAATCTTTTCGAAATCATGAAGGTCACTGATATCTTCGTCACCTTGACTATCGCCTTGGGTGTATCTGGTAAGTCTAAACCTACTCTCACTCCTCACCCCTCCAGATCTTGATAATAAGACTCAGTTTCAGCGCTCAAATGTACCGACCCAGGAGCAAACACCTGCACCGGCAACACCCGTTGCGTCGACGTCCCCGTCATCCCCACCGAACCACAGTGTCAGACATGCCAGCCTAAAGGCAGTGAGTCTTCTCGTTCTCTATAACCGCACATGTGTACTAACTCGTAACCGATCTATGCACCTCCAATATCAATTGTTGTTCTGGAAACTGCATTGTGGAAGGCGATGAATTGTTGAGTGGCGGTTTGGGTGGGAATGCGCCGCTGCCTGAATGCGCTTGAACTTCTCGTAGCAATAATCAAGCTGAGTGGGAAGGAATTGTGAGAAGGGATGTTTTTACTTGATATTCGATGTTGTATCCGTATATACTGTAGTGCCGATTTTTCGTTCCGTCGCGTTTACCTTGGAGGTGTCATTCGTTTGCTGTATTCTGTCTATAGATTGGTAATAAAGGATCCGTTCCAAGAATCTTACTTTGATCTTGGAGATTGAGATTCCATAGCGAGGGTATCGTCCATGCCGAAAAGATGCCGACCTCTCCCAGTGTGGTGGACGGTTCAACTGGCTTCTTAGCAGGGTATATGACGGTAAATAGACTACGGATTTGGGAATTGACTACGTGGGCTCGGTCTAGAGATTGCTGGGCTGCGCGAAGGGCGCGGAGTCTCCTGGTGGTGAAGTGCTGGGATGCCTGGTGGTGACATTGTACAAGCTAGTTGGGCCTTACGTACGCCCCGAAATGGCCTTAGGCCGTCAATTAAACAAATCCATGCCGAGAAGAGAGATGCCGTGTGCAAAACAAGGATTTGGGGGAAAGGATTGTGACCAGGCGGATCAACTATCCGCCTAAGCTTCCCCGCCCCCCGCCCTATATGGGCTGATTCCAGTTCGTCCACAAACTTAGGCTTACTCGACGTCGTCGACCTACCCGCCCTACCGTTAGGCGAGAAGGCGGAAGCAGGGTATAATATATCGGGTTACGGGAGAAAGTCCGAAAAAAGTAAGATTATAAGCGGAGCCACGGATCTAAAAGTAAGATTTTGAGAGGGGTGTTTACTTCCTAATTGGGATAATTATATAGAAATTCTTTTCTCTCCCTATACTACCGGGCTGTAGGCCGGATACTACCTCCTAGAATTTACGCTGCAATCCGGCGGCGGATGGTTGACATGCCTTATTGTCACTGGATGGAGTAGTTGGGTGTAGTTACGATTGTGTTTTCTTGTTATCTTGTCGTGATTGTTTAGTTTCCTTGCCCGGCACGATGGATACCAAGGTGTGGGCTGAGGTTTTTGTGCCTTGTGTGCACCAAAATGACACCAAAATGACATAGAATTTTAGTGGTTTCATTGCGAGATAATCATCGCCTTGGGTTTTTAATTGGGATCCCTAACAGGAATACCGTCGTTTGCAAGGAGTAGAGCAATAATTTGAGCTATCAACATATTAAAAACGATAAATTGTCCCAGACCAGACCAATTTCAATACCGTGAAAACATCACACATTAAAGTGTCGTTCCATGTCCTTTGACACCGCATGCACTGGCCTTACGTCTTCGGTTCCATCTTTGTAATATCCTCCCCAATCTTGACATCGTCATCAAGCAACGCAGAAACAACCCTCGTCTCCGTCCGCCCTGGGCCCAATCCCTCCCCATTCCCATCCACCTCAACCTCAGGCAGCAAAGAAATAGCCCTCGTCTCATTACTCGCAATGCTCACCCCCTCCGGCTCAGACTCAGGCTCAGGTTCAGGCAATATACTCATTTCCCTCAAACTTCCCTCCCTAATCCTAGTTATCCCGTCCGCAGCTTGCGTCGGCGACTCTCTCGAACTCCCTCCCCGCATTAGACTTCCCTCTCTCGTACTCCCATTCTCCGTCCCACCCGTAAACTCCGCCATCGGTAAAGTAGGGCTTTCACAAGGTGTACTTTCTTTCTCATAACAAGCCGGTGGCGGACTTTCCAATTCTGCTGGAGTCTCACAAGTTCCCCTGGGGTATTTGGCCTCTAATTCGTGATCGAGCTCTGATCCCCTCATTTCTTTGTAAGCGTAGATCTCTTCCGCGTGGAGTTCCTTGGGTTCGTCGTCGTAGGGTGTGTCAGGTGGGTGGTCATAGGGGTTTGGTGTACTTTGTGTATCCGTTTCGGGTATGGCGCGATTGCTGTGTTTTTTCCACAATATAGCTAGGGCGAGGATGGCGAAGGAACCTAGGGCGCCACCGATAACGCCGCCAGCGATGGCTTTCACGTTTGGATGGTTTAGGAATTTGGGAGAGGATTGAAATGCGCTTACGCCTGCTGTGAAGGGCGGTGCATTGTTTGGATTGGTGGTGATCTTTACTGGATCGAACATTTTTGCGAGGGCGGGGTGGGCAAAGCCGCCTACTGGTGAGTTGAAAGTCGCGCCGCCATCACCGCTGTGTGGATAATTAGTATATGGGAGATCTCAGTCGGATGAGAGGTACATACGATCCTCCAATCACTCGGACGACTTTCTCAGGGACCCGAAATGGAGGGCTTTGAGGTCCAGGCAAATAAGTGCCCCAAGTGCCCAAACTCAAATCAAAGATTTTGACACCTTCCACCGGATCGCACTTCATCGTTTCTAGATTTGTGGGAATCTGGCCCGAAGTTTCGACTCCATACATGGCCGCATCGAGAGAACCGCCGATGGAAATCATATGATTAACGCTTGCCCAATGACACGAGTGTCCAAATCGTCCATCCGCGCCGCCGGGGTTGAGCTTTGTCCATGTGAATGACGGGAGTGAGATAACCCAGACGTCGTCATACATGATATTTCGAATAGG
This sequence comes from Venturia pyrina ICMP 11032, assembly GCA_000738655.1. Taxonomy (NCBI): domain Eukaryota; kingdom Fungi; phylum Ascomycota; class Dothideomycetes; order Venturiales; family Venturiaceae; genus Venturia; species Venturia pyrina. The sequence goes on from JEMP01000016.1 coordinate 215,781, forward strand.
ATCGTAGCCACCGTACATGTAACTGAGCTCTAGTTAGAATACAGCAGAAGGCGTTCAGGTATGATATTAGTGGCTCAATAATCTGAAATACCAGCGTACTGGATAGACCAGGATTAAGGCTCGCTACAAGCGACGATCAGGGAAAATTGCTTACAAGTTGTGGCTAGAACCATCTTTTGGCGATTTTGGCATTGGAAGGACGCAGAAATCAATTCTGGGAGGCGGAATATCGCCAGTGGTTGGCTGTGAGAACCATACTGGATTTTGCTCTTGCCATGAGTCGCAGAGAGAGACATTTTCGAATCCAATCTATTAACAATTAGTTGTGCGTCCATTGTAATGTAAGGACCGAATCTTACCAGTGCCCCATTTCGAGCATTGTTGATACTCAGATCGACGCTGTACATGCCGCCGAATGTGATCAGGCTGCCATTCACAGTCTTTCCAAACCCTGGGGCATAGACTAAGCCACCTGCAATGCGGGGAGGCCCAAGACTTTCGGTGGAGGTATTCCTAGCTGTCACCTTCCCAAACATGTCGACAGTCACCAGTCCGCCCACGTAAGTTGTGTGGTCATTGGTTGAGGTTGACAAGCTTCCCCCAACATATTCTCCCATGGTGTACATGACACTCGAAGATCCTCTATCGATCTGACCATTCAAAGCGAAACCAATTCCTAAATCCACCGCCTCTGCAACTGATCCCCAATTTGGACGTCTTGGGATCGCATAACTAATGTCATACTGCGCCCATTTCATGGATGCGGTGTCATAAGACCAGAGTGAGTATTTATCGTCGGCAGGCGGTTTCCAGTCCACGTCAGAAGTGTTCGCTAGAAAGGTCGAACCACCGAAGGTGAATAACCTGCTATCATTGGGGGGCCCTCGCCATAAACCGCCCCGGACCATGTTAGGGGGATTAGATCCCATTGAGGAATCCCCAAAGCGCCCAATTCGCTTTTCAGAAAAGTTGGTTTTCGTGTCCCAGGGCTTGCTCAAGTCAATCTCAAACATATACTTGTCTCGTCCACAAGTTAGCTTATCATGTCATGGAATTGAGGACAGCTACAAAGAAAACACATACTGAATCCAAGCCAGGTGTTGCCTGCCTTGCGGAACACTTGCACGCCACCATCGATAAAGATTGAGCTGTCCCTGAGCATGGCTAGTACAGTCAGTGAGTGCACTCTAGGCCATCCTCGTCTAGTAATTACCGGAGTGATGCCATCTTGTGCATCTGTCGCGAACAGCGTCAAATTCAGTGGTTGCGGCGAAGCATTGAGCAATGAAGAGCAGAAAGGCCAAGCGCAATGCGAGCACCGTTGTGCTATCGGCCGAATGTGACATTACGCAGAGAAAGGAGACAAGCCGGCATAGAGAGCAGGCAGTTTAAACTATGTGATTAGCAATTGAGAAGTAGCTTCCCGCATTGGTGTTCGACGGTTCAATCGCTCGTTCGTTGAGTACGACGCTTCTGAGGTGATGTTAAACTCGGCGATTCAAATTCGCCAAAAATGTTTTGCTGTGCAAGGCATTCATAAGAATGTCTGCCCTACAAAGCTAAAGAGATCTGCCTGTTTGGTGATTATGCCAAGTCACTTTTGACTCCGAACCTCATTCAAAAAGAAGAGCTTTTCATCAGAAGCACTATAATTGATTAATTGATCCGCAAAATGATCTCCTAGCGGCCGTTCCAGAACCTAAAGTCAGGGAGCAAGCTGGTTGAATAACTGCATGCACAGTAGATTCTATCTATAAGTCTAGCGGTAACCCAGTTGGCTGTCTAAGCCACCTCGCACCTCTGCATCCACGAGGGTATTATTGGCGGGGCATGCACGTGACCAAAACCCTCTTCGTACCTCATTACTCTTCTTTCCTTTGCTGCGATGGTGTTGAAATCTCAATTCTAGAGGTACTTATCATACCTAGACTCAGCCTTGTGCAGGAGACCTCCACCGGGAATTTTATCAGTGTTAACGCTTCTGAGGTAGGCACAGGACATGCAAACTGAAGTATTCGATAAGGCCCTCTTGATAGACGGCATTTGGCAAGGTGCCGGTGGAGACGTATCTGAGCGCTTCCTTATCGGCACAACATCCGGAAGAGTGGCGCCAGAAGTGAGGCACAGTGCCAATAATGATACCGAGTCCATGGGTAGCGGGCAGTTTCCCTTGCTGTCAGATTGTCCAGGTCGAGGGGTTGCATGGGAGGATTGACTTTACTACGATCCTAGTCCTAGGCGGGCTAAAAGAGACTTTTCATCAGAGGTCAGATTCATCAGCGCGAACCATTGGGAATAAGACCTAGAAGAAAGATTGCGGAGGCAGGGACCCTGAAGTGATCGGATCCAGGGCCCGTGTGGCATCTTGAGATCAAGTTGCCATATTATTCGAAGGGCTCCAGGTTGCGCGGCCTGTCTGTACCGTGTACTACACAGTATTCCCCACCCACTCCGTTTGGTGCAATCCCGCGAACGACGAATGATACTGTAGTTGCATGGCTATTAGTTGTTAGCGCTTGATCCATGCTTCTATCCTCAATAATATACCAGTATCCGTTCTCGATTCCACCCGCTACTTTCCGCGGGTAGTACCCATTCTAGCACGCGTACTCCGTACTGTGTATCTATCAGAATTTCGATCTGCACAGGGCTTTTCATACCCGACGCTAACAACCTTTTGGCCTGCAACCATAGTACTGTGTACACAGTAGAGAAGTGCAGGGCATGTCCTCGTACAAAAAATATCGTTTGCAACCGAAAAAAAGAAAGAAGGCAGTCTGCTGCATGGCTCAAAAAGATCAAAAGCTCGAGAATGATGCATGCATTATGAGTTCCCGCGTGCAGTGTGCAGGCAGCCTGAAAAGACGGGTTCGCGGTGCTGGCTACCATGAAGTGGTGGTTGCAAACTGAAGGGAGCATGTTGAATAAGGTGGGCGCTCTTCAAAGCGAGCTTCCTTACTGTACGAAGTTTCGTACGTATGCTTGGCGTTCATGGTAAGAGCTGCGGCACAGAGCTGGCTCGTCAATTTGTGTCGGCCAAGAACAAGATGACTTACTTTGATACAGCCCTCTCAAACTATGATTGAGATGGATAACGTTCCGGCAAGATTATTTCTGCAAGTTTCCAGAGGGTAAGCGATATTGATTGCAAATTGACAATGATGCTTTAGAGTGAGATGATGATTATTGGCGGATATAAGACTCACTGTGATGGTGTTGAAGAATGAGGGGCCGGCTCGCCGGTCATGCCTGGAGGGTGCACGTGATGAATCACAATGATGCCCTGAGCGCACGTGATGGCAGACGATAACTCGGCCGGGATGATGTCTTGAATATACACGTGATTAGGCACGATGGCACAATGCCTCAAATGCACGCGATCAAAGATGATAATGCCTCGAGCACTTACACGTGGTAAAAGACGATATGCCTCGAGTACTTACACGTGGTAAAAGAAGATCATGCCTCGAGTGCACTTGATAGAACACGGTAAGTAACGATTACATAGTAGAGCGCCTCGGAATGCGAGCCGGGTGATACGAGGACCCCTGACCGGCTCACCCGAACGCAGTGATTGCCCCAAAAGGAAGGAGGCTTGGCGTTGTCGCCGTCTACATAGTACACTCTACGATGGGGACAAACTTCCCTTTCAAGGGCGTTGAAGGGCATTATTGGAGTGCGAAGCTCAGTTGCGAGAATCCGAGTCCGACGACTATTTGTAGCCTTACTTCAACCACATTCCGCCCGCTCAAATCCCTTCCCTTGCCGTGCGACGCATTCACATGGAATGCAGACAAAGACGCTGCCTAAATATTTGAGTGTCCATCATCTGCATCGCCGTCGCCCACCTTGACTTCTCTTCCGCCTCCAAGTCCATCATGGCTTCGAATACTTCAGAGTCGCCATTGGCTGCGCTCTTCCACTGGCTCTCTTCAGCCTCTGCCTCAACTATCTTGCTCACCTGTATCGCTGTCATAACTGCTTATCAGCTTTGGAGCCTCGTCTACAACAGCTTCTTCCATCCATTACACAGGTTTCCTGGTCCAAGATTCGCTGCCGTCAGCAAAATCCCCCTGACAATCAGCCAATTCAAAGGAACTCCGCACAAATGGAATCACGAACTTCACCTCAAGTATGGTCCCGTGGTTAGGTTCGCACCCAACATGCTTTCATTCATCGATGAGCGCGCCTGGAAAGATATACACGGCTTCAAGAAGCCGGGGCCCTACAAGGATCAATTCTATGGAAAGCCACCAAATGGAGTTCCTGGCCTACTCAGCGAAACCCGTGATGACGAGCATGCTAGAATGCGAAAAATCTTCTCTGGGGCCTTTAGCGACAGGGCTATCAAAGAGCAGGAACCTATGTTCTTGCAGTATATCGACCTACTCGTGGAAAAGTTGAAAATCTCAATCAAAGAGAACCCAGAGAACGGAATTGATATGGTGCGCATGCTAAGTAGGTTATCGTTTAGCCTCTCTGCCTGACCCGAGACACTGACCACCACAAAGACTTCACAACTTTCGATATCATGGGCGACTTGACTTTTGGTGCACCTCTAGGTCTTCTGGAAAAATCTGAATATACTCCATGGGTGGCGCTTATCTTCAAGGTCCTCAAATTCGGAACCTACCTGCGTGGTCTCAAGTCCTTCTTCGTCTTCAGCATTATCATCGATTTCTTAGGATCGAATGCGCTGGGAGAGAAGAGAAAAGCTCATTTCAACTATGCAGCCGAGCAGGTGGACAAGCGACTGCAGACCAAGACAGAGCGTCCAGATATCTGGGGCCTGGTCCTTCGACAAGCAGAACTTGGCCGTGGTCTTAGCTTAAAGGCGATGCATAGTAACGCTGCTCTATTCATGGGAGCTGGCACAGGTAAAATTATGGCGATCTTGAGGCGAGTATCTACTAAATAGATCATACAGAAACGACCGCTACAGAGCTGAGCGGTCTGCTATACCTGCTACTCAGTAATCCACAGAAGATGGCGAAACTCTCGGGTAGTCTACGCTCTACATTCCAACATGATGACGACATCACCATGGAACGATTATCCCAAATTCCCTACATACACGCCTGTATCGAAGAAGGCCTTCGACTTTATCCGCCAGTGCCAATAGGGCTCCCTCGACGCGTTCCAATAGGTGGCTCCACGATCTGCGACGATCTCATTCCCGCGAATACCGAAGTCTGCGTTACACAGTACTCAGCCTACCACTCTCCCACCAACTTCTTCCGGCCAGACTCTTTCGAACCAGAAAGATGGGTCCAGCCAATACCACAGGAATTTGTCAATGATCATCGCGGTGCTTGCCAGCCGTTTTCAATCGGTTCCCGGAACTGGTAAGTGGCGTTCACTCCTTTCTCCTGATACGTTCCTTCGTTTTCTCGGCCAGCCTTGCCCTGAAGTACGCTAATCACTTGACAGTGTCGGTCAAAACATGGCCATGCACGAAATGCGCCTAATCTTGGCTAAGATCATTTACAACTTCGACTTCGAACTGTTACCGGAAAGTCAGGAATGGGCGGATCAACGCGTCTTCACATTGTGGGAGAAGAAGCCTTTGATGGTCAAGCTCAAAGTTGCTCAGAGGTAAAGCTACGTGTAGTAGTAAGAAAGGTTTCTGTTTTATTTCGTTCTGCAAGACATCGGGATACCCATACATAGGCAATGGATAGTTTTTGAGAAAAAGAAAATTGAAGTGGTAGACATGGTAGTAGAGGTAACTGATAGCGTTGACAGATAATGACACAGAATATTCAACCAACAAAAATCTAGCTGTTGATAAATTCGAACATTTGTCTTCTAGATCTTTTAATAACACAAATAGAAACTAGACGAAAGAACGGACGTATCGAGGTGAAGCAGAAAAGAGTATAGAGGATCGAATACCCTCTCTTCCCCTACTCCAAAGTTCAAACCCCAAATTTACCATCTTTGTAGATTTTGGAAAATGAGATCTTACTCGCAATTAGCGAGTATATAAAAATAGGGGGTTTTACCCGCTAGACTATAAGATCTTACTATGATAACGGGATCAGTAAAGGTGTTTTTTTTTTCTATAGTATATCATTTTAGATACTGGGGATTCGAGGGATAGAAAGATCCTTAGTAAGTTAAGCTAAGACATAGAAAAGGTAAGGAAATATAAAGATTAACTAATATACTAGTAAATCTACATTGAAGTGCGTGCTAAAGAGTCTATATCTTTATTCAAATCGAAGCTAATAATGTATAGATACCTACGCGGATAGCTAAGATACTCGTACGAGAATAATAGTAATTTATCCAAAAGCTTAGCGTGTACTTCTATATTGCTATAGGCTCCGCTAAAGCTGCGATAGCGGTTATCGAGTGATTCGAGTCCTTTTTAGTAGCTTGGGGTTTATCTGCTCGCAGGGTTTAGTTGAGTTACCTCCTTCAACTTCGAGCCTTCCCTCGTTCTTATTATTACTAACCGGCTTCTATAAACGGTAATACGTTCTAAACTCCCTCCTAGAACGATTCTATTTACTAGCGCGACCTTCGTTGTAATCGGTCTAATCACGGAAACTGCTTTCGCTATCGCTGCAAAACTGTTATTTTCCTATTCGCTCACCTGTAAGTGACAAGGCTTTATGGATGGTCAAAGGTCGCGCTCTAACGGTGACTTTGATTAGGATAACTTGAGGTAGGGACGGTATTACAGACTACCTACGGGTTAGCCATGAAGAACTGTTTTATAGTCGTTTTTGTACTGCAGATCGGTTTCGATGGATTCCGGAACTTTGTGTGATAAGAATCTCAACTTGCGCAGTTGAAAGGATATGAAGACGTCCCTCGAAGTTGAAAAATCCGAAAACTTCGTGATAGTGGTTCTCTGAACTCTAAACCAGCACACCAGAGTACGATCTCCCATGGTACTGGATAACTCTAAAAAAAACTCTGCTGCACGGTGGATAAACCCCCGGAGACTCCGGTTCCTACTTTCTTCTTCCTACAACCTCAATATTGATCTCAGAATCGCTCAACTTTTCAGATATCAAACGCTCAGAACACTCAGAATTCAGCTGTCAGACGCTCAGGACTTCAGATCTCGGATTTCAGCTTCAAGCACCCGACAAATCAGACAAGTACAGACAACCATATCATCAAGGTCAGTAAAATATCACACTGCCATATCGGATCAGCAAAAAGCCAACATTTCAAAGCTCAAACAACTCCAGACTCGAGAATTCTCAAGACACTTACACCATTCCCAAACCGGGCTCCAAAGTCTCAAACACGACGATCAAAATGGCTCCAACCACCATGCTTTCCATCGAATCCAAGAGCTTCTCACGTCCAAAAAGCAGCCCACTCGCAAAACTCATCGTAAAAGCAAACTTACTCGACAGACTGGAGCATCTAGAAATTACCCTCGACATGAAGCGCTCACAAACACTAAGAAGCATAATGAAACTGCACCTATACCCCTCATCATCAACCCTCCACCATCTCAACAGCAAAATACATCTCCTCGAACACAAACTATCCGCAATAAAACTCTGCAAGAAACTCGTCTCCCAATCCGCCAAATACTGCGAGCAAAAATGCACACCCGATTGCGACCAAACCGTCCCAGAAAAAGGGGCTAACGAGGAGATCAAAGCGACAAAACTCCAGCGTCTCGAAACCTGCCTCGAGGAAAAACGCGGCCGCGCAAAGAAACGGTTTTTCGCGGGACAGAAGTATGAATCACAGTATATGCATTTACAGAGTCCCACTTCCGTGCTTTTCACAACAGTAATGTGGTATACCCTCCTAAACGCCTCGACTGCTCTCGTTTCCGCCTCTGTGTGCAGGGGGAAGACTGGATATGGGGGACATAAGCAGTGTTTGAGGTGCGATAAACGAGCAGCTCAAGAACTCCGAGCTGAGAAAGAGGATGCGGATAAAGCTGCGAGGAGAAAACGACGGGAGGAAGAAGTTATGAGACGACGGGGTCTTGATGTTGAGGCGGTGCGGGTGGAGAAGGAGGGGAGGGTTGTTAGGAAAGAGAAGGAGGGGAAGGGGGAAGTGGTGGTCGGGTTTAATTGTGCTATTTGTGTTCTATTGATAATGTAGGAGGAATAGGAGAGGGATATCGAACACGTTTGTATTGGGGAATATAGAGTAATGAAGTGGATTTAGACGGGAGGATAGATAATTGGATGGAAAAACGAAAAGCGAGGAAATCACCATTTCGTCTTGACCAAAAACCGTAAATAATTTTCCGAGGAGGAGGAGAGGAGGACGATACGACATCATCAAACAACCGAACCCGACCTGAAAGCAAGTCGACCCTAAAACTGTCTCTTGACGCTGAATCAACCAAAGCAAAAGGTAAAAGCCCTCATCCCGATATCAAAAGCAAATCCTAACAATATTCCCAGTCTCAACTCGGTCTTTGCATTTCACCTGAATGACTTTGGTTCAGATACCCCTTTCCATCATCAACAGCGTTCTCGCCACATTCCGCGCAATGGCATTATCTTGATCACGCTGGCGTGAGGCAAGATCAGAATAGGTGTTTGGAGTTTCCATTGAAATTTGCGATACCCCCAGGAAATATTATTAGCATTTGGATATTTGGGGATTTGCTGGTTGGTCTGCGAGGGAAGGGGAGACGATTTGTGTACCTAAACCCTTAGATAGTCTCCACTTCACAGCAGCGGCGTGACAGTGGAGCCGGCTATTGAGTATCCAGTAAGAGGAGGCTGCGAAGCGCTGGGGCACTCAATAGCTGGCACCACTGTGGCAACCAACTGTGAGAAGGGTTGATAGAGAACGTCTATCGGTTTGAGGCCAAGAGATGGCTATGGTAATCGAGAACATTCATAGTTTGTTTGTTCCTGGCTGGTCGTGATGTGGAGTAACTGTTGTTCAGTAAGACAAAGTGTAATGAAGTGAAGTTTATGGAATCCATCTGTCGAGATGATATTGCCGCCTTAGCAAATCAGAAAAGGCCAGACCATCAGCATCTGTTAACAGTTCGTTGGAGTAGCAGTGACCGGAGGGGCAATGGAAGGATGTACTCATAAAGTCGTTTCCATTCTATAACTCATCATTGATCGTATCTCCCACCCCCTCCCAAACTCCACCAATTTCAAATCTATCGTCTGTTAAGTTTCCCTCCCTACCTCTTGAGCGTCTTCTGCTTTTCTCCATGCTCAACAACCTTCCTTCCCTCAACAAACAATCCCTTCCTCGTCCTAACAGCATCCATATACCTCTTAGCAACATTCTCCCTATCCCCATCCACGCCCAAATCCTCCAACTCTTCCTCGGTCCTCGGAACCCAATAAGGATCCTCATCATTCACACCCTCATACTCGTATCCATAAAACCTCAATTGCGGTTGCGCAGCCCCACTCGTGCGCTGGCGAATCTCTGTTGCAAAACCGAAACTCTCGGCAACGGGAAGGAGGGCGAGGATGGTATAATTATCTGAAGAGCCTTCTGCGAGGGTTTCGGAGGAAATGATACCACGACGACGGGTTATGACGGCGTAGACTTTGCCGAGGACTTCGGTTGTTGCTGTTATCTCGCAACTGTACATTGCTAAGAGGAGTCTGGGACTCCAATCTTTGAATCCTAATTCAATAGATGAGCGGACAGTTTTGATGATTTCACCTGTGAGACGGCCGAGATCTTGGTCGGAAGTGTTGTCCGCGATGGTGATGGATTCGAGGAAGAAAGCGATGCCTTGCACTGGCTCATGGCAGAGGGGTCCTTGGTAGGTTGACAATTGGAAGGCGTAGATTATTTTGTCAGAAAGGGAGGAGGGTGTCAGGGTTCCGTTTGATTGTTCCACTTCCGAGGTATCTTGTTCACGAAGGCTGTAGAAATAGTTAGCAGTGATGGCTATTAACGAAATGTTGGGGCACTCACAGTCTCCCACAAGTTCCACCATGAGTCGCATCAATGAGCAGATTTGGTCCAACACGACGTGGTCCAAACGCAGCGATCTGCTCAACGACGTCTTTCCATATGTGTGCCTCGCTCTTTGCCTCAGCAAATGCTGCTTTGAGTTCAGTCTTGAACTCCTCGAGCGACAAAGTCTTGCCAGTCTCCAGCACGTTCGCTTCCTCCACGCTTGCCGCATCCGCAGCCTCGTTATGTGCCGAATCTGCTCGTGTACGATTCTTCTCTTCTTTTGCTCTTCGCTCGGCATATAATCTTTTGATTGCGCCAGCGTTCTTGGTCAAAAATTCTGTCACCTCTTTGGGCAAGGGTCTCACCCTCGTTCTGATGGTAACTTGCTTCGAGCTTGTTTCGGCTACGACTGTGCCTCTTCCCAGCTCCTTGTCTCGGGGCGCATTCATCTCCGCCTGCTTTACTATCGATTCTCGGTACGGCACAATGGGCTCCCCAACACTGATTTCGCATCGTGCAAATCGCTCTTTGAGATCTTTCAAGCATCTTTCCAAATGTAATTCTCCTGCTGTGGCAAGAACGTGTTCCCCAGAGTCTAGGACTTCGTAAATAGCACATGGATCGCTCTGTTCGAGCATTTTCAGACCTGTCACCATCTTGTCAAGATCGAGTGGGTTTTCCGGTTCCAAAGCTACGCGCACGATAGGCTGAGTACCGAGATTGACACCAGCCAAGTTGATACCACCTTCGAGCGTCGTGCACAGTGTTCCAGACTTGAGAACGTGACCGGCGAGGCCCTCGATGCCAAAGACGACGCCAGCAGGAACGGAATCAAGCGCTTCCAGTCCACGACCCATGAGCAGATACAATGCCTCTACCTTTACCTTTTGAGGCACAGGCGCCGCTTTTGCACTCGCTGGTGTGAATTTGGGCGGCAGAACGTAAACCTCGTCGCCGACCGACAAAGTGCCAGAATACAATCTTGCAAATCCTATAAGATGTTCGGGATCTGCCTTGACTTCTGGCTCATCGCCCCCGTTACGAGGGTCATCCAAAGTGGTTGAGCTGAATGCCGAAGAAATCTCATAAATAGAATCATCCGCATCGCTGTTGTCTGCCGCTTGCGCAGCTGCAAATTCCGCCCTCTTTTTCCGTGCAAGCTCACGTGCTTCCTCTGGTGTCATGCTGCTTCCTCCCCTTCGCTTGTTTCTGGGTAGCTCACTCTCCGGGATTGCCACCATCTTGCTGACGTATGCGACCTTTGGCGCTCCTGGTTCTCTTCTAAAATTTACCATGGCATCCTTAATTTTCGCATCGACAAAATCTGCGCCCGGTGAGGCATTGATCAGCTCCGGCATCCGTGCCGCTTGGGAGGTAATTGGTGAGGGTAAGTGCTCGATGACCGAGACCAGAAGAGCGGTCGAAAGAGGCAGCCATGCTGCGAAGACGGTGGTGAGGATCGCACGAGGATCGCGAGATCGGATGACATGAGGTGGTATTTTTAATGAAAGGGCATTCGTAATCTTCTCCAATCGAGCGGGATCTCTGCAAGTGAGAAGTATAAGTATTTGCTAGACAGAGTAGAATACATGGTGCTAGTGATTAAGACAAATAGGAGATCCACGCACCCCTTCCCATTATTGCTGGACGTGGTATCATAGACCGCCCAGATATTGTCAAGAACAAGCTGGACAAACATAGGCTTCAAGTTCCTGCCTTTCAAATGTTTCGAGCCGAGTATTCGCTTCGTCTTTGGGTCGAGATAAAAATCTCCCCAAAGGATTTTCTCCAGTGTAGCACGCTTGATGCCGAGCTTTTTGTCGTAGATTGCAGCAAACTGTTTGACAGTAAATGCCCAGCCGTCGGTAGCACTGCTGAAAATGACGTTACTCTTCTCTGGCGCAAAGTAGAGATCCTCATCATCTCGCTCTTCGTATTCTGCTGGAGTGCTAGTATCAATGCCTTCGTCTGTTTCTTTGACACGGCTTGTGGCCGATCCATCGACGTGCTCCTGCAGTTTAGCGGACGCGGCGCTCACTCGTTCTTCGATCCTCTCTCGCCATTTGAGGTCATCTTCCATACGTTCACCTTGGAAGAAACTGCCCATAACAGCATTTACTTGTTCCAGAAGTCTGGTGAGATGTGTGTATGCCTCGCCCGGACTCAATTGTAGCTCCGTAATGAGACGGTCCATCTTATTGATTACGAGTAGCGGCTTGAGCTTCTCTATCCATGCCTGACGAAGGACTGTTACGGTCTGACTGCACACGCCTTCCACGGCGTCAACTAGCACAACGGCGCCATCAGAAAGTCGAGATGCTGTGGAGACCTCGCTACTAAAATCTATGTGACCTGGCGAGTCGATCAAGTTTATCAAATAGTCCTTCTGTTCCGGTTCTGCGTCTGGGGCATTTCGTCGGAGGAGGGAGAAGTAGAGGGAGATGGCGGAAGATTCCATGGTAATGCCTCGCTGCTGTTCATCTGGGCGCGAGTCAAGGTAGCGCACCTTGCCAGCGAGTTTGGGCGATATGATTCCATTTGTAGCTATCAAAGCATCTGTCAAAGATGTTTTGCCGTGGTCCTAATGCAGTTCTGTCAGCGGAGATGGGCAGATGGACGTCTCGCAATCACGCACCACATGAGCCAGTATGCAGATGTTCCGCACGCCATCAGCTGCTTGCTGCAGAGCAATGAGCTTGTCGGGGCTAACAACAGGCATGATGTTGAGAGGTTTACGCGTTTGAAGGGCGTCTCGAATATTTTTTGCACGGCCCGTTCAGCCGATGTCTCGGAGCGTGTTTATCGGGGTCGGTATGGGCGGCCTTTGGTTGGCGGCAACAGTGAAGCACGATATGTCCATATGAGAGGAAGGTGTTGTGGGTTATGTACGTTCTCGACATCACAATATCTTCCTCGTACTGCTCACTAGTGTTGGATGAATCATTGTGCCTAGTGACGCATGTCACACTTTTGCTCCGCTTCACTGCACTGCATCTCCATCTCTCGGCACGGCCTTCAAGCTTCAGACAATTACCGCCAAAGAACAGTTCGAAACATCATCCAACACTGAATATCCCTTGCTAGCTATCTATAATTTCCCGAGGGACTTCAATATTGCAGAGGAGAATACATATCACACGAGAAGCTTCAATTCTTGATTGACTCCTCTTCGCCTCCTCCCTGCCGCCCAGCGATCCTGCCTCGAGCTCTGTTTATTGATCCCTGGCAACTGCCTCTCATCCCCAGGGATTAGCTAAATATATTGGTTCGTCTACTGTTATTCTCCCCAACAACGTGGGCAGACCATGTAGACGACCCAAACTTTGAAGGATTCTGTCAAGAGCAAACACTTCCACAAGTACAATGGCCGAAACCTCGAACCTAACGACTTCAACGGCTGCAAAGCTGCAACAATCGCAACCGCCTAACACCCCACTCGCTCCCATGAAGATCCCAGATGGAACCCGCGATCAGCGGGGTATTTTCCTGGACAGCTTCTCTCCTGTCAATCAAAACGGCAGCTTCGAATTCGATCGTGTTCTCAAGTCAGCCCAGGTGCACAAGAGAACGCGCAAGACGAAGGTATGGAATAAATCAACCGTTGTCAACCGCATGAGCTCATGATGAATAGTCATGGAAACCCGTCTCCCTAGTATTGCGCCCCAACATCCTTTCCATCTACAAAGACCACGACTGCACGAAGCTTCGGCACCAAATAAATCTCTCGGACCTCACAGCCGTTGCCCGTCAACGCGATCCAAAGGGCAAGGCAAAGCATGTCTTTGGCCTGTTCTCCCCTGAGCGAAATTACCACATTGAAGCACCGAATGATAAAGAGGCACAAGCATGGGTTGATCTGATCCGGCATGAGGCCCGGATAGACCGCGACGAGGAAGAAACTATGATCCTCATGAGCCCAACCGTAGGCAAATCACCCAGCTCCCGTTTCTTCGGTAGAAACGCAGCACAATCCTCCAGCGGCTCAGAACCAGAAGCACTGAACGTTCAAAGGAGACTGCGAAACTCCACGAACCCAGAGACAATGCACAGCGCTGCGCCTATGCACAGTGCCGCCCGTGTACCATCACACGGCTTGCAATCATATTCAGGCAATGAGCAGGGTTCATACTCTGATTTTTCGGACACGGGATTCTTCCCTGCGGGCGGCTCGACGTTGTCGCTACCAGCGCAGGAAAAGGCGCTACAGGAGAAGGAGAGGAATGCAAAGGCCGATGCCATATATCAACCCAGCGCTCAAATGCAAACGCGACCCTCTCCAAAGCGGAATACGTCGACGCTTTCCGCTAATCATGCCGCAAATGAACGAGTCGTTAATCACGGCCGCCTTCTGCTTCTCAAGTCGCACCGTGGTGTTAGGCAGTGGAAATCTGTCTGGGCTGTGTTGCGCCCGAAGTCTCTGGCGTTGTACAAGAATGAAGAGGAATACTCGGCTTTGCTCGTGCTGGATATGCATAGCGTTCTGGATGCTGTGGATATTGATCCACAATCAAAGACAAAAGTCCATTGTCTTCAGGTCATCACGGAAGAGAGGAATTATCGATTCTGCGCCAGCAGTGAAGAAGGCCTGGCTAAATGGGTGGGTGCTTTCAAATCGCTCTTAAAGAAGAGAAGAGAAGGCGAACGCGGAAGGGAGCAGGCAAGAGCTGCTGGCAAAGAGAACGAAGCAATTCCTGAAGTGGTTGTGGGCCGGTGATACAAAAGTGTATAAAAGGAGTGAGTGGGTGTTTGTGCTTTACTTGATGAGCGTTCTTGCAAGCATTGGATGATGACGAAAACTGCTATATGGGAATATCTAACATCAGACGAAGCATACAATGTTGATGCATTTCGATTCGGTGTATGTAATAATACATGAGTGCTTCTCTTTGGAAATGACTCTGTTCCATTGAAAACGAACCACTCTCAAAATGACTTTCTGCATTTCCGGCCATCTGAACAACTCATACTGAAGGAGGCTTTTCGAGCTGCGCTACTCCTCTGTTCTACAAGAGGAAGTACCTATGCAACGAAGATTTATTGTCCACCTCCCGTTATTTCCAAGGTAATTCGGAGTTCCCCGGCCCATGGTGTTGTTTCTAACCGAAATTTTGGGATGCTGACTGAGAGGAGGCTCAAGGTTAGAATGTTGCTTCGCCCCTTTTTCTTACTAGCCACCTCATATTTCTGGGAGATGCTTTCTCCAGTCCTCTGTTCTTCCTTGCCTGGCTTTATATGATGCTTCTACACGACTTCTTTTATTTTCACATGTGTCGCTCTCTGGACATCTCATCTCATTGGAATCCGATTCGCTGGTGATTATTCGGGGTCTTGACGGGGGAGTTTTCATGTTATAATTGATGAAGATGTTACGACGACTTATTTAAGCATGGTGTATTCAATATATAGGAAATGGGCCCATCGGAAATGTGTTGGGGGATTTTTTATGGGAGGGATTCTACGGGTTACTTTTGGTATATCTGTGATTGCGATTTATTGAGAGAAGCTTCTACTGTTGCTATAATAGATGTAAGTATCTACCGGCTAGATTGAGATTGTCAAGAATTGGGAGGCTGAAAATTCTCGATGTAGTAAAAGGTCCACGGGCACGGGTTTGTCCAGATACTAGTTCTAAGACAAGTGGGGCGAGGTTCCGTCTTGCTCTCAGCTGAGAACCTCGCGACTTGTCTTTTCCCCCTCCCTCCCCTTCTCCCTCCCCCTTTCCCTTCCTTCATCTTCGACTACATCATGCGTGTCGTGATATTGGGCAAGCCTTTAAGAACTCGATTCCGTAGCTACTCTCTCACCTAGCCTGGTGTTCAGTTTCCTGGACTGGCCCTGTGAAAAACAATCTGATTCGCGGCCAAACCGCATTCGTCAATAAACTAGCTTCAAAAATTGAACGGCATGGCTCCTTGCCCTCTATGTCTCGACTTCAAGAAAAAAGATGAGGACGATCCAAGACTATCGTCTGAATCGACAGCTCAACAAATCCTCGATGTCAGGAGCCGGAGGACTTGTGACGTATGCTTGGTTGTCATTCAGGGGATCCTTTTTTTCGAGGATGACACTTGGTCTTTGAAAGAAGATGTATCACGAGTCTATTTGTATGCATTGTCGGACAAGGGCGACACTTTGACCGTGGAGGTGTATTTCCATGCAGAGCGACCGAAGCTTGTGCTGGAATATTTCAGTACCAAAGGTGAGTCTTGACACGCTTGCGCTTTGATTCAAGAAATTGTGCTATTGGACCTTGTCGAACTCAATGGCTAATTATGACAAGAGCCTAAAAAAGGGTGGGAGGCCATACGAAAAAGGAACTCCATCAATGGCCAAACTGTCATCCCTGATGGAGTTCGCTGGACCAAATCCATGCTCAGGACCTGCTCCACCGAACACAGCTCATGTGTGGAAATTGAAACCTCGGAGTTTCCAAAAAGGACTGTATTCTTTCAGCAGGCCAATAACAGAGATATCGACGTGAAGCTACAGGAACACAAAGGAAACCAAGGAACCTATGCCGCACTGAGTCACTGCTGGGGCTCCATTCCTACATGCACCACAACATCTCAGAATCTGAGAGGATATACCCAAGCCATCCCTTGGACGGCGCTTTCTTCTACTTTTCGTGATAGCATTATGTTTTGCTTGGAACTTGGCATACATCATATTTGGATCGATGCTTTATGCATAGTGCAAGACGATGCGAGAGACTGGGAGGTTGAGTCTTCGAAGATGGCCGACGTCTATCAGAACGCGTACATAACACTGGCAGCTACGACGTCAAGCGACGGTAATGGTGGATGCTACTCGACCAACCAAGAAGCAGTTCGAGAGTTTGACATTTGCCCCGACGTTTTGGTCCGAGAAAAAGTGAGCCATTGGCAGGAACCGTTAACGAGATCTTCTACCCAAGCTTATCCGCTTCTTTCGCGAGGCTGGGTACTTCAAGAACGCTACCTGTCGAGAAGACTATTGCATTTTTGTCACCAAGAATTAGCCTGGGAATGCACGGAACAGCTTACTTGCCAGTGCGGCGGAATTCTGGCAGCTTGCGATCCGCTGGAAAAGGTCCTACTTGTCAGAAGCATCAATGATCTAAGCAATGTTACGAACAAACTCCCAACCAAATTCCGCAGATGGAAAGGCGCCAAGAATCGAGTGGCCAACACCTTACACTCATCCATCTTCTCCAGCATTAAAAAGGAGCGCAAATTGATGGCTGCATCGTTCAATACGTCCGATCGTGGTACACTGAGTCAGGACAAGTATTTTGACCAATGGCATGCTATTATAGAGCAATACTCTGCGCTGGGGCTTTCCAGAGCCACAGATCGACTGCCTGCTTTGTCGGGGTTGGCAGTTCGAGCGTCCTCGATCTTTGGACAATACATGTGCGGTTTGTGGTACAAGAATATGCTACGCGATTTGATGTGGAGGGTCGCCTTGTTGCATCACGATTCTGTAAGGCCAGATTGCTATACAGGGCCCTCCTGGTCGTGGGCATCCGTCAATGGAGCAGTTAAGTACTGGCATGATATCAACGATCAATGCGACCAGGAAGAAGAGGCCATTAGACGGATAGATCAGTCACTCAATGCGGAAACATGGTATGAAAGGGGCGAAGCGCATCGTCTCCTTAGCCAAAAGACACGAGGAGAGAGCTTGGTTCAATGGCAAGTGAGTCAGCTGCGTTTGAGCTGCGAAGTAGAGTCAATGGGTGGAAATCCGTTTGGAGAGATCATCACAGGTCGCCTTCACATCACTGGCTTCATGCAACGAGCTTCATTGCAGTACGCCTACCATCGAACGGCAAGTCAACAAGCCGAGCCACTCCCATATGATCCGCTGCGATACCTTGTCAGTGTTCAGGGCGTAGAGTTGACCCTGCCTTTCTTCGCCGACTATGTACTTTCAGAAGGACCTCACAAACTGCCAGACGGGGCCACAATCAATCTCCTCCTCATTCACCCCAATATAGCCTTGGTTCTCTTGAAGCACGGGCGCGTCTTTTACACGTATGAGCGTATTGGAATTGTACGACAGCCATCATCTTACCTTACTCTCTACAACCTGAATTGGATGTCGGAGAACGTGATGATGACGATCATAATCACTTGAGTTGCGAATGGCATGGCTGTCCGCGTATGAAATAACTCGTCAGATTCGTCACTGTTGTTGATGGCACGCATAAACTTATAAACGATAAGTTAGAGTCCATAATATCTGCCTCGATCAACCTGATCAAGAATCAGATGAGGGAGGGTTGAACAGAGCTCTTATGTACGCAGTGCGTGATGCTCACAGTGGGCAGAGGGGGCTTGAAGCTTGCATCGGATGTTCACGTTTACTTACCCAGCTCTTTGAAAATTCCTGAGCAATTTACGAAAGCCTCTGCATGCAAAGGATCGCTCTCGATAAGCTGAAGTATATTTTACTCGGCCAAGTCGTCCCACTAAGCCGGAAGTCAGCCTTCTCCTCGTGCTACTGAATAATAACAAAGCACGTGAGGTGTGGCTGAGGCGGGGTCATGTCTGACAAAGTCATCTTGATTTCGCTCCCTCTTCATCGACAACAGACATCGAGGCTTTCATATTCCATCAACTATTCTATGCAGTTCGAGAGCTGACTCGGACGTGATGAGAGCCATTTCAATTGATGAAAGCCACTATAAGCCCATCGATCCGACGGCACGGGAGGTTCGCGTTCTGGTGCTACATCCGGCGACAAACTCGGAAGCTCCGGTCATCTGCTCACTCGTTCGCAGTAATTCATCACTGATGAACGAGCCTGGCTATGAAGCCACTCCATATTATTAATGGGAAAGGTTAGACGATACGAGAACCCTGAGGGTTCGACATCTTGAGGATCGTGCAAAGCTCCGCTGGAAAGAGCTACGCGATGCTGGTAGGCGAATCCGGGCAGTCGACGATGAAGACGAGGATGCCGTCCCAAGATATGGGTTGCACTCCAATTTCGGTCATTACTCCTCGCGTTTGGGTCATTCTTGATATGTCGGTGGAAATTCTGCTTCACGGGCATATATTGGCATGTCAGGGTTCCGCCATCACGAAAAACATCGATATTTTTGGGCCGATGCTGTATTCATATCAAACAAGGAGAAATCGTAGAATGCTCTACTCAGGTGGGATTCACACACATTTCCTCCGCTGGCTCCTTGGTACTTCATTAGCCAAATTCGCAGCCTTTGAGAATAGGAAGACACGGGAGATTTTGGCGACTCGTACCAGAAAGCATTCTGCTGTATTCAGAAGATTCATGTATGTCGATTTTTGTTCGCTGAAGCCTAGCATGCTTGGCCCAGGAGATCACGAGTCGCGGATACTTAAACATATCAACAAAGTCAACCTGATCTTCGCAGTCGATTGGTTCTCTAGGATCCGGGCCCCTCAAGAAGTTGGGAGTAACGCCAATGTTACAATCTGCCATGGTGGCCAAAACTTCAAGTGGAAAGCGTTGCAGCCTTGCGCTTTCATTCACGCCAGTCTTCTCTATGTGCCCTCCATTCACTGGGTGAACGATCTCATTCCACTATGAAGATATAGCACCAAGAAAGGGAGAGCGACATGAGTTGACGAATCTTTAGTAGCAGCGGGAAACATGCACGACTGAATCCATCCGATATGAGTAGATCATCTGCTTACAAGGGACGCAAGTAAACAGCCTGGCATCCACAATTGGCGTTGAGTTTGATGCTTGGGATGAACTCGTATCAGTCGGTGGAGATGTGGAAGGTGCGCAAGTTGGTCCACTCTATGCAGTCTGGCAAATCCTAAAGGATGCTCTCTGCCCAACCAACACCAAGTCTCCCAAACTCGGTGCGGCCTCTTCGCGCAAATCGACTGCGGAGGACGAGTGCTTATATTTTCGGCGCTGCCTTCGCTACGTCTGCTGCACAGCAGATGAGGAGGAGATATGTCTTGAAGGGAGACAGGTTCGAGGCCACATGCCGCCGGAAATGGCCGAATTATATGCCTGCCTGTACTGGAACAGTCGTCGCAAACAGCTCAAAGGTCTTGGGCTCACCTGGAGTCAGAAATAATCAATTTGGAGGTTTGTCAGAACCAGCTAGGCCTGGGATTTCTCGTTTCAACAAAGCTCTTTTCTCTGTGTATTGGGCAGTTAAAGCAGTCCACTTCACCAGAGATGATTATTTACCACGCCAAACCAAGACTTTGGCTTGTGTCCCAAGCGCGCTCAAGAACAAGATATCATCGTCACTCTTGTTGGTGGCAAGATTCCATACATCCTCCGCGAACGGCCTTCTCCATTGGGAATGACACCATCTGAGCGATTACGGGCAGGGCCATCATATCAGTTCGTCGGCGAAGGCTAAGTGGATGCATAGATGGACGGGCGCGATGCCGAGAAGGCTAGCATTGCTGATGATTACCCAGATCGCCGTGAATACAGTCGCAAGATATTCATAATTACATGAGATTAGACTGTCACGACGGTCTGTATGAAGCGAAAGCCTGGGTTTGCCCATGCTCTTCCTATTTGATATTTTGAAGACAGACTGAAGACAGTCTCATGTTTGAAGCCGTCCATGATCGCTGATCTGAAATATTGGTCATGCCAACAGCAGCCCATTCGTCGCGATTTCTTTCTATTGCGAACAGGAAGGCGCTCGACACATGGACCAATGTGAGAGATGAGGTGCTTCTGCAGACGACCGTATCGGCTCAACGTAACGGCGAAACACCCATCACATCCACCAACAAATATGGAACAGGACAACGTCCGTTGGTAGGAGGCCGAAATCCATCCCACGCCGCGCCGGAGCAACAGCGATCTCCAAACACCTAAAAATTGGCAAAGGCTCAGAGGAAACGAGCAAGATGCTCCACCGACAACAACGATGATCTCTCGGAGGAGGCCCGGACATTTGTTATCAGTGACTCGGATTCTAGATCCGCTCACGACGACGTTGAGGCCCCGAAAGCTTGATCCAATTATGTCTTGTCCCGGCCGTTGTTCCAAGGCTGTTCGCCACAAGCGTCTTGGTGTGGTTAAGCTCTCACCGTTGCATGTAAGGCGGTCTTACATCGGCGGATCTACAACGGCGTTCTAGAAGGTAACAACGGTCGCGCGCGCAACGAACACATCCTACCAAGCTTAATATCACACCATCGCTTGGCCCGAAATTCTGCTCTCGCAATGCAACCAGGAATTCACTCATTTCCAAGCTTTTGATATAAGTGCTTTTCGTTAGGGAAAAGGTCCGTCTTTGTCAACAATGTGGATGCATTTGTATAATACGATTAAAGCATTACGAATATCGAATTTGGCTCCATTGGTGTGATGCTCATGACAATGCCATCTAGCTGCAATTGGCGAAATATCCACCGTCATAGAGCTCCCTGTCTCTAATACATCCGTTTCCCGGTTTGAGGCATCTTTTTGCCTAGATATTCAATGCGTTAGCTAGAGTTTCCATTTCCATGCTTTTAATTGTTGATCTGGAAGGGAAGAGAAGGGGAGAGAGGGAGAAAGAGAGACACGTACTTGACGACACGTCTGTTGATTTGTTTGGACACCCTTTGCATTGTAGGTGATGCAGGAACCGGGAGAAAGGGCGTTGGGACCAAGAACACATGTAGTCTGTAACAGCTGAGTTAGATCAAGGACAAGTGGGAGAAGTGAAAGACTTACGACATCGGCAACCACGACTGTGGCAGCCACGCAGAGCACGGCTGAGATGGGGATGAATTTCATGATGGCTGGATGTAGTAAATCTTTTTTCAAAACAAGACTATGGGAACCATCGTGAGGTATTCTAGCAGAACATTGTACTGTCAATTGAGGTTCCAATTTCCTTTGACTCCAAGCACACTCGTATTCCTTTCCCATCTCACCCATTCCCCGATCCAAAGCAAGAACAACGGACAGAATCACGAACTCATCTCCCCCATCGCTCTTTCACCCGTTCCAATCTTACCTAACCCATGAAACGAAACGACACGAAAGAACGAAAGAAAGAAAGAATCGGGAGGCAGCCCTACAGAATCCAGTATCATACCCACCCAGCCAGCCAGCAAGATACTCGTGGCGAATATCCCGCCCCAAGGCCCAAGCCCCATAGAATTAGCCAAAGCCAAACCCAAGTCCCAAGCCCAAGGAACGGACCGCCCCCAAGACTCCCAATCCACTGTTTTTGTCTTCGCACCGATATCGTCATAGAACAACCCAGGAGTAGGAAAAACAGATAGCTGACTCCATCTTGCTCCATCTCTCATCCCTACCGACTCTCCAAGAACAAAGAGTCATAGATTCCCGGGTTCTTCTCTCATCGCCCCACCATACCACTGCGGAGCTAGATTCTCGACTGGCGATGGCGATGGCGATGGCGATGGTGTCTCGATGTGATACGAAGAGAAACGAAGAAACGCCGCACAGTATAGGACAAGGAGGACGCTGAGGACGGTATCTTATTATACATGCGCTTCTCGCGCTCGGCCCTCTCCCGCGTTAACTCCTCGAATAAATAAAACGCATACATTTAAATCAAACACGTGTATTTGTAATTGCAAGATCAACTCCAAGTTCACCTTCAACTCTAGTCCAGCGGCAATTGAATATTCACCTTGGCAATACCGTGGTGGTTGTACATTCACACCTTATTCATGCAGGTTGGGGTGCTTAGATCAATCTCGATACCTCGCTTCTCGCCGGATTCACGCCGGCTTCTCGCCGGGTCCTCCGACCGTCCTCGCCTCTCGCCAGGTCCACACTCGCCTCTAGTTCCAGCCTCTCGCCAGGTTCGTGCTCGCCTCTCGCCAGGTTCACGCTCGAGGTCGCCTCTCCCTAAACCGGGTTGACCTCACATTCAAGCACGGGGCAAATCGGGATCCCCCCGGGTTTAGAATACCTCACGCTCGCGCTCGGGGAAAATCGGGATCCCAACCGATTCTCCGGAGAGAAGGGACAAGATTCCGCCACTTTTGTCAAACTACGATACCTCGTAACCTACCTACCTACCTACCTACCTACCAACCTCCCACCTACCCTCTGCCTCCTATGGTACCAACGCGTGTCAGTCTTACTTCAACTTTTCAAATCAGTATTCGTCGGTTGGTAAGCTGATCGACAAAGATCCGAGGTCATTGATTGGCGAATCATCCCTAGAACTACTAGAGACCTGTATTCATTAGTTGGTTGTTGGAACAAGACTGACGGACTTCTTAGCTACCTACCTCCCTCCTACCTCCTATCTCCTACTACTCCTACTACTATAATAATAATGAATCAAAGCTTCCATAGTACAAACCAGAAACCCAGGTTTCCAAGTTCCAAGCTCCCGCACAGACTGGGGCATTGATGCAATACCAACCAAATACTTACCAACCAACCAAACCCAACACTAGCACAACCAAGAACCTCACCTCTCCAACCTCCCACGACCCCGGTTTCATCCACGCTCCAGCCAAGAACCACGGCATCAACCCAAGATGATCGACAGGACAGTGACTTGACTTCTCCAACAAACCGAGTCCCGCAACAATCACGAATGAAGTGTACGAAAAAGGGCAAAGAGGGCAAAGCACGATCGATGGGTTTCCCCTATTGGTTTTTTTTCTGTATTTTTTCTATTCTCGTATTGTCGTGACCCTTCGATCCCTTTTATGGGTTCGCGCTGGGTGTCACAGGGCGCACTCTAAAATCTAAAGTAATGTAATAAACCCATCCAATGTTCGTAGTAATGCCGTACATTGCACGAAGCAACGCGTCTTCCAACTACAGTGGGACGCTCCTCGCTAATTGGCTTCCCTCAAATCCATTCCCCCCCCCCCTGTCTTGAAACGCCGAATACAAAGAGGACAAATAGTGACCCGCTTAACCGACCAGGCAAACAATTTAGTTTCGCTGCGTATCCCTCCAAGACCCAAGAACGCCGGTGAAAAGCAACGAGTACTGTACAATGAAGATGTGTATGTGTGTTTTGTTAATCGGCGACGTCTTCGTCCATGTGTGGGTACATAATGTCCCTCACAATGACGGCGCGGATGTTCATGATCAAGACGAAAGTCCACATGCAAACGATACCGATCGTCATGGCATTGCCTAGGTACAGCATTCCCTCACTCTTCAACGCATTTCCAATCGCAATAGTCGCAATCGTGAATCCGGTGTTTGGGAAAACCATGGCCCACCAACCGAGATGGAAAAGCTTTGGTCGGGAGAGGAGAACAGCGACCAGGGCGATGCAGAAGAACCATAGTGCCAGGACCCAGAGACTGCAGGCGACAATGAGGGCGATGATGCGGATGGTGGCGCCAGAGTAGAAGGCCATTGTTGGGTCGACGAGGTTAAGCTCGAGGGGGACGGCGTTGGCCATTCCGATGAGGGCGAGGGCGGTGAAAGAGGGTGGTCCAACACCGATGAACATGGCTCCTCTGTGCTCACGGCAAGGAAGTCCAACGGACATGAGACGACCGATGTAATGTGCGTAGAAGATGAGGGCGACTGTGAAGCCTAGTCCTTGACATCCAAGACCGACGAAGAGAATTGCGTAGCGTGCTGGAATTGGCTGGTCGGAGGCGATGACTGAAGCGATTGTTCCTGAAAGCATGATTGGGAAGATGGGGAGAAGCCATGATGGCATGAATTTTTCGAGTTTGTAGGTGAGAGAGTTGAAGAGGTATGTATACTGGAAAACGGCGCTGAGGAAGGTGGCGACTGTGTAGACGTAGAAAGCGATGAGCATGGTTGTTTGCATCCAAGTTCTCATCCCATCGCCTTGTTCGTATGCTTGAATCACGTATTTTTGTGTTCCAGTAATGATTGTTGCAACAGATAGCCAAAAGGGACCGAGGAATAGTCCTTCACGCTCATGCTTGAGAGACTCTTTGAGGGTTCCAGGGTATTTGGCGAATCGGAGTACCATCATCGCGCAGAGAAGAGCGAAAAAGATCAAGTTGAGAACGTAGAAAACGGCACCAATGGTGATGAGACCCGGGAATGAGTGAGGTTGGATGGAAATGAGAGTAGCCACTCCACCAGTACTCATGGTGAGAGTGTACCATGCCCACGTGAAATGTCGAAGGCGTTGACCAAAGGGTAGCGGAGGGTTTACACCAGAGACAAGCTCTGCGTGAGGGTTGTGTTGCATGTCTTCAGCCTTGATATCGAATCCTCCCTTTTCCATGTCGATGGTGTGCGCCGGGCTCGTAGGACTTGTACTCCGAGTGGGTGGAAATAGCCCTCCCATATTCTTGTTGTGAATCGGCGACGATTGACTCCTCGTCAGTCGGTTGTTGATTTCATCTCGAAAGTAGTTTGGCTCTGCAAGGTCCTGTCCTGCAGTTGAGTTGTCGTAGTCGGCGTGCCTCGCATCAAGCTGAAGGGTTGGTACCGAAGATGTATCTGTAGTGTAGGCCATATCTAAAACCAGAGGCAAGCAAGGAATCCCGTCTGGAGAGAAGAGGTCTGAGTGCGGAAGGGGTTATAAAGGAGTGTATTAGAGAACGACAAGAGACCAGCTCTGAAAGCACTCAAGAGATATAGATAGGACTGGAGAATGAGGTAGATGAGGCATGGATAAGAAGCAAGGAGCACTAGTTATCTTAATTGACCGAGTATGATTTCCGACCCTCGATTGATGTTCAAAATGCTTGGAACGGAATACTAGTTTCGCGCCACCATGTCTATCACAACTCTGATTCATAGAGCCCAAGAGATCAGTGGAGGATTGGGGCTAAGCAAACGACGAACGTGGTGGGTATCCATCCACTCCAAACATACTGAACTGCAATGATAGATAACGTAGGACTTGGCCTTGAGGCACGCATTGAAGCGCTTGGGCAGCACAGTCCCGAGTCTCCACCAAAAAGTTCTTGGTTGGGGGAAGAAACAGCATTGCTGGTAGGCAGTGTTGACAGGTACGTACCTAGTAGCTGTCAACAGGGGTCAATCTGGCGAAGTGAAGGCTCGGCGCCAAGGGGAGGGAAATTCCGCCTTAGATCCTGGATTTGAGGTTAGCAGTGAAGAAGCAATAGATTTGGGCTAAAAAGCCCAGACAAGATCTTGGAAGCCCCCATCCGAAACTCGTCAAGTGGGTATGGGCGTGGGATGAGGCTCTTCTGCGGTCCTGGCGCAAGCATTGCAAGCAGCGGAGCGCGTCTGAGGCAGCTTGGCGATAAAGGTGGACCCGCCAATTGTGCAACAAGATTGGATTCTGGCCATTACTTAGGCTTTTTCTGGTTGATTACGAGTGGGAGAAGGCATTGTTTGCTCCGTTTTGTTTCGCTGTGACAGGAATCAAGTCTGAAGCAGTAGAGAATCAGCAGCGCGTACGTGTTGCAAACATCTTGGGACTCATCCAGTAAGGCACAGAGACAGAGAGCAGTATCAGAAGGCCATAGACGCGTATGCCTTTGTGATTGCTTCTCATTCACTCGTCTTTTGCTCGGTCTTTGTCAACAGGTACAGCTCCGTCGTTGCCAGCAGATACAGCTCGGTCTCTGCCAGCGTGTACAGCTCGTCTTTGCCAGCAGACACAGCTCGTCTTTCCCACCAAGTATTGCGCGTCCGGGTTGATTCCCTCTCTGCGTGCGTTGAAGGTGGCCCATAGTGCCCAGCGGCCATGGCATTGTGTGAGATACAGGTGGGAATGACGAGCGGGCTATGAATAGCATGACGGATATACGTGAAGTCGGGAAAGCGAGTGGAGAGTGGAGACGACGTCGGACACCTGTTTGTCGGCGATGGGCCTACTGTGTTAGGGTTTGTTGGTGATGGGTCTAGGGCTTGCGGATGGATCTCGAATTGTGGCCGTGTTCTGGGACGGTGGTGTTTTGGGAGAAGGATCCGCATCGTGAGCCCGGTTTTCGTGACAGCTAGCCCGGACTTCACGTCGGCCCGTTAGTAATCGGCATGGTAGTCGAGTTCGCCTAGGAATCGGCATGCTAGTCACCTAGTAATCGGCATGGTAGTCGCCCAGTAATCGGCATGCTCATCTCACAGAACGGCCATGGCATCTCTTTCGACAGAGGCGATCGCTGAGTACATTTGCCATTTCTATGGGTCACTATTGGCACCGTCTTGGAATTACATGGGGCCTTTGGGACCTTGCGGGAATTACACTGGAATTACACTGGCATTACATGGGCCATTGGGACCTTCTTGGGATAACCATTGCATGGGCCATATCGGGACATTCTTGGGATAACCATTACATGGGCCATATCGGGTCCTTCTTGGAATTAAATGGGCCTTTGAATCCTTCCTGGATTCATTCATCCTTCCTGGATTCCAATGGGCCATCAAAGGCAGCGCCGCCTTCCGCGCTCTGCAGCTTGCTGGGAGGGGCATACTACCGCACAAACTATGGATACTACTACTCCGTACTGTGTATAGGACAGCTTCACATGTAAACCACGCTTCCTCGAGGATTGTGATGTGCGAGATTGATGGTGGATGGTGGAAAGCTCTCAGGCATCATTCTCAACACCGTGTCGACACAGCCTCATCTTCATGCATCAACAGGCTTGGTAGTAATCTTCATCAACAGGCTCGGTAATCTTCATCAACAGGCTTGGTAATCTTCATGCATCAACAGCCTTGGTAATCTTCATCCATCAACAGCCTTGACAATTCCTTGCTGTCTACGATGTACTCCGTACGGAATTCAAATCCAACAGTTCGTCCCTTGCCATCCTCAGGCTCGTTCGTCGAGCCCTCGATCCGATTAACCAAATTCCCGGGAGTGACTGTGCCAACCCTTTCCAATATACAAAGGATGTGTATGACTACAATAGCAAAGCCCTCTTCTCCATCAACCATTCCTGCATCAACCACGTTGGCAATTCTTGGTTGACCACTTCATGTTGCATCCAACCCGCCCCGACGCCATCAACCTGGTTATGCCACTCCTCAATGTTCAATGCTCCCTCTTATCCGTCCGGGCTATCCCGCATTGTGACCGTGCCAACCTTTTGAACCACAATAATGGTAACCACTTCCTATCCATTTTTTCTTGTATCATCCATATCGCCCAGTCCAGGTTCACCTCCAAAATCAATCCACTGCTAATATCTTCAACCCGGCTATGCAACACATCGGCCCTCGATCTCATCCGCAATCCCGCAATCCATCGCCCCAACCTTTCCTTTTCAAACACAAAATAATGCCTCGACTCGACAAGAGGTAACGGTTTTAGTCTCGTCAATCGCCAATCGGAGCTGAGCCTCACACTGATTAAAATATCCCTGTGGCACTAAATTCGCTCGAGTGTTCCAGAACGAATGGAGGGAGTAGCAACGAACGACTAACGACTGCTGCTCACTCTCACGTCAACCCCCTTGACTATTCCTTATCAACAAATCCACGTTAACGTCTCATCTCCTATCCATCCGCAATTCCGCAATTAATCTTGCCAACCCGTTTGGCCCATCGTCACGTCTTCATCTCCATTCTTCTTGGAAGGTCAATTTCACAGTCCCTCTCGGCACAATCATGACATCACATACAATTCGAGACCGAGCACACCATGATGTTTTCCATATGATAAACCCATTCGACTGTTTCATCTCGCCCATCCTCATCATCCTCACTCTAAAGACTATATAAAAAACCCCGTTTTCTCTATGGATACGTTTGAGAATTCCACTTTCCTCACAAATTCCGCAAGGTTGAAGTAAATTTCTCCATCCAGATTTGCGAGGAGCCTCTGTGGCCAGGATTCTTGTCTGCGAAATAGTACGGCAGGATGCGATGGCTCTTGCGGTTACGAAGCATATATTACATTAATGGGTATCAACGTCTGTCGGACGACATGTTGCGCATTCGTGTAGACGACACCAAAAGTACGAGTAAGAGGCAAAACCTTATCTCTTGGTACATCGCTGACCGTCCAGGGACATGTTCAATGCCATGCAGCCTATTCACATGCGCACTCTTCATTGGCATCTGAAGATACCGTCGAGGGGTTCTGTCACCTAAAGCGGGTGGAAAACCTGTCCAAGAGTTCTCCAAGAGAAAATGAATACAAGCCTTGTTTCAACAGGCCAATGGCCTTCCGTCCGTACAACTCTTCTTCGAAAAGCCTCAGGCTTGCCTCAAGTCACGACGGATGTCAATCAAGAAGACGGATCGTTGCCGAAAACGCCCGAAACTGGGAGTCAACAGAATTAATCGCGCATGCATGCTTCCGTCCGTGTTCTTGTCAATCACAAACCGTACGTATTCATGGCCTGAAATACGAGGCTCAATTCTTCCTCCCTCGGATTGGACGCTGGATTCATCGTCGGGATCGTCGGGTCCATCCTCGTTTCTGTTATCTGGCTCCTTGCTATCGTCATTAACCCTGGAATAGGCAGGTAATATATTCTACAGATCGGCCTCGCTCTCGGCTGCATTGTAAGAAACGTATTCTTCCTTTGGTCCGACGGTGGTTTCATCTGGCCTGAGTCCGACATCCAGTGGTTGCAGCCCGATTGATTTGCACATTGAGCCAATCATCTAACTGCAGTTCGTGATCGAGGAGCTTTCACAGGTTTTCTTAGGATCGAGAAGATTCCCACTGTCCACATATTAGAAAACGGGGCAGATGCGGTATTTGAAACTGTCGAATGGGCTGGTGTAAGAAGACTCCGCTGTCGAAAAAGACTCAGTCTCCAGACCTAATAATATGTTAGCAAATTCTATATCCTTCCTGCTCGTTCCAGTCATCGTAATGACAGATACGCGAAAAAACTCTTCAGAGACTTCTTATCTACCTTAAGAAGCACACGAACAACCAAGTACTACACATTTTTCCACAGTACTCACCCATTGAGAGGGTTTGGACGCAGTATCGCACCACTGTGACCTGTACTCCAGCAGAAAGAGATACCAGATCTAGCCCACCATTTCTAGCAATTATATCAGCATCGCTCCGTCCGCCATGAACCCAGATATCCACCAACCAACTCTTGTTCCTCAGTAAAAGAGACATACCCATATACCTATCTATGAAAGTACCAATACAAACCCACGTATCCATGACCACAATCCCGTCCTTGGCAAAAAGTACTAGCTCGTCGGTACAGTATACTTTTGCATTTTAGATAGGTTCGGAGCGGCATACTTGTGATATACCGAGTCTTTTTCAATATCTCGGATGTAGAGGATTCGGAAGGGGGGTTAGTTGAGATAGAATGAGGTTTGATTTCCGAGGACGAGTCGTGCGCGTGTGGATGGGGATTGTGATTGAGTTAGGTTGGGCGGTGGGGATGTGAATAGGTGTAACACTAATTGGGATGAGTGGCATTTCTCGCGCCGTCAAATATTGGGGATAAATGCGACTGCGAGTTTGCCGCTCTATTTGATGGGTGCTATCACAGTATAGACTGTAGATTAGGTGATTTAGAATGCGTCAGTGGAGTGGGGATATTGAGTGTGCTGGGCAGAGAGCTTGGACTTGGATGATTGGTGATGAGGTTATGATTTTTTTTTGTCGGAATGGGGTTGAGAAGAGGAAGTGGTTGTGATGGAGACTCCCGTACAGATGCTTTGGAAGGGAGTGTTGTTATGATGGATGGTGAAAAGGCAATGGGAGTGAGGTTGATGGGATAGATGAGACAAGAGGTAAAATATGAAAGTTCTCGTACACGGCTCTCTAAGTATCGGCTCTACTTGTTTCCCTGTTACACGCCTTTTAGTCAGAGTGTCCTATACCAGGACCTTTCATCATTGTGGAGGGGCATAGTTTACTATACTGACCGATTTCCCGCGACGCGCGTTTACGTTCCCTCTTTGCAATTTGCTTGACCCGTCTAGCTATTTAATGGTCAAGCCAGATAGCCCAAACCGTCAGACAGCGCTGCGTGTGTCGTTGAAGGGAACGGGGAAGAGGCTTAGGAGCTTGTGAATATAGTCTCCGCTAACCACTCCAATGTCTCACGGTTCTCTGGGTTAAGTGCTATGTGATCCTCGAATTCTATGAAAATCCGGGTGGAGCAAGACTTGCCGTCATCGAAATTGAGTCGACGGATCTTGCAGCCCGCAACGCTGACGATAGAAAACTGTTTCCTTGATTAGAGCCGGTTTTTCCAAGTACGATGCGTGCTTACTTCATGGGGTATATCTGTAGCATTTACGGAGTTGAGTACATCGAAGATGGTAACGAGTTCATCGGCGGATAGATAACCGTAGTCTATGACGTGGTCTACCCTGATATGGAAGGTCTTGTAGTCATTAACGATGGTAACGAAATCGATCTGTACTGGAACTAGGGCATTGATCTTGGAACTACTGTGGTAGGAGTCAAGCGATGGAAGTCAGGGTATGGAGCTCTAAAAAGTCAGTCAATATAAGTTTTTTGGTGAATGTAGCGCCTCTCCCGCCTCCAAGGTCATCGGTGTCTTCGTTATCTCTGCGCCTTTCTGTATCAGATCATCTTCGATATACCCAGCTACGTTGGTGTAGGAGATTCTGATCTGCTGGAGGAGTATGCTGCCGTCTTGAATTGAATCTTCGCGTTTGTCTTCATATCTGTTGTCGTCGAAATGATGCCAAAATTCGGTCTTATCGAGTACGTTTTGAAGACCGGTGTGCAACATGCTGGAGCTACCACGGCGTTTGGTGAAGAGTTTGGGCGATGAGGTACTGCGTTTCAACGCAAGGAGAAGCATAGGGCTCTTGGCTCGGTCTGCGACGGCTCTCTTGACAGGCCTTCGACCACTGTTGGGCAGCTCGGGGCTGGGCCCCATGGTTGAGAGAGTTTGATTTCCGGTCTTCGCATGGCTCCAAGTTGGCTGAGTTGTCAAGATCGAGTTGATGTTGCGAATCTTTGGGTCTTTGCTGTCTTAATATTGGGCATTGTGCAGTCGTGGTATAGGTGCAGGCAACAGGAAATGTTTTATTTAGTTAGCAAGACGACACTGGCTGAGACACGTGGTATCGAAGGTTTTGCTCGGATTATTCAGTCAATTATTACTCGACTTCAAATTGCGGAACTATCCATTTGCTCAGGACATGCCCAGTTCACACTAGCGCCACGATATATAACCCGCGACTGTTTAGCGCGACACGTAGTCCCGTGATGAATACAACAATATATACTTATCTAAATTAATCGTGGCCGCAGGACAATCGATTCATCCATCAAGAGGTACTCACTCCATCATTTACCATAAACCGTTTCTGGAAAGCAAATTTTGCTTGGTACTTACAAGCTCGGGAGTGAACGCGATGAGGACTCCGAGTCCTCACCATGATGGTCCTGATGGTCAACACGGTTTCTTTCCACATACACTATCAATAATCACAACGTCAAAATATCAACTCCCACCAAAAAGCCATTTGATCGCAGCAAACAGACAATTCGGCAACAGCCATGGGTCGTACAGAGCCCTCACGCCCTCCACTCGCCCCGCAGTCGCATCGTAAAGATCAGAGAGCAAAGCATGCACGTTTGACGATAAACAAGACCATCCCAGCTTTGCTGAAAACGAATTACCGTGCTCGCCAGGGTATTCTTGACGCCGAATTGATCGTCGATCCAGCTGCAGCGCCATCCACTAAAGGTAGTTCGAATGAAGAAGTACTCAAACCCGAGAGCGACATTAAAAGCTCCAGTGGATCCAAGAAGAAGCGTGGGAAGAAGAGTAGAGACCTTGAACGAGATGCCGAGGAACATGTTCCAACCCATGCGCCCTCGGGCAAGAAATCGAAGTCAGACGACGATGGTCCCCTCATCTATAAGATCCAAGTCTCGGACACTCTGCAAGCTGCTCAAAAGCTTCATAGTCAACTACCCAAGAAGCCTAAGATACCCAATCAAAATATCGCACTCCTGAATATGGCTTCGCCTCTGCGCCCGGGAGGTGGCGTACTGAATGGCGCAACCTCTCAAGAAGAATTTCTTTGCACAAGAACGACACTTCTGCCAACATTGCGCGAAGAATGGTATCGCCTACCTGAAGTGGGCGGTGCTTGGAGCCCAGATGTCTGCGTCTTTAGGATTCCGAAAATGGAGGGGGGAGACCAAGAGCTCGGCAGAAGGGACAGATTCTTCGTAGACGTCGTTAGCGCAGGAATGCTGAGGTTTCCAGAAGTGTTGGAGAAACCGATTGAAAGCCCAGCGGGCAGCGCAGAAGGAATAGAAGAGGACGAAGATCTAGTCGAGACTGAGAAAGTATATGCCAATGAGGCAGATCGAGAGCTGGTTCTCAAGAAAATAAGAGGTGTGATGCGTATCTTGCAGACAAAGGGCGCTGAGAGGATAGTACTCGGCGCCTGGGGCTGTGGAGCTTACGGAAACCCTGTGCGTGAGATCGCACTACTTTGGAAGAAGGTTTTGTTGGGCAAAGCTCGGAAAGGCAAAAACAAAGATCCCGTCGTGTTGGGCAGTGAGTGGAAGCCGGTGAAGGAAATTGTCTTTGCCATGAAAGACCGAAAATTAGCCGATGAGTTCGCTGAAGCCTGGGGCAGTGACATCGTGGTGGACTATGGTCCAGAGCGAGAGACCGCTCCGACAACTGGTCGCAATGAGATTGATGAACGAAATCTGGAAGAATTGACGGAAAAGATTAGGGGCCTTGAATCGGACCTCGGGCAGGCGAAGTCACCTCTACTACGGCAAGCGCTAGAGAACACACTTGCATCATTGCACGCGCAGATGGAGGAAATCGGACAAGATTCGGGTTCCATGGATGCGAGCTTGTCAGACGACGGTACAGATCTTGCAGGAGATGTATCGGATGGTGAAGGAGAGGGCGAGGATGAGGATGACTCCGAGGAAGTAGATGTTCTGGAGGATGAAGAGGAACAGGATGAGGACGATGATGAAGAATGAGGTCCCATTCGAAACCAACCTCGTGGTGTCATAGGTACCAGTAATACTCGTACGGAGCTAGGGAACCCATAACAAAGCCGTGTCACTCAATGTTCTGTCTTAGTGGGGGACCTTTCTCACATCTATCTGTATTCAGCCAACTAGCCAACTCCCCCAACGTCTTCAACAAACCTTTCCAAAGATGCTAGACTTATGATTGACAAGTATATGACTTGAGAGAGTCTAGAGGGATTTCATACGTCGGGAATCTTAGTCAACTAGATACGGACAAAGTGTGTGTAGGCCCACATGCTCCATACATACCTTACCTCAACCTTCAACCCTACTAATCAACAAAGGTACAGATAAGAGACAAACAAACAGGCCCAACCTGCTAGAATAAGCAGACTACAAAACCCGTCGTAGCTGCTTAAACTCAAAAGATAACCTGCCATCTTATCATCATTTCGAAAGCTACCTTTATGCCCTGGAACCATAGTTACCACCAGTAAAGATTACTATTATTGAATTGGTGAGGTATACTTATTGGAAAGATTATCGAGAAAGGGGGGATATAGTTCATTTCCTGTTTGCGAAAAGCTTGGTCCAAGGTGAGAAAAAATGATTGTTTGCTGGATTTTTGGACGTTAAAAAGATGATGATATTGGTTATTGATTGCTCTTGAGTTAAGAAACTTTTGTTCCCTCTCTCTATAGGTGATCAATATAAGAGGTTGATGGTTTTGGCTCCTTGGGCTTTAGCTGATGGTCATGATATCTTGAGAAGGTAGGCTTCACGAGTAAATCTTGGTTAACACCCGTACTCGAACGAATGTTATACTAAACTTGTGATGTTTTTCCCACAAGCTTTTTGCGTGGGAGAGTAGCTGGATTTCAAGTTTGTGGGTTGGTTTCTGTATGACTGGGGATACGATGGATTGAGAGAGAAATGAAGGCGTCTTTAAGTTGGGACTCGAATTACGCGGATGTAAGATACATGGCAAAGATAATTCGAACGTCTTCTGTGTTCTTTCTGGCTTTTTCGGATAAACGAGCCCGGTGAGGATAAGTACTCGAAAAATCGTGCCATCTGTTTAACGTAAATGAATAGGAATTAGAATGGAGCTCTCATTGGACATACAGAATACGTTGTCTTTCTACCTCGGGTGTTGTAGGATGAAACCTTCATCACAGGCGGTTAGAATCGAATTCGTATCCCTAGGATCCTAGATACCACCAAAGTACCAAAAGACAGAGTTGTATGCCAGATACAATAGTTCATAGACCAACAACCCTTCCATTCACAGACAGGTAAGAAGCATACCATTGACAGGATTAGATCTAGTTCTACTCCCTTTGCAATAATTCGTCTTCATAGCACACCGTCCAACAGATAGGCGAAGTTCAGGAACCTATCGAAGCCTTAAATGTCGTACCGCTCTTCTACGGCCCAGTTTTAGCTGATGCAAGTTCTCCGCAGAGATTATGTTCGACGCTCGATTGGTATGTACCGTCCACCAAGCTCTCGTTCTTGCTCACCTCCATCCTCTTTATGTAATTCCGCAACTGGACGGTCACATTGCAGTCAGTGAAATTACCATCATAACAGGCAATGCTCTCCAAGTCTTTCTCTTTGCGCCATGCGAAAACAGGCAACGGGGCCAATTCGCCGTATCATCTATGTGTCCTGGTCTCAAAAAAAATAAAAAAATTCAACGAACATGAGGACGTGTTTTGTGCATCCATTGTCCATTCCACATTCGAGTATCCTCAACCACCGACCCTGCCTCTCTACAGCTTTCAGCAAGTACTCGAAACGAGTCATTTTGACAACCGTACCAAGTATTTTTCAACTTGCCATGAACAAGCCAATCTTGAAGCGTCCAACAAGTAATGACACACGCAAAGCAATTGGCGAGCTTTCAGACAGGGAGTTGACTCCCAGCACGAGCAGCTCTGAGGCCAATAGTTCGAGACAACATTGCTGTTTTTTTTTCCTGCCTCTTCTGGGGGCTCAGGGTTCCTTCGATGCCTTTTATAACAGGTTACATTTCGAATCCGGCTTTTTGTGCGCGGTCGGTTTTGGGAGCCTTTCGGGCTAGACGGTTTTGTTGCCATTTTCATGATACTCCGTGTATGGGCGGTTAATGGCGATATTGCCAGATGAAGGAAGGTCGCTCACATGAAGACCTTTCGGGACGTCTGACAATTGCTGGCTGCACATTTGCATCACATTTGCATCCCCGAGATATTGTAAGGCGGGATCAGACCATGGGACCACGATCGCATGCATCCTCCATCGCACGCTTTTGAGAAAATGCGCAATCGTCCTCAACTTGACGACTTGTGAGTGCGTCTGGTATGTACGAGGCTCTTGAAGTGTCCCAATCAAGTCTCCGGATGCTTTTTCGAATCTCTGCAGCCAGGCCAGACGAGACGTAGAATAATGGCCGTAGCAGTATTCAAAATTTGATAAGATATTGGAAATAGGAAATAATGCACCGCCCAGATTCATAAATCTGTTATTTCCCTAAGAAACTCCTGGGAGCCAGAAAAAATCATTCTTGAGCAGTGAAATCCAATTGAAGATTGAGTTGATCCAGCTTCCAATGATTGCATTCGGAAGACCTCCAGAAAGAGAATGATTTCGTATAGAACTACTTGACCTGTGCCTCGAAATGCAATGGGAAACTATACTTACCATCACCTCTACTTTAAGAAAGAACCTCAACGATCCCAACGGTGGACTCCCATCGAGGTCCAAGTGGAACAAACTCGTGAGCTCTGGTGGAGCTCCAGATTCTCCCGTCCGCCATGGAGCTCAGCGCAGCGGCACGCAGGACAACGGGACCAGTTGCCTTACCGGCCTCTCGTCTTGACCTACCTTCTCTACTACACACGAATCCACAGAGATCGTCACTGGATCCGCTGCTTACGTTCATCCACATAACTTCAGCCTTCCTTCCCCTTCGAAAACCACTCGCGATCGAAGGTCATCCTCTCGTAATGGAAAGTCTCGTTCAACGAGCACACGAGCAGGTCCTCGCACCGGGTTGATCGCGGAGTTTGATTCTCTTCATCGTACGATATAATATCCATCACCGGTCTGTGGAGCGACGGGAAGATCATACGGACAACTTCTCATCGCGACAAACACAAGATGCCGCAATATCCCACACCGTCACAACCGATCCCCAACGTAAACCTAAAACAACTCCCCGTCAGTAACAGACCAAACACCAGCAGAGAAATCCAAACACCGCAGTCTCATAAATACCTAAGCATAAAAATACCCCATCCAGACAAACAAGTCCACCACCACCAAAAACCCCGGCCGTCACCATGCCCGAAAAGAAAGAAAAAGAAAACGTGACGAAAACGCCCCTTTCCCATCCCCTCCCTCCCCTCCCTCTGCCCACCGTTGACCCTTCACCCAAAAAAGCAAAACCGCAGCCCGCCACAAAAAGATCGCGCTAACAAGCGTTTTCCCAAACGCCCCTCCTCCCTCCCCAACGGCCAAAACCAGGATCCATCTCAAACGAACAAGGAAAAAAAAAAAACGAAGAATCCGGCACCCACCCCTCCAAAATCCAAACAGACCAAAAATTCCCATCCGGCGCGAAATGCGTGGCATCGCGTTGCCCTCAAAAACCACCTTCCCACACCAGTTCCCTAACCCATTCTACACATTCCATTCTCCACACCCCATGCCATCCACCCAACACACAACAGAACAAGGCCCCTCTCTAAAAATACAAAAAAGGCAACATGGAAACGGTATCCCACCGGTCCGAGCCCGAAAAGAACAAAGGGCCCCACAGTCCACACCACCGTACCGTACTACTGTACGGTCCCTCCACTCCACTCCATCCCACCAAGGATACAAAAACCGCGCGGAGGTGGGCTTGGGAAACCCATGCCCCCTTTTCCACGAATAAAAGGTTCGCCTGTCTTGGCGCGAGGGGACGAACCGTGATAGGCACTCAGGCTGGACAGGGCTCCTGGGGGGGTTGCAGGTGAAGCATAAGGCTCGGCTCAGCAGCGTGTTCAAAACGCTTGGCTACTGCGAGAGTCGTCGTCATGCCGGCGCCTATGGCGAAGCAAGTGTGGCTCAATCGAGACGCTTGGTGCAACGTCCACGTCGACTTTCCAAATCGAGAATGCGCGCCATGAAAAGCGGTGTACAAGTAGAAACCATCGCAGCGAGGGAAAAGGAGTTCGAAAACGGGTGCGCGCACACACGCTGCGAAAAATCGAAGCGCGTTGCAAGGAGAGCTATATGCCAAAAGGCCCGCGTGAGAAGCATGAGAAGTGAGGTTTCAATTTCTGTAAAGCAAACATCATGTATGAATTCGAAAAAGGCTATGAAACAAGACCTCCCACAAACAAACATCTCAGGAGAAGGCGTCTCAGCAAATCATCTCCAGAGAGCCATTCCACCTCTTGCAAAGGAGGCAGAAAGAAGAAGTCGCACCAAAAGGGTTAACAAATCGCACTGCGGATGGCAAGAGAAGAATCGCGCCGGAGTAGGAGAAAGTGAAGTCACTCATATCAGCCGAAAATCTAACGCCCCAAATCCGGCCCCGCCTCCAACCCTGCCTCACTCCAGAGAAAGTCGAGAAAGCGCACAAACCACGCTTCCTCTGATGCAAAGAAGATTGAGACGCCATTCTGCAACAGACAACCGGCGCAGGTTCCACCAGTCCGCCACTTCTATTTCTGGCAATATGCCTGTTCCTCCCTAGGTTTCCGGCCGTGATGTGTGAACATTCTGCAAGATTTCCATTGAAAAATCGACGAGCAGAAAACAGCAAAATCCCAAGACGTAAACAGAAAAACGCCGCCTCGCCATTCTGAACCTTCAGATCAAGTCGTAGAGTTTTGCGTCAAAATAGACATAGGAAATTGGATATAAATCGGTGGAGATATTAAGTCCCGTCTCATAGGACGAGAGCTAGTTTCGATACGCGTGACGACAGCAATAAGCAGGATGATAAATGTTACTGAGGGGTTTCGAGCGTCTTTGTGGCGGGTATTTGTACGGTGCACAGTCGTTGTGCGCAGGCAATATCTACATGCCCATGTTGTTGTTCTGGTGACCGAGATCTGACGGGTCGATGGTGCCAAAGTTCATCACAGCGTTCATGTCCATCTCCGGATGTTGCTGCTCTTCGTGCATAGGAGCGCGGAAGGGTAGTGACATTGGTTGCTTGATGTCACCAAGGAACATGCTATCATCGAGCATGTGACCTTCGTGAGACATTTGGAACATATCCGTAGAAGCTCTTCGGCCCAAAGAATTAAGAGGCGGTGACTGATTGGCGATCACTGGGTCCCCATGATTCAAACCATTCAAAGGTGACGGTGCTTGGACATGGATGTTACTATGTTCTGCCATGGGGGACATGAATTGATGGCTGGTGTATGGTGTGCCCATGTGCGATGCCGCCACATTATCTTGGGTAGGACCCGATGTGAAGAAAGCTGGAGTGCCAAAATCAGATGGAGATGGCGCCGTGGTCGCTGACATGGGATGATAGTTCTGGAAGTTCATATTGTAGCTAGCCGAGGTATCAATGCTGAGAGTCTGTCCCATGGGTGAAGGCCCGTTTTGGTTGTGATGTTGATATTGTGGAATTGGTGCCACGATATCGGGTTGTCCTTGAAAAGGGGCAGGTGGTGCCTCGTGCATCAGGAAGGATGGCATGGGATGACGGAGCATAGAGAAGTCAATGGCAGCTGGTACCGAACGACTACGTTGTCTCTTGTGTCCACGAGGCGGTGCTAAGCCTACACCGACACCAAAGGGAGTATCATGAAACATTCCCATCGGGTGTTGGCCGACATGATGGTTTGGCTGGGATGCTGGTCTGTGGTTGATTGGAGAGACAGGGGCGGATGCCGCGAGTTGGTTTGGGTCGTATATCTGATGCCTGTTCTGGAAAGACTCGAGAGCAATAAGCTTAGCCAGCTGTCCACTCAATACTTTCGGATGTCCACCGAGATGGTGCATCATGCAGTTCGATGCCTGCTGATCTTCCGTGAAATCGCCGCACTGGTAGAATCCACCAGATCCGGACGAGTCCATGAAGAAGTTTGGCGGCCTCGTCAACTCAACAATGAGTCCACCTGGTCGCTGCGCTGCGCCCTCGGCGTTGCTTGTTGGGTCGCCATTTTCTAGTGTGATGTTCTTAATGTATGAGAATGGGTACTCGATTTTGTAACCAGCGGAGTCGTTGTTGATGTAGTATGTGACGCAGCATTTCTCGGGTGAATAGAAGATGACGAGGTCCATGGCACTTTGGCCAATACGACGCCATGATCCAATGCTTAAGGAGCGGCAAGCAAAATGGTGGATGACTGCCGATTGTTAGGCCTCAGAACCCCCTGAACGACTGCCCCATTTCCAGTTGACTCACCGACTTTGCCAGAGCTGCTATCTGTGTTTAATAGCATTCCGCTTCCGTGTGCAAAGGTTCCACCACGACCAAGCAAAGTGCCCGAAATAGGTTTCCCAGATTCCATAGCCTGAAGAGCCAGGTATCGACGCATTGATTCTGGGATGTCATTGCAGTCCTCACCGCTCTCGATACTCTTTTTGGCGATATTCTTGATCTTTGCTCTCCTGTTCTCGCGTCAATGATGATCTCCTCATGAGAAGCATGAAGACCTCACCTGTTTTGAAACCAAATCTGTACAGATCTCTCGGTCATGTTGATCTCAGATGCGATGCGCTCTCGGACCATAGCTGTGGGCGTGGGGTTCTTGTTGAACTCGACTTCCAGTGTAACCAGTTGGTCCTGTGTAGCACGTTGGCGTTTCTGATTCTTTTGTTGCTGAGTTAGGGTGCTCTTGCGCGGCGGTCTGCGTGAGCCGGAGTTGCTGTGAGTTGGCGTTCCGGACGCTGACGGCGAGGGCGAGGCTCCTTCCTCCATGATCATCTGGCTTGAGTCCCGCATCATTTCCTGCATCGTTGTGGAGTCCAATTCGTGGTGGTAGCTGGGTTGTATTGGATCCGGACCAGCACGGTAATGGTGTCAGAGGGCACCTGATGTCGCTTGATATTTGGATGAGAGAAGTGAGTGTGCTGTGCAAAGCTCGTATCGCGGGATTAAAGTGGCGCAATGGAGAAGAATGTGGTGAGGTCCAAAGCTTGGATGCTGAGGCTCGGGAAGCGGTTGTTGGTGGAGTGTTCGAGAGAAGGGTACTGCGAATCTAGCTGCAGTGAATCCGGATGTTTTGACGGAGCAAGTTAAAATGGCTAGCTAGTAGCAAATCGACCTGAATGCGATTTGAGCAATTGAAAAGAAGTCTACCGTAGCAAGGAACGGACGGCTGTTAGGCCAGTGAATGGGTGGGTGAAAGGAGTGGAAAGACTCAGTGAGTCAAAAGTGAACAGTAAAGAATGTGTGGGATTTACATAAGCTGGAGTTTATGTATGGTCCCGGGGAAGACAGAGAGCGAAGGAAAAAATGGTGTGGAAGGAGATCCGGGTGGTGGTGGTGGTGGTGGTTGTTTGAGGGAGGGAAGGTGAGAAGTTGCGAGTGCCGTCGAGTTGAGAAGAGCACAGCGAGTCACGGAAGTCAAAGCGTCGATATCCCAGTCTAGTCTAGCAGCAAAGGTGCCAAGCCGTTCATCACTGGGTGGGCCGTGGCCGTGGGCCTTTCTGTCCCCCAGCAAAGCGTGCTGCATTGTGGGTAAATAGGGGCGGGCTTGTACCTGCTTTGGAGGCTTGGAGCTGCATCTGCATCAGCATCAGCGTCTGCATCTGCATTAGCATCATCAGCGTCTGCATCGGCAGCATCTGCATCCTCTCGCTAGATACATGAGGTGACAGTTCTGCCATACACCTGAGTAGTTCGCCCATCAGTTCAGTGTTTGTTCCCACCGGGTGCTTGTTGCAGTGCAAATGCTGTCTGTTCCCAGGGCATACATAGTATGGGCGTGGCATGGCATGGCAGCTCAACTGCAGCGTGTCTTCGGTGCTACCGATTTGTGTCACCGGCCGTATCCTCGAGCATCCCTGGCTGCGGAGTGCGGACAGTTCCCAGCAGTGCCAGTGCCAGGAAACTTTGGGCGGCTTTGACGCTTTGCTTGATCGATGGCGAAGCCGACCGATCCCTATCCCGCGCTGGCACCCATTGGCTGAAACAAAAGCACAATCAACTCCTCACTAGGTGTCCATCCAGCTTAGGGCCCGCTCTGACAGAATACGCGCATCTCCTTTGCCCACTGATAGGATCAGTACCGTGGCAAGGCGAAGGGAGAATGCCGCAAATCGGACCCCACGAACTGCCGGGAGCCAGCAATGCTCCAGAGCATCGTCCCGCGCCTCCTTGCTTCGGCGGCACGCTTCAACTGTGTCTTCTCTCC
This sequence comes from Venturia pyrina ICMP 11032, assembly GCA_000738655.1. NCBI lineage: Eukaryota > Fungi > Ascomycota > Dothideomycetes > Venturiales > Venturiaceae > Venturia > Venturia pyrina. Next base: position 257,808 of record JEMP01000016.1, read on the forward strand.
ACTCAACGCCATGAAGCAACCGAAGCATCTTGAAACCACAACACCAAGCACTGAGCTACCATCCAATGAGAAATCGTCGACAGGCACCAGCTCCACTTCCAGGGATGCCAGCGCCATGCTCAAGCTTGCAAGGTCCAGGTGGCTGCAAAGCTTCCAATTGCGGTTGACGTTGAACAAATGCTGGCATTGTCGAACAGGGGAGCGTCGCTTGTACCAGCACGTGCTGCGTCTTCAGCGACTGTCCATTCTTGTTCGTCGCTGTGGTCTGCTGGCTTTGTTTAGCCCTTACCTGTTCAGGCCGGATTTATCCGTCCTTCCCCTGTCTATCAATTCGCGGACCAACACCATACTTAATAGAACCCGAATTTCAATAGTAGTGATAGCGACCTGCATCCTCGATTGCACTCTTGGAACGAACGATGTATACTTACGCTTCGTCCCTTGATCCTTTTCGACGACCGCGGAGGATAACCACTTTCTGTCCTTGTCAACCGACAGCAGGGATACTTCTAGACGTTCCATTGTGGCCTATTCTCAGCGCAAGTCTTCATTAATCTCTATCCTACATGTGCTCTGTAAACCTTCTCATCGCCATTCCACATCCAGTTGTACCGAGTAGCTTGCGCTTGAGTTGAAACACTCTCCGCCACATAAAGTCCTACCAAAAACCCCACAACAGATCATCCGCTGCGATTTTCTGGTAGCGAGCCAGCAATGCCATGCGTTCCGGGAAAAGATAATAGTCGATCATTCGGAAAATTTATCGCTTTCCTGTTATCGAGGTGACGCACTCGATTCCAACTGCAGTTTGCGTTGCGTAGTCGGTGGGCAATCTGAATGATCTCGCCATGGAGCAATACTTCAGTCCAAGAGAATCCAACGACACCGAAAATGGCGACATACATAGTATAGTCTCGGTCTAGGGCACGTTGGAGGCTGCCATTGTGAGAAGCACAAATATTGCCTCCAATGACACGAACCAAATGCAATTCTTCTCTGACAGACGCACTCTTGATATCGTATATCCGCAGGCTTACACGCTCATCGATCGCGCTGAGCAGAGGCTTGCGTGTTCGAGAACATCGAGCTCTTCCTATTCTTTTCGAACACACATCTGATAATCAGTACTCCGGGTTTTTGGTCACCACAGGTAAGTTGTCCCATGATTTGACTCGATAGTAACGATCTTGTCCGAGATTCGGGAGCAGATCGATAAGATCACACAGTAATAATGGGTGCTCCTGACGAAAATCTTCGTTCCCAAACGCCCCGTCCGCCTCCGCGCAAGTAGCCTTGATAACCGAACTCCGATTGTTAATCAAGGCGCTGATCAACCATCTCAAGGCTTTCCGCATCACTCAAAGATCATCAAGCCATACCCAGTAATCTGAGCGAGAAACATGGACTCCCAGTCTTACATGCTCGTGAGAACCAGCCTAAGACTCCAAGTATGAGTTTAAGAATTCAGATCCGTGAGCCGACTAAGCCGAGGACCATAGCAATGGAAATCAAGCGAAGATCTACGACCTTCCGCTCGGTAGGGACTGAGCTCAAAGATATCTATCATGCAATCCTAATAACAAGAACATATCTTACGATCCAGAAGTGATCATTCCTGACCCTGTACAGCAATCCTAGATTAGAGAACGCGGGGAGTCGCATCTTCACAGGCATTGGAGCAGGTACTTACCGTACTGTACTAGGTAGTACATAGCTGGTCCGCAGTAAGTGGGACAGTTCATTTGTCTGCTACAAACTGAACAATAATAGTACATGTGCTGAAACTCTTCGAACAGCTTTCATTGGTTGGCTCGAGGTTTGTACATGGATCCTAACCTCGGGATATTTTCGCATTCCTGGGCACCACCACAGTATTCCTGAACTTCACCTGTTTACGAGCAACTGTGGGTTTCTGGTCACTTGTTCGCATCGCATCGGTGAGGCTGTACAGGTTAATTTAGGAACGATTATCGACGTGCTCCCACTAATTGTGTGTTCAAACTTAAAACATGCCATGATGAGCAGGCGCAATTAATAGTACTGGATCAGGTGATTGCCAACCTGTTTTCGCATTTCGCTATACTATGGTAGTACTGCTTCAATTCCAACTCAAAATAGTACAAGTATCTGCTATTGGCTGCTTTACAAGGTATGCACAGGAAGAGTTTTTCCCCTTTAGTGCTCTCCCAATAATCCCAGCATATATAAACCGATTCAGAACGGTTCTCCAAGTTCCTTCGATGGGCTTCACTTTGAACGGTCGCAAGTATTCAGGCCCCCCGCATGTGAAGAAAGCCTTTCAAGGCGTATACACCCCTCCCAAACTGATCAGTTTGTTTTTCAATGACACTGTCGACACAATTATGATGCATACACCACAATTTACTTCGACGATCAATCCCCAAGTTATCTGGTGAGCGAAGCTGGGGCTCAATCACCTTATATCTACCTGTTGTTTTCGGACATATATCGGAATACCAAACCGATACGCGAAGGATCTGCAACATAGCAGCGCATTCAAAATAGTCTGGTGGCTGCAGATGGGATGTGGCGTACAGTTGTATTGATGTGAGGGAGTGTTGGAGCAAGGGGAGAGGCGAAGCCAACCGCAACGCCACCAACAATCAACTGGTCCACCGCACAATACAGAAACCTGATCGTCAAGGAAAGCCTTCCTGTAAACTTGATAGGAGGTATTTTTATCCTCGCATCGGAACAATACGACGTACCTGGAATTGAGAGTACTTGAATGGCTGGACGATACTGCGTTATCTCTGACAACAGCCGGGGCTACATAAATATCGCCATACCATGCAACTCTCGTCCAGCACAGGGTTATCGGGCAAGAAACTGCCTCAAAACCAAGTTAATAGCGTTCGGGGTCCAAGGACTCCTCATATTCTTGGTGTATCCCAGTGCACCCAATCACGCGCTTCCTAAATCCTCGTGTAGTCTGCACTTTGCTTATGTCGACATTGCCAAGCAAGTCTTAACCCACCCCACCTGAAATAATAGCAACAAAAGAACAATCGAGTGTGGAGTATATCACCGCGTGTATGTAAGTGCCAACGACTCACTTTTCCTATCTATAGAACGGACGCAACGTTACAGTCTATTCGTGCGATATTTTATATGTCAAAAGCATGTGTCTAATGGGAGTCGAGCATGCATCTCCTCGAGGCTCTTGTCTAGGTATATCAGCAGACAACGAACTTGACAACGAGAGCGGAGTAGACTAATCAGAGCATGGATACTGAGCTAATCACAATGCATTTGCGGTTATATGTTATGTTATACCTATCCGTGCAATCAACGCACCTCTGTTTTTCGACCGTATGGTCTTTTTTTATTTCCTCCTTTCCGTCTTTTGGGTACATAAGACTCGAGATGTAGACGGCACGCTTCGGGGTTCAGAAAGGGATCTCTGGGATGATATTGAAATATAGATCCTAGGAATTCCAGTGAACAGATGAACAGGACATCAGAGGAGATAAACCTTCTTTGTACTCCGTAATCCATATAAAGTGTTTGTCTTCTGAGATCCTCGGGATTTGGTCATTGTTGATGTTGGAAGCAATGCAATGATAGGTAATCTTGTAATGTTGAAGTGCATTTCAAGTATCAAGTTCAAGCTGGAGGACGTGAAGGGATGCGATCAAAGTGTCAAGCATCTGCACTATGCTATTCAGAAGGCCAAGGAGGGAAGGGTGTAGCAAATTAGCACTTCATCATTATTTACTTTGGAGTTATCCCACGCTGGCTTTTGTACAATGCAATTCTTAACTTGATATCGAAGTTGCAAAATTCCCCGCAATTGTAAGATACTGAAAGGATCGTTGAATCTCTCGCTCTTAGGGTCTAGACAAGGACATGCAATTGGTATGAGCTGCCTCTTAGCAGTAGTAACTCAATGAGATGATAGTCTTATTTTATCGGCTTTAAAGATTGGAACCTTGGAAGTGAGCTACGATGGAGTTGTAATTAGTCGTGATTGACACTCGACAGCCGACAACGGATCCAACGGTCAAATTGTGGCTTGAGCTACGACTGGGATGAGCTTCGTGACTGCTCAGCAAATGATCTTGTATGGATGTCTTATCTAGCGGATCTGAACTTCAGCCTTGTTGCATCACACTGTTATCGATACCCGATGTGAACCATCATGAAGCGTTTCTTCTTGCCACCAACCCCAGATGAGGGCTCGGCAATCTCGCTTCAGACGATCGTCTGCAATAGCTTACCTGCAACACTACTTACCCACCCCCTCACTCTGATGTCCCCGAGACACTGTCCGACGGCGACTACCTAGGCTACCGCAGCCTCAGCTGCATCCGAGACGGTCTCGGTTCCAAGGAATGGCTTGTTCAGTACCCCTCGATCACCTCTTGTCTGCCACCAGACACTCCTTCCAGTCTGATCAGCCGAGAAACCGCCTCAAGAAATACAAACGTCTGAATTCAGAGGGAGAAGCAGTGGATGCTTTGGGAAGCTTTCGGACATCATGGCAGGCAAAGACGCAGCCCATCTGGCAAAGATGGATCCGGAATTTGAGGAGGTCAGTCTCGCAGTACAGATTTCATGGAGCGCAATTGGGATCTTTGGGTATGCTCAAGTTCGCGGGCTTTCATGTCAAGACATGAGCATACTCAGACTTCAAACTATTGCAGATCCCAGATACCATTGGCGTGGAATAATTACAGCGCTGACAAGACTCCAGTTCATGAAGAAATACCCGATACCCACCCTCGCTGGAGATGTCATAGACCTTCGAACCATGATGTCGCAGAGAAAGAAAGCCTTGAACGTGGCACAAGGTGGGGGTCTGGAAAATGTCAAGGAAGAGGATATCACTGTATCTGCAAGAGATGGATACCCCATCCCAGTGCGGATCTATAAGCCTACACCCCCACCAGCAAGCGGAAGTCCTCTGGTCGTATTCTACCATGGAGGTGGGTTTGCGTTGGGTGGCCTAGAGGCTGAGGAGCTGAACTGCAGGAACTTCGCTCAAAAGCTGGGATGTACATGTGTCAATGTTGACTATCGCCTTGCCCCTGAGCACCCATTCCCGAACGCAGCTGAGGATAGTTGGGACGCTACTCAATGGGTACGACCCCGCGAACTCCTAGCGATCATCTAATAGGCTAACGATTCCCCAGGCTGCTGCCAACGCCAGCAAGATCGGTGCTGATCCATCCAAAGGCTTCATCGTAGGTGGCACCAGTGCGGGAGGGAATTTGGCAGCAGTCGTCAGTCATTTGGCACGCGATGAGAAATTATCGCCACCAATCACCGGCGTTTCGCTCCTCATTCCAGCACTCACGGATCACAACTTAACGGACTTTCCAGAGGAATACAAGCATGAGCTTATATCCTATCAGCAAAATGAAAACTCCCCAATCCTTGGTTTAGCATCCATGGAAATGTTCATGAGTATGATTATCTACATTTTCATCCAGCATCTGTTCCTCGCTAATCACCATCTACAGAGGCTTACAAGCCCGACAATAAGTCCCATCTCTTCAACATCTTCGCCGCTCCCTACAACTTCAAAGACCTTCCTCCAACATTCTTCCAAATCTGTGGCATGGATCCATTGAGAGACGAGGCTATGATTTACGAGCGGTTATTGCGAGAGAAGTATGATACCAAGACTTTGTTGAAGCTGTATCCTGGCTTGCCACATGGTCTCTGCTCTATAGCTCCGACTTTGAAGAGCAGTGGAGTGTTCGTGAAGGATACTACGGACGGTATCAAATGGCTCCTAGAACAGAAATAGAGAAGTAGCCTAACGATAATCGAAACGTTCTGCTCATTCGGCCTCTCTTAGTGCAAAATAACGAACACCTATCGATTTTCGTGATTGGTCTCCATATCAGGATACATAGCTTTTAATTGCTTGAAAATCCAAATGGGAAAAAGTGCTGAGAGGAACGCGTTGGACATACATGCGAAGCGATCTTTCAAGGGTACGATGGAGATTGAGCAAACAGACTATCGCTAGGTAGCATGCATCATTGCCGCGTAGCAAGTGTCGTCGGAATAGTCACGGGGTTAGTCAAAGCGTCTACTTCGGTTCACGTCTCCTTTCAATTTTTTTACCACCTAAATCTCCAAATTGATCTCGCAACACAATAACCCCGTCCATCGCTCAGAGCGACATATTTTGGAGTTGGTGTTTTAGGAGAGGGGTGTCGTGCAGGATGGCACGGTGCATTTTGTACTCGTCGTTGAAGGGGTATAGGAAGGCGGGTGGTGACGTTATTACCTATGGTGGGTGGGTAATGAGGTGGAGGTTGGTATGAGGGAATGTGACATTTTTGAACTAGAGGACGATTTCTATGGGGAATTTGAACGAGATCGGATGTTATACAGTCCTGACTTTTATTGGTTCTGGTTGGAAGGTATTGGATGCATCTACTTCAGGCGCGATGTGCGTAGCCTCGAAGTAATTCGATGTTCAAAACTCGCTAGGATCTTATTGTATCGATGAGTTGATGTTTGCGGTGGCTCTTTTCTTCTTTTTGTTAAGCGAGATACAATATGAGAAGAACAATAGTATGGTAAAGATTGTTATTAATTACAAGTTGTATCCCTCAAAGGATAATCCTCTCGTTCCTCGATCCATCCATTCATCCTCATCTCCATCGCAACAAAAGACAAAAACTCCAGTCGAAACACCATTTGCAACTGTATCCAACCTCTCAAGCAACGCATCTTCTTCCCTCTCCCTCTCCTCGAAACATCTCGAACAAAAAACAGAAAAGCAATGCTATTACGCAGGACAGGATTTTTTGGTAGGTAACACCCCTTGACTGCTTTTGCGCAGTCGCAGTGGATAAGATACGGATATCAGATCCCGATGCCGTCCCTCCGAAACCCTTTTCTTTTTTTGAACAACAACAACCCACCACAACACAACCGTTCTACCAGCACCAACAACCTCTCCCTTCGCACTTCTCATCGTCTTGAAACAACTGGAGCCCAACACACAAAGGTACCTCGAGAACCAATCCCTCCAAATCTCTTTTCTTCTTGAAAATATATCCACCTATGAGCGTCTCTTGTTTTTGAGCATTTGTTTATGTTGCAACACACCTTTTCCCACCAGCCTTGCTCCCTACAACAACTCGAAACGCCTTTCAAAACATCTTTGTTGAACCTCTTGAACCAAGCAGAAACAATTGACCATCCGAACGCAAGAAAACTTCCACAAAACCCAATCCGTCGGTGCCACGACAATTTTGGCCCTCTTCGTCTTTTATTCATTTTATTTTGGGGCCTGTTTTTCTTTTTTCTCAAAGCTTCTCTTCTTTCACAACAATGCATCCATTGCTCTTTTTTTGAGCTTCTCTCTTTCCACACCAACAAACCCAATACAACTCCACGATCCTTCTGTCAAACACAAAACAGATAAAACAAAAAGCAAATCCTTCGAACCTAAGTCCAAGTCGCCACTTCCATTCCATCAAAGCACTGACCCCCTTCTTCTTCTCTGTCTTCTTTTTGGGGTTTCTTTTTTAGTAAGATTCTGTTCAACTATCTGATTCCCAGCCTATCTACAATGGACAGAGTTTTTGGTGGGGGCTCTCCGAAACCCAAGAGTGATGAACACATCGGTTTCAAAACAGAATCATCTTTTCCACCTTCCTTGCTCTTCAAGATACCTCGAATAGCAAAGGACAAAGCAAAGTCAGCGATGACTTGTCGGAACAGAGACTGGCAGAAACCATCTCAAGACTGGCACTGTGACTGGCACCGTGACTATCTCAAGACTGAATGCCACAGTCAACTCACCGTTTCGAGACGAGCAGGTGAGAAATAGTAAAGAAGTTTGTATGAGCAAGTATAGGAGAGAAAAGGCTTCATTTATTTAAGAGAAACGGCTACGGACCGTCCCCAGAATTAATGTCCGAGGAAAGAGGGCAACGTCAAAAGTGGAAGACGAGAATGAGCAAGAGCATTGAAATATGCAGGAAGAAGGGTGAGTGAGTGAGTGAGTGAGTGAGTGAGTGAGTAAGTGAGTGAAGGAAGGAACAGTCAGAGAGACTCGAGGAGAGTCGTGCTCAAGTATGATGGCTGAGGAGAAGCAGAAGGGATGTAAATTATAGAAGAATGATTTGTCAAAGATGAAGGTAAAGCGATATCTAGGAGGTGAGACTGTTACCTGATATTATTCGCGCGACCAATCCGCTGTCGACGCGTAAAAGCGCATCTTCATGAATAGCCACGGGTGCTGGACAGTCGACCATTGATCTTCCATGACCATACGTGTCATACGGCGTTCAAGGCTCGAACGAGGTCCTCCAAGTTGTCTGAAAACGACACAGACGCGACTGTCCGGTCGAGGTTCACACTCTCCAGCGATAGCTGTTTGAAAAGAGAGGCAAAACGCAGGTGCTAACCTGCAAATCTTTACCCTTCCAAGGTGCCAGCCCCCAGCGACGAACGCAGGAGTTGAGAAGTGTCGAAAGTGCCGTCGGCAATAGTCTTGCGAAGTCGAGAGCGGCAGCAGGGCGACGGAGGCGGTGCGAACGCGCTTCTGCTTCATATCAATGACACTCTGCCAATAGCCAGGGTGTACTAACAAAGTCGTTGATGAATGGGATGTGTTAGGGAGAGAAAGTTGTGGAGGTCATTGAGGTTCAAGATTCCAGCAGCATCGATGAAATTTTATGACTGAAAATTTCGCACACGCGCTAGAGCGCGTGGAAGATATTACATAAGGGGATCGGGTGATCGTAAGGTGGTCTGCTGATATTGACGTAGCTGTCGAGTTGTTACTCTTTGGGAAGTCATAGAGTATGAGCTCGGTTTTTGTTCATCTCCAGAAACACATGGATAGCATTGCTATTGCGGCAAGAAAATATCAGAAGAAAAGAGTGTCAAGCGTTTGGTAGTAAAGATGCGTGATGACTTGATGAACTGAAATATTGGCGACCCCTCTCCTTCCTCCTTCCAGAGAAGACCTTCCGACAACCCATGACTTTCCATGCTACTTAGCCTTCTCATGAATCTCCGCGTGGAAACTCCAGACTCCTCACAACACTTTAGACAATTTATCAATTGATTAATGCCGCCACCTTTCTCAACTTCGCCATTCGCTATCTGTTAACACAGGAACTTGATCCTCCTCTTTCTCGCCCATCTCATCACTAGAGCTGTCACTCACGTCCTTCCAATGTCGTAGTCGCCTTCTCTACTCACGGTATCTCTCCTTCAGTGCAATGTACTTCCTTGCCATCGAGTCTGAAATATAGCCACCCTCGACGTCGTCTCCAGCCATATTGACGTGCTGTAGAGTTGTGAGACCTCCTCCAGCCATGTTGTGAGCTTCGTTAAAGGTACTTACGTCTGTCTAGCTATCGAGGAAGTAGGATGACGACCTGAAATAACAGTAGCGGCGTCAAAGCTGGCAGCTAAAGCATCAGTTCCAAAAGCGCCTCTGCTAGTGATCATAGGAGAAATGGTGGGATTAGCGTGTTCTTGATCATACACCCCTTCCAAACAGCGAGTGAGACTGACGCTGGGACCCAGCCTGCGAACGTGACACATTTGTTTTTGACGCTGTGGTGACGTTCCAAAAGGACCTTTATCCTACCCCAGAAGTATCTGACGAGCTTTTTCTTGAGATTTCCGTCTGTGCATGGGATTTTGGAATGTTATCAAGTCACAATTAAGGAGATGCGTGTTCGTGCATCTCATGTAGCTCGTCCTCGGACCAAAGGGCTTCGTGTCGTAAGAATGCTTTCCTGTTTCGCGAAGATCGTCATAGGCAAATTCTTCTGATTTTGCCTAAACGCTATTGGCCATACAAGCCTTATAGAAACCTACATGCTCTGCGATAAATAACAGCTCGCTACATCTCAGCATGACAATTGCTTCATCAATTGATGGCCCCTCAAGGTACATCTGAATCATTGTTGGTAATGATTGCGACCTCTTCATTATTGACATTGTCCAACTCAAGCCACTTTTCGAGAAGGGCATGAATAGATGAGTGATTGGGGGAAGGTTGTAATCTTGGACTTGCTGCCCAATGGTGGCGATTTCCGTGAACAGAAGCTCGTTACAGTTCCACTCATTTCGCAGAGAATCAAAGCGCGAATTACCGGTAGTCAAGTCATAGAAGACTTTTGTTGTAGCGGTGTCTTTCTTCATGCCCTCAGCGGTAACGTGTGCTATGATTGGCTCACCAGTGCTGTCTGTTTGCAATCGGCTGAACCAAATGGTTGCGTGAGCCTTACTAGGCTTCTGGTCAGTGCCCATCTACGCCAGGTCAAACTCAAAGATCAGATTCGGCCACTGAGAGTCAAGATTGTAGCAAACTCTGAGGTCCCTTGACAAGTTCCCCATGGCATGTGTAAAGTCATTCACCAGATCAAGCGTCCCGTTATTTTGAGGAATGATCATACTGCGTTAGAAATTTCCAGAGAAGATCCAAGCTGACGGCGTGCCATCGCCTGTAAAATAGTCTGTGAGGTGTGGCGATTTGACACTGCAGGATATCGGATCGTTCATGTATCCTGGGCCATCGCTTGAGAGCTTGTCCAAGTCCATGATGCAATTCGATATCGACTTTGAGATGCGCAGCTCGACGTTGTTATCGATAGTTCCCAGACGACTCAAGTGAGAGAATTCGCCAGAAAATCATCGAGATTGATCCTCGGTAAGTAATGATGTCGGCTTTCCGAAAGCAGTTCCGAAGTGCGCCGTAAAGTTTTCGACTGTGGTATCCAGGCCCGATCGTGTCCATGGGCTCGCTCTTGTTTGGGAATCCGTGTGTATCGCGGAGGTGTACCCACAGCTTGTTGCTGGAGGCAAATTGACCGGCGCAAACCTTGCACGTACTGCGTTTCGAGGAGTTGGCATTTTGGGGTTTCTGGGGTATCGAATCAGGAATTTCCGCACGGGGGTTCAAGTGGAGTGGAGGGGGGAAGAACGAGGTCAGTACTAAGGAAGTAATTGACGATCGGTGAAGCCACGCCGGTGTCCGCTTTGCTGTCGTTGAACGCTACGTGGTGGACGCCCTCTGGCTTCTTGGTATTGTCGCAAGATTTGTCGCGATAACCGTTGTCTCGGTTGCTGTAGTCGCGAGACCTATTGTTGTCTCGGTTTCCGTAGTCTTGTCGGCCGTCTCTTGAAGTCTCTCGTGACTTGAACCTATCCCACTCACTGTTGCCGGTCCTCTTGGGGTCGGTTTCCTTCGCAGCATCTCTGCCGCTTTCTTGCCCGCGGCCTATCGAATTGGAGCGTGGCTGAGGAGTCCGAGGCCCTTCGCTTCCGTTTTGGCCCTGGTAGTTAGTGTTAGGGTTGGATCCTCGGCGATCCCGATTACCGCGGGATTGGTCGTAATAGTTTTCGACGACGGTATCCAGGTTAAAGGTCAGAATGCTGAATCGAAATGGAATTCTGCAGGCGAGGCGTTGAAGTGAAGAGAGTCCGAAGACTGACTTAGTTTGAAGGGAAAAATGCGCCGCCCACGATGCCTCCACAGTTCAATAACATCAATCACGCCGAGTAGCATGAGAGAGACGTCGAAGGGTCACAATGTTGAGTGTAGACAACACCTACTGACCTCATCATGCCGCCTCGGTGGAAATCAAACCATTCATTCTCGTCAGCAGATCGGACTACACAAGACGATTCGACAACTGAGATACGAATTCTCACTTACAACTTGAAGTCCATTTGGCGTCGCGAACACACCTGGGGAAAAGAAGTGGTATCAATGTAATCCAAAACCTTAATCTCATGAAATAACGCAAGAACGCAGGAGAGCCAGACCACCTTGACAGCCTGTTTGAAAATGCTAGACACCCCAAACCTGCCAGGAATACCATACCCGCTTGCTTCCTTTCACCCGACAAGATCAGAAGTGCTAATAAGTACATATATACACAAATCCACCCATAGGGATCATAATCATTATCTTCCATCAGGCATCGCCTCATGAACGACAATCGCAACTTTTGAAGAACATCACCTCCCGCCATTCGTGTTTCGGTCCCCCTCCTTCGCAACGCCCATCAAATAATCAAGCAAAAAATTCTTTTCTTTGGGCGTGATAGGACTCTGCGCCCCACTACCGCTTTCGACGTTCCCAGAGAGAGCAGAGGTTCCCTTACGACTCAATCTCCCGTGGTCACCACCAGAAATACTCGTAATGCTAGAAATACGACTTCTAGCATCGCCTTCGTTGTAGCCACTGAAACCACCGCCTCTGAGACCACTGACGCCCGATCCAGCGCCAGGGTTCGGTAAAGGAACAGAGTTTGGAGCAGAGGTCGGAGCGGAATTGTAGGAATCGCCTCGTACAGGTGCTGCGTGCACTGGCAACGGACTGACAGGACTGTTGACGCCGGATGCGATCCCAGGATATGCCGACACAGGTGCTGAGCCGATGTGTCCATGGTTCTGAGCATGTGCAGTGACTGCAGATTTTGCAGGACCAAAGAGGCTGAGGAGTTGTTGCTTCTGTTCATTGGGCACGGAAATGGACCCTACTCCAGACGGCGGTGCTTGCGAGTGGGCGTGAACGATCGGGGTGATAGCATTTGGCTTTGCGGCAAAGAGACCGAGAAGTGTTGACTTTTGATCAGCTGGTGCATTGTCTTTGCGATGAACGGAATCTTCACCCGGAAGCGCTGATTGTTTTTGCTGGTGGTAAGGCGGTGGTGGTCCCATTTGGTGCTTAGGAACGAGTGGCACCGCCCCAGGAAGCATGGGAGGTGGCTGTTGTCCCATCTGACTCTTGGGCAATAGCGGTACTGCACCAGGTAGCATTGGAGGTGGTTGTTTCGCCTCCTGCTTGGGCGCATTCTCACCAGGCAAGCCCTCTTCTTGCCTCTTCAGGATAGACAATGGATGGAACGGCCTTGGGGCCTCCATCGCTGTCTTCCCATTAACAGTATGCACCGGAACTGGTGGTGTCTGGGAAGGGAGAGGAGGCACAATCCGCTGATGCTGAACTTGTTGCTGCCTTTGGGACTGGGGTACTCTTGAAAGAATTGCCGTTGGATAGAAGCTTTGCTGTTGCTGGGGTGGAGCCTCCATGTTTGGTGACGCCCCGGTACCGAGCTCCGCAGGCTTCTGGTTCTTACGGACTGTAGCAAAGTCAGGAGCATTCAAAGGACCGGAAACTGTAGCAGAAGTCAAACCAGGAGAGTGCTTCATGTCCTGAGGTGAATTCGTGTCCAGATTAGGTAAACGACGCATAGACAGTTTTTGATGCACTTGTTGTGTCGCTTGAATTGGATGTTGATGACCAGACGTCTTCCTAATATGACCTATATGTGGACTTGACTGCGCAGATAATTCCACAGGCTCTTTCCTCTGCTGGGGGAGATTTTGTGGCTGAGTGGCTGAAGTCGATGGCGAGTTGAATAGATTGAGAAGTGCATCCTGATGCTGATTCCTTGGTTTCTGCGCTTGTGGTTGTGCCAATTCAGGGGACGAAAACTCAACAGGTCTTAAGTGGGATGGAGGGGCTGTCTGCTGTGGTGGTGCCCTTGGCTCGGGAACCTCAAGCCCAGAGGCGGAAGGTCTGTTCGTATGAATAGGGTGCGCAGGATGCGCGGGTTGTGCTGCGGGACTCTTAAACACATTCAGAAGGTTGAGCGCATGGCTAGTGAGCTTTGGAGGTGGAAGTCTAGAGGCAGAGGGTGTGATAATGTTCTGGCCATACTGCGGGTACGATGTAGCCGATTGAGAATCTCCAATTTGCTGATATGCGTGCGGTGCTTGTGGCAACCCGGATGAATGGCTTCTTTGTACACTTTGTGACAAACCTGGTCGAGAACTGGAAGATCCTTGAGTTGAGAAGGTTTGAGCAGTTTGCATCGGCATTTGATACTGAGGCTGTCCATTTGGGGGAAACACATGGCCAAATTGCAATTGTTGTTGTTGTTGTGGGAATGGGCGTGGGCCTTGAGGGTGATGAGGCTGCTGGAGCGGCTGTCCTTGACCCGGATGGAGGCCATAACCTGGCGGTGGACCCATTGGAAATTGTGGTTGCCGAGGATGGTTGTGATGTGGATTATGAGCTGCAGCGGGAGTGGGCAAGATCTGATCGGCTGGAGTATGTGGCGGCACAAATCCAGGCCGCACCATTTGCTGAGGACCTCTGAGCATAAGCAATAGAGGATTCGCCATAGCCTCCTTCTCTTGTGGTATCTGATTCGGCATTAGTGGTTGCGCCGGACCCGAACCTGGGCCACCGACACTAAGCATTCTCTTGAGCGCAGCTTCTAGGTCTTCTGTAGTTGCCTGTGCACCAGAGACTTCTGACAAATTAACGGGTTCAGCCACCTCGCGCTCGGCGTTGCTAGCCAACCCAGATAGCAATCGATTGAAGTGATCTGCGTTTGGCCGGACTTTCGCTTCGGGATCGTCGAACTCGATGGGTGCTTCACTTTCACCATCGATGTACGGCGTCTCTTCCTCGGCTTCCGTTGTATCTTCCTCAAGTACGACCGTGTTTCGCGTTGCTGATCTCTTGTGCTGTTTGTCCAGTCGTTTTTGTTGACTAATCCAGCTCTTCAGCGGCTGTAAAAACGGAACGACGTTGTAAAAATTCGACTCTTTCACTGATTCTCCACCTCTTGATGGAACGTTCTGCGGGCCCTTCTTCAGACTTGGTAGATGCTCAATCTTAAACCAGTCGATCTTGCCAATTTCTTTGCGTGTCCGTGGTTCGAAATAGGTATCCTCGGGTACTGATCGGAATACATACAGAGAGATGTCCTGTCCTCTCAAGCTCTTCCGAATATGTTTGGCATGTTCCTCGTCCTGTGGCACCAACCCAGCGGCCTGGATATCATAACCGGTTTCCTCATAGACCTCCCTAACTGCGCAGTCGATATCCTTCTCATCTTTGTTGATCTTGCCTCGGGGAAAGCTCCATGCTGACGAGCTCTTCCATCCTCTAACCATGACAACGGAATCCATGGCATGATTCAGCATTATGGCGCCACGAACCGGGACTCGGTTCTTGTATGCCAGGAACTCTCTGTACACCTCCTCAGCCTGGTCTGCAAAAGGCTGCAACAATGGACAATGTCGGAACATGTCTGCGCAGAATCGTCGTAGATCTCTCGAAGGCAGTTTCGGGTCCAGAGGGCGTATGAAGTCCTCGTAGAACCATTGCGCCTCTTCGATTTGAAAACATATTCGTCCGGGAGATGTGAGTTCTTCCGAGGGGTTGTTTATTATAAATCGTACACATAAATCGTCGAGCCCTTTGCGTACTTGTCAGTCCTGCTGCATAGTTGATTGTGGACAGGTTGCCAATTGGTAGTTGTTGCGAAGTAGAGTGGTAGGGAAGATGAGTGGACATGGTGAGGAAGTCACTCACAATCAGCTAGCTGCATCTTCGTCTCTGTCATGATGAATGCTATGTCCGGGCATATCCTTGGACTAGGTGAATGGAAGCTCAAGCTGTTGACAGCTGCAGCGCAATGATAGGCGACTAGGGGCGATCGAATGGGGCAGAGTATGTATGGGCGAGGAAGCGTTAGGGTTCTCAGGATACACAGCCTCGAGTCTGGACTTCAAGCTGCTATGGCGGATATATGGGGAGGGTCACAGCGAGACTGCCTTTTGGTTCCATTGTTGTCAAGACCCCGCGCCACAATGCGTGTGGCGGTGCAGGCTTCTACAGGGATGTCCTACCGCGAACTGCGTCACCCTGCTTCAAGCTTTCATAAATCTCATGGACAGAAAGGAGAGGAATCAGGGAATAATAGGATCGCCAAACCTACAAAAGGTTCAATTGCCAGCCCAGTCCCCTCGTTCTCCGTTCCCAATCACCACTCACAAGCTGGATTTCTATTCTGGCATTGTCCCTTCATCTTTTCGCGCGCGTCAAGTTTCAAGCTGCTCTAGCCAGACCCATTCGCGACCAACGAAATCGTCATAGCCTTTGTGGTCCAATACGCATGATCAGGACTCCTTTGTCTAACTCGCAAACATAAAGAACCTCTTCTCGCCCCCAGATTGTCTCTACTAGAACATCCCCAACACATAATCTTCACTCCACAACAAACTTCACCATGGCAGCCGTCGTAGGCAAGTACGCTGCTAAGAAGATGCTCTCGAAGCAGTTGAATCAGTACAAAGACAAAGAGCCAGCAGGTCAATATGTAAG
Organism: Venturia pyrina ICMP 11032; assembly: GCA_000738655.1. NCBI lineage: Eukaryota > Fungi > Ascomycota > Dothideomycetes > Venturiales > Venturiaceae > Venturia > Venturia pyrina. The sequence goes on from JEMP01000016.1 coordinate 273,952, forward strand.
TGCCATGTACCTTTATGCGACCGGCCCTATTGATTCCCCAAACTAACACCACTCCAGGACCCGTACTACGAATACCGCACGAACCCACGAACCGGCAAACAGAAGAAGTACAAGAAGCAGATACCTTCTTACATCCCCGAACACGATGCCGACATTCTCGCCTCTGTTCGAAAGCGCGCGTACAGATTAGACATGTCTTTGTTCAATTTCATGGGCATCCGCTTCGGTTGGTCATCAGTCATTGGCATTGTTCCTGCTGCTGGTGATGCCATCGATGGTGCTATGGCACTCAACCTCGTCCGAAAATGCATGCAGGTCACAGATGGCCTACCCAGCGGCGTCGTCATGAACATGTTGGTCTGGGTCATCATCGACTTTGTCATCGGACTCGTGCCTTTCGTAGGAGATATACTAGACGCGAGCATCAAGGCAAACAGTAAGAACGTGCGAATATTGGAAGAGCATCTGGATAAAAAATACAAACCAAGCGAGATCGCGAGACGCGAAAAAGAAGCCGCTGAAGAGGCGAAGAGGAAGAACCAGGAATATCACCCACCTGCGCCAGCTACTGTCTACGAGGATATGAGCGACGATGACGATCGCCTACCTCAATACTCCACGCGACCACACTCTCCAAATCCTGCAATCAACGGACCTAGCAGACCATCCACTGCCCGTGTACCAGCAGAGACACGAGGAGGAACTCGCGATGACAGACCTCGTTCATCGAGACACAATGATGGCCGTCCAAGTCGCGAACCCAGCCGCAGAGAACGGGATCGTCAAGCCGACATGGCACAACAAGCACCTCTCCGGTCAAACTCTAGGAGACACTAGAACATCAGTATTCATTTCAACAAAACTTCATCATGTCGATACCCACTCGCTTTGGTCTTTGATAGATCTCTCCGGCCTTCCTTCGCCATTAACCTCCTTCTTGTCGTATATCCATTTCATGTTCAGCAAGTATACCATTGCGAAGACGGCGTTTAGAATAAGCGGTTTCTGTGAGCGATTTTGAGGGGTTTAAGGTTACACCATTGAATGAATTGGGATATAGAAAATCTTGACTTATAATTCAATCGATTCAATGCTATTGCGCCTGCTTCCATATTATTTTCATCCTCAAATATGTTCGACGGATTCACTGGTTGTGATTCTTCGTGCGCGAATTAGTAAAGTCATTTCAAACCATTGCGACACCTTGAATGTAAGAGAGGAAATTTTTGGATTTTGTAGGTAGAAAATAGAACGAGCGATGGGACAGTGAACTTGAAATTGAAAAGGTCAAAAGGAAATTTCCAGCACAGGAGAGAGGAGGGACAAGAAAAGGTCCGGAGTCAATAGGGTTGATTCTCATGAAGAGCGGGGAGGATTACGATTGACTTATCATTCGGTTTTAAGTCGTGGGAGATGGTCTTCGAGCACAGAGCAGTAAGATTACATGTTGTGTTTGGTGTCTATGTGAATGTCCTTGTTTGGCTTGGATGTTCTTGTCGCTAGTTAGTGGCTCAGCCATTTTCGAAGCCGTGCGACCATTTGCTGACGGGGATTTTTACTGTATATTCATGCCAGAAGAAGAGAGATGGGAGAAGGATCCTTCAGGTAGGAAGAGGGCCCCGGCAGTGATGTCGGAAAGTACGGAAGAAGAATGGGCTTGCACTGCGCCCCATTTAGCTCGGATAGAGGAAGAGAGGGCGGAGGTTTCTCAAATCGGAAATGGAATGGGAGTTTCAACAGAGATCGGGTGGTAATGCGACAGGAAACCGGAAGAACAGATTGTGTGAGATGATGCCAGTTGAGGTTGAGAAAGTTGAATAAGATTGGCCAATAGGGGAGTAAGGTAGAGGAAGCTGTGGGATATAGTGAAAGTAGTTGCCAGGTTCTGAAAAGGTGGAGGCGCTCTTGCGATAGTTACGATGAGAGATATGGGTGGGTACGATAACAATGCGATATAAAGCGATTTGAAGAGAACCGTAACAAGAGTGCTGGGACTGTCAAACTGTGTGATCGAAACACGGGTAAGAACCTGAACATATAAGCAGTAAAATAATATCCCTAATTGGACTCAACAACGATGTACTCAAGCAGAAGACGCGGAGGGAGTAGGAATAACCCCCGCAGATCTCGTCGGACTTACTGTCCTGCTCCCTGACATGCTCAACCTCTTCAAGGCATTGCCAAAATTGCCTACACCAAGCCTCGACTTGTCCATCTCTTCTTCAATTGCGATGTCCGGCCTTGCAAACATATCCGATATCGACTTCCTGATTGGCGACATACTGAAAATCGTCTTCCTTAACTTGATGTTCGCGACATGCACAACCGCGCTCATGTGCTTCAAACTCGGTAACCCTGGTGGAAAGACCAAGTACAGATTCTGCTGCTGATCCAAGTCCGGGTGAAATTTATCGTGGTAATCTTTTTTGCCTGCGACGTGGAGACCATCGAAAATACGTTTGTGCGCTTTGCGCGAGATGGAATGGAACGCTTTGGGCATTCCTTCGATTTCTCCAAGTTCATCCAGAGGCTCGTAGCCGAGGGAAAGATATGATATCTTTGCAGTGTTGAGAAGCGACATTGTGCCGTATATTAGGAGATCAGATATTCCTTTTGGGGCGTCGGGGGCTGCGACGTAGGGGTCTAGATGATACCCTTTTTCGGCACCAAGGATCCGAAGAGCTGCGAATCCATTGGGCAGGCCGTCAGGAGCTGTTGTGTAGATATATGTCATCAGATCTGGCAGGGCGAAGGGATCGTAGACGGTAATGTAGGCTTGAGGTCGGTCCGAATCGTTCCGTGCGTGTCGCCAGGCTTCGTAGACATCAACGAGTTGTTGTTGAAGGAGAGCATTCTTCCCTAAGGATGGCGTATAGACCTCAATGGCAAGACCTTCTTTCTTAGGATCGAGCAGATTCCGAGCAGTTCGCAGGATCGATTTGCCAGCGTTGCTGTGGAGTACTGGATTCGTCATGGGATTGAGCACTCGCTCGAATGCAAAACACATGGTCGTGTATTTTTGAGATTGTGCATAATCGACAAAAGTTTGGCCTGCTCCAAGAAAGGCGAGTCCTAGGTCCCATTTTTTGCGGTATAGTTTGAATTCGGACAGCACATGAGCGAAGAGAGGCGGCGGACAAAGAGGATCCCCTCCAACAACCGCGACCTTGTTTTTGATCTTGTAGTATAGGGCTGCCTGCCGGTCTTTTGTTATGAAAAAGATGTAGCTTTTATCGAGAATGCCCATGTGAGAAACTCTTCCGTATCGGGAAATCAAACCCTGGAGGGATGCAAGCGCACTGAAATCGTTCAAGTCGTAAATTTCTCGACCTAATCCACGCGGCTCATACGATTTGGCCATCTTCTTTTCCTCTTTCGACGGCTTCGGCACAATCTCGCCAGCGGCGTGGTATTCGCTTGCGAGACTCGAATCGGGAGTATCGTCATCCTCGTCCTCAATTTCTTGGATCAGAGCCGCTTGTGGTAATTTGACGAAAGAAACTCGATCGACCAAATTGAGAGAATTTCCCAAGAGTCTTGGATCCTTGACTAAGCCACTTGCCAGGTCGTCGCCCAGTTTCTCATAGAACGTCTTCTCGGGAACTTTCGGAGCTTTTTGTGGTTTCGATGTTTTGGCTCTAGATTTTGCGATGTTTTTAGTCTCTCCCTTATTTGATTTCACCTCGGCGCCGGTCATTGATTTGTTAGAGCCCGTGTATTGTACCTTTCCAGGAGATTGAGATTCTTCCTTCTCGGTCGCCTCATTCTCGGCTTTTTTTAAGACCAATTTGTTTCCAGAGTTCAGTTCGATTTTCGCAGGTAGCAGTGATCCGGATGGCGGTGAATCTCCATTTGTGAAATCTGAGGGAATCAGCATTGTAGCTTTTGGCAAGTCAAGATGATAGTCGTGCTGAGCATAAAGCAAGATATCAACAGGACAGCAGAGAGTAAACAATGCGAAGGATGTTTATAAGAAGGAAATCAACGTCAGTGAATTTGTACGTTGGGGTTCGCTGTCAAGTCAGCCCTTAGCGAACAGGCATCTCCTTGAAACAGAATTGACGAGCGGACGAATGAAACATGATGCGGAGTGAAAGTGGAGCTATTTGAGGTAGCGAGGCTGAGGCAAAGAACAGATGATTTCAGCGGCTCATCGGAATGCTTACACGCTGGAACCATCGATGTAAGCCTTCGAAATTGCGATGTCTCGTGTTGTTCAGAAAGAGGTGAATGGAGTAGGAGCCAGCTCTCGCGTATGCATATAAGACGGAGAGTCTAAAGCAGAAGGTTTAAAGCTTTGAAGAAAGTATATGCAGCCGAAACAGGTTCATCAGAACTTCTCTGCATGTTGACGTGTCCACTGCTGCAAAAAGAATGCGATGCAGTAGTAAAAGCTCATCAGTACTCTTCCCAATGCCCTCTCTCATCGTGAGATATCAGCGACGGTCAAGCTTCAGGTGCATTGATGCGGTTGACTTGGACTTAATGAAGTATTGGTTGTATTCGTTGGTGATGGATCTAACAAAACTGAACGGTGTCTGGTGCTAGAGTTGATCTGATTTGGGCGAACGGGGCAGGCCATTTGAGCTCTCGCACAAATAGCGAGGCTGTGTTGAGGTTTGAGAGAACCTAAGAACCTTGAACGCGGACTTGGAGAAACTAGGACTCTATCACGTGAAAGTGGATACTCTCTGCCATGGCAATCAAACTCCTCAGCTCCTGCGAAAACTCACCTCCGCTTCAGCATTCAAACGTCATCGTGTCGTAGGACTCGGCGATTGCTCGCGTCCATCCAGGAGACTTATACACGAGCACAACGAATGCTAGCGTCGGGTTTGTGTACAGTACAACCTCTTGGAAGTCTGGTGAGGCTGGGCCAACAGAAAATTAAATCAAATCTCTATTAGCCTCTACTGTCAATGTCGCAGAATATCTAGAGCTACGCCTATTTCACGTGTGCTGATGGTTTAGGCTCAGATGAATTACATACCGGAAGAGATGGGCGTCGACGCTGTTCGTGGTTTGAGACGTGCTGCTCCGATTGCTCTGCGACGTCCTCGACGAGCACTACTGACGACCACTACCTACGAACAATTCCAGCTCCTCCTGCTATCTCAGACGTCCCCGAGAACGTGGAGGGCACAATAGATATCATCACCACTTTTGATGAATTCGGTGACACGACTTTGTCGCCTCGACTCCAGCCAAATGGAGGAACACCCCCTCGCCTTCATATGCAGCGTAGGAACCAGGAAATGGGATGATGTGCGCGGTACACTGGAAAGGCAGACGTACTGTAAGATAGCAAGCAAGAGCTGGCGTCTAAGAGGGCGGCCAAGTCTGGTCGTCTTTGGAGGAAAGGCCTCAAAATGCAATCGCAAACTTTTTGGATGGCCTGCATTGCAATACTTCGGAACATAAAGCGAAAACCACAAACAAATGGCAGGCAGAGCTTGCAGGATATGGAGAAAATGGCAGGAAATCTGTACACGTTCACTATGGCTTCTCAACACAAGCCAATATGGACATCGATTTCAGCACGAAATAACAGGCTGAGGGCCATATCGTACGGTTCAAGATAAGGTTTGGTTTCTGGCCTGTTATTTCGTGCTGGGATCGTAAACGTATCAGACTGTGCAAGGGATTTTGAGGAGCATAACATGGCAACTATATAGTACACCGGATTGAGCTTATAGGCATAGCATCAATGTGTGTATATTGTATGTGCGTCATTGTTAAACGGATTCTTTTAAAATTGAGAGGACAGTCAAAGTCTTGTCGTTCACTATAACACTTTTTCTTTCAAGCGCTACGACACTCTCGAAACCAGTAACGAACTGCAGAACTCAACAGGGGGTGATGGACCGGATTGGACGCATCAGTTCTTGTAGTCCCGAAAAAGAGGTACCGATTCGGGCCAACATAGTTGGGAGTCGAATCGTGCCTCGGCTCAATGCGCCCTGATCTTCGCGATTACCGCGGAAACATACTATTACAAACTCCAACAATTGTCATATGGAAATGCGATTTCACCACTCGACCCAAGACTGCCTTGTTGTCGTATCGTTGTTCGACCTTTGACACAGCTTGCACGACGGGAAGTTTCCTATCGCGTCCCCAAACTTCAACGAGAGCCTCCGTCAGTTTGTAGACGACTCGATCCGAACAGCAGAAACAACCAACAGGGAGCTTCAATCATGTCAAAACCTGGAAGGGTTCCTGTACCCGATCCCAAAATCCCAGTCACTTGGGCCAAACAAATGAGCTTGGAGAAAGTGAACGAGACAACTTTCAAGTCTTTGACTGGGACACTTTTTGCCGCGTTTGTGAATCGGAATGGAGAATCGAGACCGAGGGCTTTTGGTGGACATGTTTATGCTCAGGCGGCTTATGCGGCTTCGAAGACTGTGCCTGGGGATTTTATTATCCATGTGAGATTGATGTCTACTTTGATGAGTTTTGGGGACGATTTACTGATTTTTCGATAGAGCGTGACTGGCTACTTTACTCTGCTGGGAATGGCGGATGAGCCCTTTGTTTATAAGATTGGGACGATTCGGAGGGGAAGGGGATATATCGTTCTCAGTGTTACGGTGACGCAGGATTCAGATCCGGATACGATTTGTTTCGCTTCTCTATGCTCGTTCAAGAGGAGTGAGGATTTTGTCAATGTGCAGCCTGAGATACAACCTGAGAAGAGATGGTCCGCCTTCCTCAAAGGCAAGAAACCGGAAGATATGAAAATCCGCACCAATTGGAAGTATGTCTTCCCGCTAATATCTAGGCCTCAGCGTCACTAAACCGCGAACAGGAATTTGGTTAAACCAAATCACGAACCTTTTATCAAGACAGGATTCGCAGGTGTCTACACAGCGATTTTCGATTACCCAAAAGAACAGCAACAACTCGCACCCCTCGATCGACGCAATTTATACGTCTTCAGCACGATAGGCGATGACGACTCACCACCTGATCCCAATCTCGACGCTTGCGCTGTCCTCTATCACAGCGATCGCGAATCGATCTGGTCTATGCTTCGCCAATACGAACTTTCCGATGTCGTGGATGTTGGGTCTTCGCTTTCACATACGGTGATTTTTCATGCTGGGGCTGAGAAATTGAGGTTTAAAGATGATAGGGGGAAGAGGAGGTGGTTTTATCAAGAGACGTGGTGTAAGAGGTTGGGCGATGGGAGGGGTACACATGAAGGTAGGATTTATGATGAGAACGGTTGTCACGTTGCTAGCACGATGCAGGATGGAGCCATGAAACTAAAACCGATTGGTCCTGAAGGATTCAGGAAGAAGGAGAAAATGCTTTTGGGTAAATCGAGTGCGAAATTGTGAGGATTTAGAGACTACATTGTCGTTAACATCGACTAGAGATACAACTTCAACGTCGTATCATTCTTCTCACACTTCCAACAAATCCATCTATTGAGCCCTTTCCTTCTCCAACTGTCCATCCGGCCCTGGAGCTCCAACCCTCTCAAGCCCGCCCCTCTCATGCTTCCGGTGCTTCTGTCCATCATGCGCCAACTCATTCGCACTCTGTCCTCCAGGAATCACTCCCGCACCAACCTCCTCACTTGTCGCCCCAGTAATAGTATCCTGAGCATCCTGTCTCACGCTCTCTGGATCAATAGCATCATTTTGTGGCTGGAATGTTTTGGAAGCCGGTGCTGTGCCGGCAGGAAGGACTTTGGCTGAGAACTCGGGGGCTTTATCGGCTTCGCTTGTAAGTTTGCCTGGTTGGTGCTGTGAAGTGTTAGTTTCTTTGATTAAAGAGGGAGGAGAATGGGAGCAGGGGAGACATACACCTGTGGTTTGGACACCGCCTGTTGGGGCAATTTTGGAGGAGAATTGTTGGTTCGAATTTAGGGCGGCAGCGGTGGAGTTATGGTCCTGTGTTGCGCTCATTGTGAAATATTGTAGAATAGTTGTTGGATTAAGTGTCTTGGTATGGGAAACTTGTGGTCTGGGGATTTGTTGTTGATGATTTCTATGATCAGAAGCGAGAGGAGGAGAGATGGTACTTCCTATATCTAATCATTTTTCTTGCTCATTACATCACTAATCTGGAGACGCCATCATAGGTCCCGCTGTAGTCCCATTTTTAGCATGGAAGCCCAACGTAGGAGTACGCGAAGTTTGTCTTGGTGGAGAATATTGATGTATGTATGACGCAAGCCAGCCTTTCTTGCACTAAACCCGAAAGGAGCAGACCAGACCAGACCTGTGAGACCAATGCCTAACATCTAGGTTTCTAGGAGGTAACAAGGTCGATGAGACCATTGCTGAGTGCGGCCTCCTCAAGTACGCGAAATTTGGTCGAGACAAACCTTCAGCCTTGGGCTTCACGCTAGTCTCGACTAGGCGATACCCCGTCTCTCAATTGATCGCCTTCCATCAATATCAATGAAAATTGATATTCAGGCTCTGCTATGGATTGCCCACATACTTTCTCTGTTGGGTAACGTTAGCAAGGCATTCAAACCTGGTTCTGCAGAGACTTCGATGAATAGACTGGATAGTAGCGGTGATAGTTCATGCGTACCAAGGTCTTGCAATTCGTTTACGGCATTTTGTGGTTTTGATTTTGATTTTCAGTCTAAGTCTTAGGTGACTGAGTTCGATAGATTTTACGTACACTATATAGCCGAATATTCTCTTCTGCTTGAAAGGTAGGCGATCTAGACAAACACTTGACAAAAATACAACATTCTCCTACTCTTTCCCAAAATCCTTACGAGGCTGAAGCACATCGTGACTAGCAATCTAAAAATTCGTTGCAGAAATATTCGCACAGGCTTGAAAGAGATCTACTGAGCCTTGCGCTCATACTCAACGAGAATACCAGCGACACGGCCCGGACACAAGTTCACCTCAAGAAGTCGAATTACTGACTTTGCCATACAGATCTACGCATCCATGAACTAGCCAAGGTATCGAACAACGATGGTGGCGCTCTTGTGGTGACATTTCTACTTGTGAGATCAGTTTGACTAAACAAAGTCGCGCTCTGCAACTAAGGGCCCGATCGTGAATTTGAGCGCAATGTCCGCAATGTAGATGGTTGGATGTCAGCTAATAAGCGCTTTGTGTTGTTTCATGGATTATGTAATCTCTAGGGTTACGTAAGCAGGGGGTCTATCTAGGATTTGTACGTAGAATCTAGACAAAAAGAACAATAATCAACAGACAATACAGAGTTATCCTTTCGTTACACACGTGTACATTTCTTTATCATGACTATTACGACCTAGGTCTGAGACCTATCGACACTTTGCATTGTAATCGCCGTTCGCGAATTCAACGCCAATTAAAGCACTGTCTAAGATTCTGAGGGTACCCCCCCTAAAGCTAGACGGTCCTCCTCCTTCTATATAGCGCCGAATTCTACCTACTATTTCTACCTCCCTCCGTACTATTTCCTGATAAAAGATAAGCTAAAAAGCTTTCGTATATAGAATACTATTGGATTACTTATTACCAGTATCTATATCTAGAAAATGCAGTGGTAGTAGGTAGAACGGTTAAAATTTCGACGGTTTCCGACGGTTTCGTGAAATCTCGCAAGTCTTGGCACATTACGCGCGATGAGGGCTGCCCTCGGCGCAGCCAATGCGGCAAATGCTGCAAACGCTGCACGACGATTGGCTGCAAGCCATTAGACGCGCAGTATGGGCATATTGGGGATTTCAGTCACGTTTTTGGTGCGATCAACGTTGAAATTACGATCACCGGCTACATCCGACGTCCGCAACGTTGCGGACATGCATTGCGCTCAATTCACGATCGGGGCCTATTCTAAATCGCTGCTTAAAATGGCCCTGTTCGAAGAAACCGGCTGCTGCACGAGTTGGCATAAGAGGAGAAAGTCGTTGCCAAAGTCAGCAGAAAGATTTTTTTGAGCTATATCTTCGTCGCATCACAGACTTTCCCAAGCCCCAGCGACGTCGCCTAATTTCCATCAGCTGGTGGAAGTATCGCCACATGCGTAGGTACTGTGAACAGATACCCTAGTCCGAGACTCTAGCTTCCAGGTTCACTCCTCCCTTCCTCAGTCTCTCTAACCACATGTTGAACCGAAGCTGGCGCTGAAGAAACTGTTGCATTGATTTTTGAAACATATGTGGTTACCCGGAATAGCACACTATTGATATTAGGAATCTTTCTTATAATAACTTTCTTTGTACGAACCTGATTGGTAGAAGCGGTATAAGCTCCTCCGTTGCAATTTCGACACGAGAAGTATGTAGCGTCCTCTGCGTTCATCGATGGCGTTCCAGGTGGAATATTGCATTGACATGCTAAAGCTACCCTATAAACCTCTCAGTATGATTCGGGTGAATAATAAGAAGTGAAACTAACTGCGTAAAGAGCCCTAGAGCGGCAGGGATAAGGAGCAACTTCATATTCAAGGGTGAGGTGAAGAGCTGGGCTTGTAGAATTGGTCTTGAAGAGATGGATTGTCGTTTCCAAGTGGTTGACAATGTTTTTCGAAATATCCAGCTGGGAAGAAGAGGATCTTGGAGGATGAAATACTCGCTCCCACCTACCGGGTACATGTATCGATCGCTAATACGAATATACGAGGCTATTAATACTCGCCATCCACCTCCGTAGAAGAAGCGCAGGTTATAGATTGAAAGGACAATCATCGTCGCGGAAAATACCATCAATCGCTATCTTACTGTGGTATGTGCGCACTTTACAAGAAAATTGATAAACATGAGAAGGGGAGCAAGGCATATTGTTAGATCTACCTATGGATTCTCGTTCTTGGACTGCAATTTGCCGCCAATGCCTTGATTGCAAGTGTCATCGACCGCACCGATGGATACCAGAGAACATACCACATCTGGGAGCTTATGCTCTTTCTGACTGCCAGACCAAGACTTTCGTGGGTGTTCCTCAGCGGAATAGATATGATCTTGACAGATGAAGAGGAGGCAAGAAAAGGAAAGGCAAATTACGATTACCGCTCTGCTTTCATGTCTTCAAACTTCGCCGAAACGGCTCTGCAGGGGATCGCCATATACCCTATGGGAGTCACGGTTCACTTCGCCACGACCAGGAAATACTATCTTGTCCATAAGAGAGCCCTGCACGGAGTATCATACGGAGTACTCCGTAGTGCGCCTCATGCAGTCAATTTAATGTATGGAGGTGCCTTATTTTACATCATCTGGGCTCGTATGGTTATCTGCTGGTTTAGAGCATGACGGCTTTTGGGGAGTGTGGAGGAATTGAAAGAGGAAAGAGGAAGCCCTCCAGGATTGTCTTCCGTGGCTACTATGGAGCCACTTAGAGAGGAAAGAGAGAGCCCGTGGGGATTGTCTTCCGTGGCCTTTTGCTTTGGTATACAGAGTATGGACCATTACTTGGCTGGCAAGTTGGCTGTTTTGGTCGGGATTCGTACTTCTAGCCGGAGATCTGTACAAAGAGTTTTGATGAACTCAATGCCACTACGGAGTATGAGTGTGCTTTGAGCTAAACCACAGAAGATACTGTGCTCTGAAGCTATTCACACAGGCCGGGATTTGGACAGCCTTCTCTGTTTTTGGTATCTATGTTGGCGGCGGTACTGGCGCTTAGGTTCGCAGTCTCGAAAACAGTGATGGAAGACACATTCTGCCTAGTTGTGGTATATTTTAACTCGGACAAGGTGGGGAAGTGGTCGTGGTGCTGAATGTTTTGCGACAGAATTTAGGGGGCCTACCCCTAAAGCGTTAGGGGCTTGGCGCTACTTCGATCCTCCCGCAAATTATCCATCAAACTCCCTTCCCTTGCAATCGGGTACCACGGACTCGCTAGAAAAGTATCAAGTTATTCTTAGAGACCTACATACCCGATCGACAAGATCGATGGAACTCCTACCGACACAGTAGATAATCTTCGAATGGTCCCCACCTCCATCCTCCCTTTACGAGTATCTCTCCGCACATGGTGAATAACAAGGTCGCCTCGTACATAAATAGAATAGTACTTCACTCGGAGAAGAAGATTGCTTTGACATCGTTATCCATCATCTGCGTCCTAGTCGAAAACCCTCAAATCTTGGTGGCGGATAATCGACAAGGTCGATGGAACTCCTACCGACACAGTAGATACTCTCCGAATGGTCCCCACCTCCATCCTCCCTTTGCGAGCATCTCTCCGCACATGGTGAATGACAAGGTCGCCTCGTACATAAATAGAATAGTACTTCACTCGGAGAAGAAGATTGCTTTGACATCGTTATCCATCATCTGCGTCCTAGTCGAAAACCGATCGTCTAAACCATGCAAACAATAAACCGCCTCGCCCTCCTTGCCCTCCTCAATTTTCCTTCCTTGAGTAGCGCCTACGCGTACTGCAAAGACGCACCCGCGGCGTGTAAATATGGCGCCCCAGGCTCGACTTGGGCATCAGTAAGTAATTGATCCTAATACCAATACTTACAGAAGGCGAACGCCCATGCTAATATGTATCAATAGTGTGGTGATCGCAGACTATGTTTACCACAAACACAACCACTTTTTTGTCCGGCTGCAAACGGTCAGCCAGCTCGAACGAATCATCACTGCTGTAAGGAGCCTCTTGAGGGAACGGACCAGATGATAGTGAACGAGTATTGTATAAGATGAGGTGTCTTGGTTACGGGATTACAGGGGTATATGTAAAGGTACATAGCGGCAGGGCATATCAGACCAAGGCCTCGGACTCTTTAGAAGGTGCACGTGGTTATATCCAATGGAAAGCGAAGCCCAGTACTACTCGTCAATGTTATCATCTGCTGAGCCAACCATTCTCCGCGACATCAACGTACTATCTTATCATAGCACGCAGCTCTCTCCGCTCTGCCGCATTCATCGTCTTTGCTAGCTCCTTGACCAGTATTCAGGGCATCAGTCTCGTCTACAAGAGTGGTAGCCTGATTAAGACCTTTTGTGTAAGTAAGTGGCAGGGTTGTTATGACTAGTGCTGCGGTATACAGCCAGCGGCCATGGATTTCTTTGTCTTCTGCCACTGCTTGACTCTGTCGTTCGGAACTAACATGAGAATTGCTGAATGTCATCATGGTCATACTCCTGCAAGATTTGATCCATCAACTAAACCAGGCTTCAAGATCTCTGTCATGACATGGATTGCTGACAATTCCCTAAAAGCACCATCGCTAAAGAATTAGTGGCTTTTTTATGCTCACGTTGAGTTGAGCACCTAACTGCCATTTCATATTGTGTTGTGACACCATAGGCCATAATGCTTTGGCTGATAGTTTTTACCTACAGAATAGAGACAAAACACCTACGACCATGCAAGTATCCATCTCCTCATCACTCGTACCAATTCTAAACCAGCCCATCATTCCACTGACACTAAGTCTGAATCATCCAGTCCCATAATCCGATGCACCTTCTCAAGCAGACGGGAACGTTCGTAACCCAAGAGTATACCCAGCAGATTCACGAAAGGAAGTGGCGTACCTATCGGTGGAAGAGGGGGCACCTTCAATATGCTTTTGGAAAGCTCCTTAATCTCGTCATACAATTTGCTGGCCTTCTGTATCTCCAAGTCGTGCCATGCGTCAAACTCTTTGAACCACTGTTCAAGCACATAGTCGATATCATCACGGAGGCACATGTCTGCTCTTTGTAGCGTGGCAGCCCATCGATATAGCTCTTCTTGTCTCATCCATATGTTGGCGCCGGAGATATTTGGTAACGGTCTTGCGGCCTCGAAGGTGTCGAGAAGAATCTGTTGTCGCAGCTCGCGAGGAAGAGTGAGGAAAGTCGTCTTGTGCGAATCGTGGTCGTGATTTTTTCGACATTGAAAGCTGGTCTGGATGACTCTCTCCTCAAGTTTTTGTTCCTGGTCCTCCTGCTCAGGTCTGTTCTCGCTCGAACGTCTCTACATTTCATTAGCCGTCTGAAGTCAGTTGAACTGGAATAGTCTCGACTCGCCTTCTTGCGCACGGAACCGGTTGAGATCGATATAGGCTCATCTTGTGGGATGCTCCGCTAAGATCTATTAGTTGCATCAAGATTGATTGGATAGAAAGAAAGACACCTTTCTTAGCCAAGGTAGAGGCTCCATAGCAATCGTGGATAGTGATGCTATGTAATAGTTCTGATTGATGATTCTTGTTTGGTATTGGAAGAGGGGTGGGAGATAATCACAAAAGGATACGGTAGCTAGGGAGTCGTCCGCCCCTGCCTTGATTGCGAATGAGCACTACTTCTACTTTCACCCACACGCAGTCTTCCAGGTTATGAGTCAATTTTGATCTCACGTAACATCAAAACTCTACCTGTTACCTTGAAATCGCCCTTTCATGGCTGGGAAGAGAGCCACATCATATCCTCGGTCCGCAAACCCTTCAAAACTCTTATAGCTTCCGTCTCTTGACAATGCTCCCAACACAGCTTCCGATACTGGTCATAGCCGGATGCTGTGTGGTATACTGTTTGCAAGTTGTTTCGAAGCGCGAGCACTATCTGCCCGATTCGTTCGCTCTTCTGATCGATCTGCCGGTATTGTTCCTCAACCATAATCTCGAAAATGTTCGCCCATGTGTTGAACACGTAAGCTACATCGTCGGCGATGCCTACATGGACACGCATCAATATGTTGAACCACTCTCCGATCTCCCAGCATCGTTCTTTCAGGCGGCTGATCGGCGTAGGGTATGCGGCGTCGAACGTTTGTAGTAGGATGTTCTGGCGAAGCTCGCTTGGGAGAGATAGGAAGCTTGCTCTTGAAGGCCAAGCGCAAACTCTCATATTGCAGTTGTGAACAGGACGCTTGAGAATACCCTCCAATGTCCATTTTCTGTCCATTCGTTCAAGGTATCGGTGGTTCGTATCTACAAAGCATTAGTATTGTAAATGACACGACCCAGGCTCAGACATACTTCCTTCTAAGAGCTTCTTGATTTCCATGGTTACTCCGGTTGTCCTAGTTGACCGATTTGCCATGATTGTTGGTGATTTTGCCGATGCTGTCAAAAGAGTTGATGGTTTGCTCTGGAGGAAACAAGCTCAACGTACCCAAACGCTTCACGTCATGAAACCAAATAAAACAAAGCCCAGGCCACCCTTCGTGTGTTCTTCACTGTAACTCTACGAGTAATCTCATCCATAGAACTCTTGTGCATGGTTCAAGAGTCATCGACTCGAGATCAAAAGACACACTGTTTTGCTCCACGTACTAGCTGTGGCACAACGTTCACAATGCACGTCAGCCCATCAGACGTTACGCCCTCCCGTATCTAGGCCTTCAATCAAGCAGTCTCGGGTCCAGTATCTTTCTGCATGAAGGTTCAAAGTCAAGCTGTCTTTCTAACCTCTTCTTGAGTGGCCGCTTCTCCTTGAACTTCTGAGCCATCGCGCGACCAAAGGGCAGAGTCAGGATTTCCTCGTATGCCTTGCTGTTTCTCTCAATTAAGAGGATAGTATTCTTTCCTTGTTTCACGACCATAGCATTACCCACAACCTGCCACTTTCATTGAACGAAATCAGCGTCACCAGTTATGTCATCATCAACGCTTTTCAGTAATGGCGCCCACTCCTTCATGGCTGCAATTCGCTCTCCGACCCGAAAATGCTTGAAACGACGTAAGGGCCGATCGGCTTCAAAGTGTCCAGTAGAATCTGCAGTTAAAGCTCATGCGGAAGCATCTTGAAAATGAGGGTGGATTTTGAAGGTCACGATCTTGGCGGAGTGGTTGAATTAGATTGACTGGCTTGCTGGCGCGAGCTCTCTTGTGGCTGAATGGTGCGTAGAGCTCCTACTCGGGGTCATGATTGTTGATGTTGCTGAGCAGACATAGAAAGTCAATGTTGGTCTCTCAAAGTCCCTCAAGCTTTGCAACTCACCACTGCCAACGCCTGTACCGCCGTTACATCACGCGTCATCAACATGAGCCAACGCGTCAGTCCAGCCAACCCCACAAACAACACATATATTCCAGAGGTAGCGGAGATAGAGATCGTTCTCTGGGGTTTTACAACCTCCCCAAGACCGCTCGGGAGAGCTTGATTTCTGGCTGTCTCAGGTTCGAGTCGTGGTGGGCTCATATTCTTGAATGAGCTCAAATTTGATGGGGTGCTGAAGATATTCGACAAAGGAGTTCCTCCCAATTCATCGAGTTGGCGTCTTCTGGTATATGATAAAAGATGCACTCAATTTGCGAGACTTGAACTTACTTCACAGGTTCGTTCATCTGTGCAGTCTGAGATCGCCGATGTCTGTATATGAGTTCGTCACCCTTGCGGAGTGTGGTTTAGAAACTCGTCTCAGCAAGTCAGCTTATTAGGACGGATTGAAATGGGGAAGGGCTAGATCAGTATCTGTGACACATCGAGGGGACATCCATGTGACGATTTCTCTTGCCTTATCGAAGACCAGTCTTGCTGATTTGAAAGGCTGGTCCTACTTAAGTCCTGCTGCCGGGTCCCGTCTACCATATTGCCTGCCTCAAAAAGTTCGCGCCTGCCAGTTCAGGATGTACTCATGCAAGTCCACTAGACAGGCTGTATTTGCATTTGCTCTAGCTGTATCCTGGTGGTTGATCACTGCCCTTGTCCAAGGTGTCACCCAGACACGTAAGCAGCAAAGTGTTGTTTGTTGCCTTCCAAATACCGCCCATGGTGACAGGAAAGCCACTCACTAATTCGTATCCACACGATCGCCAAATCGCCCATATCCTAGATACCTCGTCCTCTCCATCCAGTCTGTGAAAGGGTTAGCTATCATCCCAATGCGAAAGAACGAGCGAGTAAACATACCTTCTTCTCCCTCGCCATATCGATTTCCAACCTGAAGTCTCTGTACAGCCTCTTCACCTGACCACTCTCAACCATAGCGTCAAGAACTTTATTGGCATATTGGGTCTTCTTCTTATCACTCCACTGAAACCTCTCTACAATCTTAGCTGGCTTAAGATGTTTGCCCTTTTCCAACTCAACAACAACCCACTCAAAAAGATGGAAGCGCCAATGCTCCAGAGCATGAGCGGTAATAGCGTTATCCTTGCAGAAGCGCCCGACGTGATAGATGCGGGAGGCTGGTGGGAGCTCACGATCTTTGGAGTCATATTGACCAAGTGTTTCCACATCCACATCTTCCTCCTCTTCCTCGTCTTCGTCGTCGTCATCTTCTTCTACGGGTTCGAGAGTTGACATGTGATACGGACGACCTGTGAATTGGATGTTGAAGGTGGCAGGATGACCGGACCGGTTACACGCCTGGCATTTCTCCTCCAACATTTCACTCATCAAACCTTCGTTTTCCGTGAGGATCACTTCAGGCCTGGCCTCAAGGCTGACCATGAAATCGCGCTGCCAGACCGAGCTTTTGAACTTGCTGCCTGCCAATCCTCGCACTTCATCATCCAATTTCTTGAAGGCGAGATCGTAAATTTCGTCGTCGGACTTGAAAGCCGGGTTTAACTTTTTCTGCACCATCCATTCTACAGCGTACTTGAAAAGTTCCTTGCCTTTCATGCGACTGAAGTTGCTGGCCCAAAGAGGCATCTCGATATCTGGAGCGCCCAGAGGCGCATCTAGATCTTCATCAGCAATGAAATCGCGATCTTCGTCATCTTCACGAAAGACGCCACGCGAACCCAAGAACGGGACAGTGTCTTCCTGCCCGTCATCGAGTGAAGTAACGTCGTCTTCATTCTCGTCCTCTTCCTCGTCATCTGAGATGGCAACAGATGCCATATCGCGGCGCAGTGGTGCTGCTGATGATGAAGGAATGGCGGTTTGACCTGCACGTTGCCGTTTAAGTGCTTCGAGAGCTTCTTTGCGTGGGTCTAATTTCTTTCCACGAGCTGAAGGCGTGATAGCGGGAGGACTACTCCTTAGAAAATCCAGATCCTCGTTCAAATCTTCCTGCTCTTGCTCATCTAGTTCGCGAGGCCGCTTTTTGAGGCGTCTGCGGACCGGCTCTGGGGGCTCTTCTTCTGATTCCTCCTCTTCTTCGCTCTTGGTGACAGCGCGCTTGCTTTTCCGTCTCGAATTATTCGGCTTTGCCTTTTTCCTTGTGCTTACGGGCACTTCCTCCTCGCTGGTAGATAGCTCTAAATAGACTTCTGACTTTTGAGTTGCATGCGTCCTCTTCTTCATTGGCGAAGAGCGAAGAATAGGCACATCATCACCCGAGGTCTCTGGCTCACCGAAGTCCAACCCCAGAGGCGACGAAGCTTGTTTGTCCCGCCCGGATGTCATTGCGGGCTCCTGACCATCGGAATCTTCAGATCCATCTGAGCTCAACTCCACACACGTCTGCTTTTTCGATCTCGTAGTCCGGGCCAGAGGGGAAGATCTCGATGGTTTCTCTTTTCTCGCGCCTCGTATCTTTTTGGCTGCAGAAGACTGTGCCTGCTTCCTTGTTTTCCTTTTCTTCGACGAAAACTCTTCATCTGATGTTTCCGCGCTGTCTGCCGAGTCTTTTTTGTGCTGTGTTCCAAATAACCCAGCTCTTAGCCTATCTGATGGGCCCGACCGTGCCATATTATCGGAGCCTTCTTCCTCGTCGCTGATGGTCGCCTTTCCACCAACGTGATTCGTGAAGTCAAGTGTTCTTTGGCGCGCAACTCGTCTTCGCTTCGCAGATGGGAGGACGTCGCTTTCGGAGTCGGAAGTGGAGGGTCCAAGGGTTTGTGGTTTTGTGGGTGATTGTACAAGATTTAGAGGGCGAGGGTGGGAAGATTTTTCTGGTGTAGGTAAAGGTGCTATCAAATAGTGCGTCAGTAGAGGAATACGATGATAAAGGCTACTCTAGATCTAGATCCAGATCTGGCAGTCTAATGTGTTCGACTACAACAGGATAATCGTTTGAGGAATTTGCTATCACAGCCGGCTTCTACAGCGAGGCCAGCAATGGATTGTGATTACTTCCTTGAGAAACAAGTTATTAGGGACGTCCGAGGTATCGATCTCGGGTCCAGCGGTGCTACCATACAGCTGGATCGATGATGTCCATACGAAATGCGCAAGCTATTGTCCTTGCTTCGACCAAGCTTCTTTTGCGTTGTCCAAAGGAAATATGCGCAACCTTTTGTCCAGTCGTGTCTCTCCCACCACATAGGTACAGCCAAGAATCGCGCAGACTCACCTTCGGCATCTTCTTCCACCTCATCGATCCGACCTCTTTTCCGCTTCCCACCGCCTTCCAAAACCACAGCCGCGTACCTCCTTGTCCCATGGTCTTTCTCCATCATCTTACTAGCCGGTGAGCTGGACGGCAGCGGGGTGAAAGAAAGTCGCGTCTGTTTTGCGCGTCGTGCGCGAGACGATCGAGCCATGGTGGCAAACTCGTATGGGCCAACAAGATGGGTTTTGTCAGGGTGCTGGTCTCAATTCCAAAGCGCCAAGAAGCAGGAAGAGGACGCTTGAATAGTTACTATAGTGGTGATGATGTGGTGTTCTAGACACGACGAGGCGAGAAATCTCCTCGTGGCAGATCGCGTTGTCACGTTTTGGGAGGTCCAGGTGTCATGGGCAAGTCCAACTACCGGCCTTCAACATGCAAGCGCTTGAATATCACTACCATTTCTCTTCGCCTCATGCTAACCGGCCGTTGAAAAGGTGGCCAAGAAGAACGCTCTCGCAGCCATCCCAATAGAACTCGTTGAAACAGATCGCCTCGTATCCCGACAAAAAGTATATCTTCTCTTTGTAATTAAGCAGCTACGAGGTTGCTTGGAAATCTACAAGAGCATTCAAAGACAGGTGCTTCGGCGCAATTGATTGGGGCGAAAGCAAGGCTGCTTGACTATCAGAGTATCCTAGGTTTGCCTAACAATGCTCATTTATAACAATCGACTTGTTAAGACTAGAGTGCAAATCTAGAATTACCCCGGAACTAAGTTTTACACCTCGTGATATCGAGACTACAAACTCCAAGCTTCCTTGTACAACCGGTAATCTACTCGCTCGGGAAAATAAACAGTATATCTATATTGAAAAGGTAGTAGAAGCTACTGGTAGTATATAATTAATCTTAGTTATCCAAGAAATTGTTTCCTTACAAAGAAATCCTATATTTCGATTCTAACTATCTAGCGGGATTCCGGAGGAAATACAGATAGAAGAGCCGGCGGAGAGATCGCGGTTAAGTAATGTATCTATTATTTCAAAAAGATCATTTGGAAACATATTTGACCAAGATTTGATAAATTGTACCGATATCATGTCTAGTTAGCATATTTGTGATACATCTACACCATTCGCGAATCATCTATTCTATAATCCTTGATTCATATCGCCATGCGTTGTTAAACAGTCGTCTAAATGCCTATCAATGACATAGAAAGTCCTCCTCTTAATAAGTAAAGCTCGCTCTTCATCACAAAAAAATGTCGCCCGCTGACAAGAGAACTAACAAGGCTCTTCTCTCGGCTCAATCATAACCTCATTGACACCAACATGTTCCGGCTGCTTCAACGCATAAATAATTGAGTTCGCCACGTCCTCCGCATCCAACACCTTCGCTCCAGTCGGTGTCCCATAAGCCTCAAGCGCCTCCTTGTCTGTACTCATTCCAAGTAAATCCGTAGCAACATTTCCGGGTTGGATACTCGTGACGCGCAGTCCACTACCTGCAGTCTCCACGCGCAAGGCCTGGAGTGTAGCTTCGACGAAGAATTTACTGGCGGAGTAGACGCCCAGACCGGGGAAAACTTTGCGGCCGGCATCGGAAGAGATGGCGACGATGTGGCCTGTGCTACGTGAAAGCATTGATGGGATTGTGGAGGAGAGGCAGTGCAAGAGGCCTTTGCAATTGACGTCGACTGTGCGTTCCCATTCTTCCGAGTGAACATTTTTCATCATGGTGAAATACATGACGCCAGCGCAGGATATAAGAATATCGACAGGACCAAGTTCTTCAGCAGCTGCCTTCATCAGCGACTCGACTTGTGCTTTTTGGGTGACGTCGGTTTTGTGGGCGATAATTTTGACGCCGTGGGCTGAGAGTTTGGTTTTGATCGATTCGAGTTCGTCGGTCCGGCGGGCTGCAAGAGCTACGTGAACGCCTTCTTTTGCGAGAGCTGCTGCCACGGCTGCGCCGATACCTGATGAGGCGCCTGTGACGACAGCAACTTTGCCACCGAGAGGCCCACGTTGTACAAGCCATGATTGAGCATGTGGAATTGAGCGGCGGGGTGGACGAGGTAGCCAGCCACGGGCGCACCAATTGCGAGCATACGTCTCTAACAAGGTGGTATCGACCGTAGGACGGGTGATTGTTTTCAGTAGCGGGTCGGTTGCGGCGTTGTTGAGGACGGTGACCTCTTTCAAGAATTCAACCTCTGGCATGCCTCCACGGAGAATGTCGACAGTATTAGGGTTGGCTGCATTTTCGCCTCCTCTAGCAGACCCGCGCTTCTCAGTCCATAGGGCGACCCATTCTTCCCAGTCAAGAGGCTCGGTTGGATATCCAAGTTCATTGAGGTTCCTGAAGAGCTGAGTCGTGTCAACTGGTGTAGGATCACCAAGATGGAAGACCGTTCGTTTCGTTTCAATGTTGTTAGCCAGAGTCAAGATGGCCTTACTAATATAATCGACCGGCGTCATTTCTGCAAGCCAGCCTTCGATCTGTGGCGCACGTCCTAAATGAAGAGCCTCAACAAGTATGGCAGTGAGGAGATCCCAAGCGTTGGAGGAACCCCATGTACTGTGTCCGCTGATGGTTCCTGCACGCAGAATCTTTACTGGTAGCCCACGGCGACCAGCCTCGACCACAAGCTGTTCGGCAACCCACTTTGTCTGGCCATAACCGTCGGCCAGCTTTGTTGGCACATCTTCAACCGCAAGCATCGTATCCTCAGGCCAGCCTTCTTTTGAGGGAGGCAAGACTCCATTTGTTGAGATGTATACCAAGGTTGGGCCAAGACACGCGAGCTTCACAATCTCTCGTGTGCCTTCTATGTTGGCGCCTCTCATCATGGCATATGGGTAGACAAGATTAACAGTAGCCGCAGCATGGATGATCACTTGGACGCGGGATGCGAGGTCCTCAAAGACCGTTGGTGAAAGACCGAGCCTCTTCCTAGACAAGTTTCCTGGGAGAATCTCGATGCGATCCAGAAGCGAGTCGCGCCACAAACCCAGATCAATAAGATTTCTGCGTATTCTCCGCATGCCGGCCGCAACTTCGTCCTCTGTTGGGTCGCTAAATCGTACCAACAGAATAACTTTGGCAGATGTAGTCTCCAGCAGATCGTTCAAGAGAAAAGCGCCCAAGAAACCTGTCGCTCCGGTGAGTAGTACGGTCTTGGCCTCACTGAGTAAACAAGGTGTGGTGTTCTTTGGTTGGATGTCTGCTGAGAGTGTGGCGTCAGCACGTAGAACAGCTGGTAGGTCTGCTTGCACTGCTGCAGTGTGTCCATCTCGGGTCTCACGGACTACTTCGAGATGTCCCTCAACTGTAGGGTTCGAGGCCAGGCGAGCGAGGGAGACAGGGAAACCAAAGGTCCTTGACAATTTTCCAGCAAGATTCGCAAGAGTCAAAGAATGTCCACCCAAGTCGAAGAAATCGTGTTCCGGCGTGATACTGCTCAGTTGTACATGAAGAGTGGTTGCCCACATCTCAGCCATGGTCGCAAAGTCCAATCTGAGATCTCCTGTCTTAGTACCGCTGGGTAATGGGCCACTGCGCATCTTTGATGGTGTCGGTATTGGAAGACCTTTGAGGTCGATCTTCCCAGAAACTGCGTTGGTAGGTATTTGGTCGACCTCCATCCAGATAGCTGGGATCTCGTATGCTTTCAGACTCTCTACCAGTGCTTTTCGTGCCACCGGACTGCTGTAACCAGACTCCACCACTGTGGGCACAACACGTCCACCAGGCTCTTCGGTGTCTCGAACAAAATATGCGACCAATTGCCGCTCATTACCTTCACCATGAGCTGTCACTGCACAATGTTTGACCGCCAATTCCCGGACAATAGCATGCGCAACCTTCTCAGGTACCACAGAATATCCCCGAATCTTTATCATACCTCCAACTCGGCCTGTGATCTCAAGAAAACCTGACGGAAGCACTCGCGCCAAGTCGCCAGTCCTATACATGCGGGCTCCAGGTTCGTCTTCGAATGGATCTGGCAGAAATGCTTTGGCAGTAGTTTCTGGTTGATTCAAATAGCCACGCGCAAGTAGTGGTCCTCCTACGAAGAGCTCGCCGCTTGTCCCTGGCTCAACCGGATTCTTATTCTCATCGAGGATGTAAGTGTGCTTCGGATCTAGTGGCGGTCCTACTGGGCAGTACGTAGCATCACTGTCGATCTTGTCCATCATCTCCTTGATGTCTCCACAAGCAACCTCATGAGTTTCGCTTGCACTGTAGCAATTGAGAAGACGCACATTTGGCAAGGCTTTCATAGCTTTACGAGCCAGATCCGTTGAGACCACTTCTCCGTTGAGCCACAGCGTTCTCAACTCTGGCAGCTTAGTTCCCAATCGCGGACGTTGTGACAGGACCAGTTCCAAAAGAGTGGGTGTCATGAGAGTCTCTGTGACTTTCTCTGACGCAAGAACATCGACAAGTTTTATCGGATCGTAGCTCACCTCATCCCAGATGCAGATTGTTGCAGCACCACGAAGTAACGGACGCAGAATTTCCCAGATGAAGAAGACATTGCAAGCGACCCGATCTCCAGGCTTGAGGTCACTAACGCCAAATCTCAGGTCGTATGAAAGAACAGGTGCTCGATGTGGATTTGCAATTCCTTTTGGTTTGCCTGTGGTGCCCGAAGAGTACGACACGAAAGCGAGTCGGTCTAGATCATCGTTTGCTGGCGGAGGAGAAGGCTCTTTGGCTTGGCCATTCACTCCGTTCTCTTTCTTTGGATTCTCTTCATCAAGGATGATGAGCGGGATATGTGCATTAAGTCGCTCTAAGTGGGCTTCATGAGTGACGATGACCGTGGGCTGTGCATCAGCAATGACCTCGGCCATAGCTGCTGGCGGATTTGCGAGCTCAAGAACAAGAAATGCACCTCCTGCACGAAGTGCTGCAAGACATGTGATCACGTAGTCGGCACGTCGTCCCAAAAGGACTCCAACCAAGCTATCCCGACCAACTCCATACTGATTGCGTAGTTTTTGGGAGAGTTCCTCGACCTTCTCATCGAGCTCAGCGTAGGTCAGTTTTCTCCGGGGAGACTCGAGAGCAATGGCATCTGGGGTAGCTCGAACTTGCTTCGAGAAAAGTGCAGCCAAGTCCTGGCTGGTGTCAATGACTGGCATCGTTGCCAACGTGAACGTCCTTGTATGGATTTTGATGGTCCACAGTGATTGTTGATCTGAAAGACCTTTGAGTGTTGTTGTTCAAGGCTTTTGATGATCTGGAGTGAGCTCCCAGTTTTGTAAAGAGAGATCTGATGATCAGAAGTGAGCCCCGATGATGTTTGAGGCGATGATTGTTCTTTTGATAGCCCGCCAGCGGCTTTTAGCTCTTGCTGGGATGAGATGAAAGCGCCAAATCCGCACTTTGAGGTATGAGAAGCGCAGAAGTACTTGTCGTAGAGTGAGTTAATGCCAAAGTGGATGGTGTGTGATGAAGCTCAATGACCTGCCAGCGGTTGTGGGTACTGCTGGGGTCTTATATGGAGAAGTCAAGGCCGTGACCCGGAGTATATGGGAATTCAGATGTACCTAGATGTCGAGGTATTCTGTTGAAGAGTGGGTCTCGAAAAATCGATCGTTAGCGTGCTTCCTCAATCGGCTAGGTACCCGGTTATCTAGATTGCTTCCTCGCCACGTCTTCCCTCTTTGTTGGAGCTTCTGTTCCACGAGATGCGTGGACAGTTTTCCTTTGCCTACACGGACACGGCAGATTCTATATGTTCTTCTGTTCCTTACTCTCCCGAATATCCTTGGGTATTGTCTATCAAGAGTCCGCGACGCGTCCCAATTGGGACAAAGATATGGATCTTTCCTGCCTCTAAACGCGGCATTTTCGCATAGAATCGGAAGCTATAGTCATGGCAAGAACCTCGACTCTGGACAGATGACTTCACTGTCGCGTGCTCCATTGTCCAGACTGTGCCTGGTTGTTCTGATATGCAAGATAGAAGCAACTTCTTGGTGATTTAATTGGTGAGATAACGCGTCATTATGCCAAGGAATCGCGTTTACCCATAGTATTCATGACCTCTCACAAGAGCGCTTTAGTGGACAATTTATCAGAGAAAGAAATGAAAAGAGCTGTGGCGACAGGCTGGCATTGGATAATAAGTACTTAGGAATCAATATCCAAATATTTGACTGCTGACAAAGTCACGTGGTAACCAGAAAAGGCTACTACATGGCCTCGAGGTATGGCGGGGCTAGGCGTGAAAGTATGCTATCTCGACGTGAAAATTTCCTAACGAATCCGTTCCTACACCGAGAGCAATTTTTTTAGCCGCACGGAAAGATAGGTTGCCTGATCCTGTCACGTTTGTGTTGCCTCAGCCTTGGTGTCACCTGAATTATCAATTGTCTACTTAACAAAGTACCATCTCAATGTCCTTCTACATTAGTACAGTAACATTAGATTCCCAAAACTATATATGAGGTATAATTCCAACGACTCGGTAGCATTAAAATGAGACTATTAAGACCGCTCAAGAAAACCTCGGGAAGAGACGAACCGCGTACAAAACTACTAGGAAACTGCGCTTCTGGAATTCTACTCCGGACTCCTTTGCCGCTATGACGACGGCAAATTTCGTGAGCACGATTTTCAGGAAGGCGAGAGTGGCTACGCAGGAATTAATGGAATATTTTGGAATGAGTGCTGCGAGGGTCAGGTATTGAGGAGGTAATCTTACCATTGGCGACTTGTTATTGAGACAGAAAAAGGAATTAGCAAGACCTTGGCATAAAATCACTTCATAAAAAGCCTTCTCATTTTTCTTATGTCCTAATCGATCATCCAAGATGGCCCGAAGTCAAAATTTCAGTGTTCGACAAATCAGGCCGCAGAGAAGATAAGGATGATGTATGAAATGTTTGATGCAGAATTCAAATCGGTCTAAGTGCTATTGTACAATTCGGGATGTCCATTCACCGCTCTATCCATCTTGAATTCGACCCCGATGATATTACAGAAAACAAGAACGCGAGAGCCAAGAAGAACGGACGCAAACACCATTACTATGCAGAAAGAAGAATGCTAGAGCATGGTGTTACGGGGCGTCGGATATGAAAATGCTGAAATGGAGATGCCGAACGCAGCAGTGTCGAGAGCCAGCTTCAATAGGAAAAATCGCTGAAGAGTCAAGCTGAGGTGGATTGCTTGAGGTGCTGAAGTGCGAATAGATTGTTGACAGGTGAAAATCAGTGAAATTTAGACTCCTGGTGGGCTGTGGAAGCCATGCATCACGAAGCGGACTGATTTAAGAATCGTCGTTGATGTGGACGAAATGTAATCGATTGGTTGACGAAAAGAGTGGTGATGACTTAGTTGTAGCCGCCGCGCCCGTCTTCTTCCTCGTCGTCTCCTCTCAGGATGGTAAATGGGTTCATGATAGACATGATGAGAAAGGACATGCTTGGAAGTAGGAATTGCATTGTTGGTGGAAATCGAGACAGTTGCAGGGTATTGGATGTTGCCGATATGTTTATAGTTGGAGTGATTGTGTCGATTTGATATCGATGTACTCGATGTAGCTGAAAGTAAAGAGATTGATGGCAGACGGATGTTCGAGACGGGATTTGTTTATGGTGAATGTTGTTGTTGTCGTGGTATGAGATGAAGTATGGTGGATAGATGTGCAAACCTCAGGACATTATATAGATATTGAATCCTCCTATAGAGTAGCAATTGATATATGATGACTGAAAGTAAAAGCACAGAAGCACCGCCTCACAGTACTGGTCCAGAAGTGTGAGCATACCGTAATTCTCCGTGGTAGTTGCTAAAGAAAGGTCGTCATGAGGCGCAGATGCGGCCTCGTCCCAAGATTATGGATTCCGGGATGAAACGCAGGAGTTCGAAGAGGAGCGAGCCTTTAGTGGACGGGAGGACCGAACGTTCAGACCATTAGATGAAGATGGAGTCTCCAAGAACTGTGTCAGGATGATCCACCTCTCGGGACGGGGATGTTCAATGTAAGGGTCTAACAGCTCTGTGAATTACATGTAGTCTATTTTGCTGCAAGGCTATGCAGTATTCGGAGGCTCCAGGAACCATATCTGTCGAGTAAGATGACAGACCGGCAGGTTCCGCCATAAGTTTCAGCAGCAATGATAATTATGCTCTCCTGTCGCGCTGCATGGGTGAAGGAATATGTCTGTCATAATGATGGAAGGCCCTTTGAAGACAGTGCCATTAAGCGACTGACATGAGTTTCATCATACTAGGAGGTGAAGCTGTGTATGAAAGCCAAGCGATGTGAGATGCAGCGCTGTAGAGAGAGGAACGACCGGCTGAGGCGGTGGACCGAGAACGGTCGTCCAGAGCGAAATGAGATCATAATGTTGATGGTGGTTTGCGTGTTCCTGAGTGAATGATGTTGGAAATGCGGTGGTGGTCGTGGTGGGATTCGAAAGGCAGTGGCAGTGGCAGTGCATGGGGGTAGAACTAGGTAGAACTACCTTAGGGGCCAAAAGTCAGAGCGTACCTAAGCTAGACCTAAAACATCTAGACACCTTATCTTACACCGGCTTTTCGCCAACTCTTTGATACGTTTCACACTGTCCAACCTCTTCGGAGTGCGGCCACCATGAATCTATCTACGTTGTTCTCTACCGCTCGACCTCTGTTTTGACCGCCCTGCTGTTAATGGACATGTAGGAGCAGTTCTCACACGCCGCATGATGGACCTTTCCAGACCAGTCATGACGACGGGGACGACATTTGTATACCAAAGACATTCTCTAAGTATGCCATCAATCAGCCCACTGGGCCATAGGCTTGTCTGTACTGCAACCTGTCGCAAGGACTCATAAATCGGCAGCGTTGCAGTAACATCAAGATGCCAACAGAGACTTCCCCGATCCATGGTCCGATGAATGTGCCTTGCATACCTCGGTGTACTCGTGGGTAATGTGTCCTTGACTCCCTTCATTCGGATGCTGCTTCCACCGACTCTGCTTACTCTCCTCCACCTCTCATTCAATGATCCTCAGTTTCTGCTTACTTCTTCATGGGTGACTCAGTCACGGATTTCAGGCAGTGAAAGTTCACTTCTCACCACATTGTATAGCAATGCCACGGAGGACTCTGACTGTCCAAGGAAATGTGGGACGGCTGTCCGCTTCCGAGAGCTCATACCCTTTGTACAGTCCGGTCCTTCCGAATGGACGATATACGCAAGCAGTCTATCCACTGACTGCTTATCACGAGTATTGGTCTACGAATCTCTTCCAGGATACCAGAATGCTTATTCGCTTTTCGTCCATGGAATCTCACGTTCGAACATCATACAGGCTGCAAGATAAGTCAGACCTGGTCGCAGACACTCTTGAGTCCGAAAAATAATTTCAAGCCTTGCGGTAGACGTACTTCATATGCCATCAATTGGACTTGGTGAAGCTGACGATTGCACTTTGATCCTAGGTTACATGTTTGATCAAGGGGCGGCTACAAGGATTGGACATTACTGATAGTAGTATTCTCTCATCATCGGCAAAGCTCAACATACCGGAACTCTTCTTACACTAATTCGCAGTTGCATTCTATTCCCGTCTAGTACACCGCGAGAGGCCGCCGCTAGTTCGGGATATATGGTATAACCCCCACAACAGCCACATGGAACGTAACACCAGGAACCCGTCAACTGAGTCCAGCTGAAGATATTGAGAGCCTCAAATCGATGGTCCGATGTCGTGTCACTGGTCCGCTGGCACGATTCAGACGCCAATCACGTGATGCACTATCCTTACACCACATGATATCTTTGCATGCTAATGTAGGAACAATGCATGATCTACAAGCCACGAGCGATATTATGTTATACCTCACCATCATTAACAACGCTCAACGTCTTTGAACACCAAATCCAGGCACTTTCTTTAAGTACTACCTCAGTAGATCACGGTGACCCCTCACCTGGTGCGTGACGTAAGAAAACGATCATGCCACAATTGCATCCGGAAAGAGCACATCAAGACCGTGTCAACATTGGGCATCAACACCTTTGACCTGCATATCATCTCAAAAACAAAACATCAACCACAAAAACTCAAAACCGACGGCGCGTCCTTGTGCTACACTCACTAAACCATTCATGTACTCGTGATACTCGCCTCTTCACCACTCCATCAAAATGGCTGCCAAAATACCAAACGATATATACCAGTTCTCCATCCTCAGCGCCTACAAAGCAGGCCTTACCCAGACCGGCCCACCAGTCCGCGCCCTTCAAGGCTATGGCTCAGATGGAATCGCCTATCTCCCACGCAACGGCGGCGAACTCCTATTCCTAGACTCAACAGCCTACCACATCCCCCCAAACCAAGGTCACCAAGCCAGCCGGACTGCCTCACCAATAAGTGCCTCTCCAGATGGAAGCGCTTCACCAAAACAAGCACACGAAAATATCATGGAACACGCCAAAGGCGAAACTCTCCTCCCCTTTGTTATGGTCACGAAATTTGTCCCGGAGTTCTCATTGAACATTAGCGGTGATACAGAGATGGAAAGTTTGATGGATTTACTGGAATGTGAAGGTCCAGTTGCTGGTGGGAAGAATTCATTCATGCCATTCCGTCTGAGAGGCTCTTTCGCTTCGATTTCACTTCATGATGTCGGTCCCTCGCATACATCTCGTCGTTCCTCTAGTGCTACGAATTCATCACCACCAGCCCCAACCTCATCAGGAAACGAAAACGAGAAAGAGAGGAAGTTGGAGAATGTGAAGGGGACGATTTTCGGTTTCCACGGCCCAAAGTGGGCTGAGGGTATCAGTCCAACCGGATTTCATTGCTCATTTTTGAGCGAGAGGGGTGAGGATGGTCACTTGAGGGGTGGGAGGGTAAGCGATTTCAGGGCGGATGGGGCTGTGGAGTTAACTTGGGCTAAAACTGGACGCTTTCATCTGGGTTTGCCCACTGATGGCAAGTTCGAGGAGTTGGAGTTGGGTGGGAAGGAGGACGCAAACCTGTTGAGCCCGACCTCGAGCCATTGAGTGGAACTGGCTGTTTTGAGGGATGTGAATTACGGGAACCTATTCTATCTCTCCTCCTTTACATCCTTTGGAAGCAAGCTCTGACCCTGGTGGCCAATTTCTGTATCATTATTATAGTGGTGGACTTGAGCCGCTGCCGTTTCCTGATTGGTACATCGGCTTTTGATAAGCGATGGAAGTCACTATTCTACTCACCTTGATACCTAATTACGTTTCCTCCCTGCATCGAAGCCCGTTTAACGTATCTGTGAGATGTCCCGGAAAAAGAGATTCAAGATTTCAAGCCGTGCTGTGGTTCTATCCCTATTCATGTGACAGGATTAAATCGAGAATGTTATCAGGACATCTAAGCAAGGATTTCAATGACGCAGCATTGGGCTCAATACGAAAATCGGTTCCTGGTGGTCAATGATTGTATTTTGGCTCGAGTGGCGGACTTTCACTGCATTATTTGACGATGTGAGTTACTTCTGGAAAATAGAGAAGTTGTGTCGTTGGCCTAATATATATTTCCCTCGTCACCTCATGAAGCAAGTTGCCTTTGCCTCATTGGGAAACAATAAGGTCGAGAGGTGTTCAAGCGGTGATTTTGCAGGGAGAGGAAGAATGGAGAATAGTGCGGAGATTCGACATAAAGTTTAAAGCAGACAGGGCTTTTGACTCCTGACATCGATAAGTTTCTTATCGAATAAATCTCTGGCAAGGATTTCAGTGTTGTGTTGCCAGGATCTGTTGAATATCGATCTTGAATTGAACTTCTCATCATGAAGAAGAGATTTTACCTTTTCGGTTTCTAGCAAGAATGAGAGAAGATTTGTGACAGGTCCGATCTGGCAGGTTGTTAGAGCGTGATACCTAGTCCACAAACACGTCAATCAGTCAACAACCGACGCGTCAACCTCACCACCATTATCCCACATCGACATCGCACCGCACTCACTCGGTCTCACTCTCAAAAGACACGATGGATGATCGCCAACCCGCTATCATAATCACTGCTCCCCCTGCTGAGCCGCGCTCGACAGCACGAAATGACCTCCCCGAAAATGAAGTCCTAGATGAAGTTACCTGGCTCACCCACCTTGACGCTTATCGCGTCCGCGATGGTGTCGTGGCCCCATTCGAGGACGATGATCCCGATACTACACCAAGAGCAAGAGGAGGAGTCGGCGGTACCAGCAGAGATTTGAGATTGTGGAGAGTCTTATCAAAGATCGCCGATTTGGCGAGGGCTTACGATCTACTTCATTCGGGATTCGAGCTCAAATCCAAGACGATGACGATGTTTGTGCAAGAGGTGGAGAGACCTGGGGTTGCAAGACTGGTTGAGGTTGGAGAAGAGGTTTGGCGTTATATCCACGGTCTCGTTCCGATCATTCGAGATGGCAACCAGTCCGGACTATGGATCGCGCGAAGGGTGATTAATGCGCTGCTGATGAAGTTTGGAGTCAGAGCTAAGACGCGTGAGCTAACTTGACCGAGAGAGGGCGGCTGACTGACTGACTGTGATGTAGCTGCGCATCTGAGGAACGCACAATGGCAGGACCTCTTTGGTTGGAAATTGCGGTACCTTCATTTCGTCTATGCGCTTGCGCTGGTGTCCTCGATGAACAGCCATACCATTGACTTCGACTGGCAAATTTGGAACGAGCGAGTGAAGTATTTCAAAATCAACGAGAGCTTGACGTTTCGAAAATATGACATCGGAAGTATGGGGGAATCTCTGGGTCCAGTCTGGATTCTCGCGAAGAAAACGACTTTCCTTCTGCTGCCGAACGATGGGCCTAGCGATAGTCGATCAGGACGGATTGGCAGCGGCGCCGAGCAGGAATCTGCAAGCCTTGATCTTCCATATCTCTCAGCAAGATTTGCAAACCAGGCGTTGGATGAACCAACAAACACGATCACGGAAGCCGAGATGAGCACAACTGAGATATCCAAGAACACTTCCGACGATCCAGAAAGACCGAGCTTCACATTTCAGATCTCGGTATCGATTCCCCAGTTATGGGAGTTATGGAATGCTGACATCAAGTTCGCAGAGGCGGAGCAAATGGCCGACAGAGAGAGCATTGAAGCTGGGACTATGCAGGAGACACGGACAGCAGCAATCAAGGTCTTGGAGGTCGGATCAGGTGTCGTCTTGCCAATTGGACGGCCTACACTTATGAACACAGAAGTGGAGGTCGTGTGTGGATGGTACAGCCTGGACCCCGAGGGAAATGGGAACATGATGACTATGGCCGACATCATACGTGATGGGGAGGTAGAGCTCTGCGATTCTGACACGCTTCTTATTATCTGAATGGGCAACACTAGAGACTGAAGCGGTCGGAGGTTCTCAGGTTCCTGTATGGGTCCATATATCAAGCTTGAGTGTCTTCGGCTTGGTTATTCGAAATCGCTTTTGGGGTTCGGCGCAACATAGCCACGTCTCAAGAGGAGGTTCGAAAGTCCCACTTCCGCTTTTGTAAACTATGTCTATCAGTGAGAAGCAGCAACCGAAATTGAGGGCTTGCTAACAATGCTTTTGCGCTCTGTGACACCATCTTTGATCCAGAAACCATACGAGCCCATCATATTGGCCATCATGACATCGGTTAAGAGACGGTCTCCAACAACCGCTATCTGAGATGGCGAAGTGATCTCAACGTCCTTGGCCCGGGCGAAATACTCCATGACTTCGTCTTTACATCCCGGTTTCTAGATAATGATTAGTCCATGGGTTGAAACTAAAGCCTTTTGCATACTTTCGTGCCGTGACGCAGAACTTTCACTCCTGTATTCTTCTCCAACAATCTCTCTTGTTCATGACTTGGATCGTCCCGCGTTCCTGCTGTGTTTGAGACAATCAAGAGTCGTGAGCCCGGGTATGCTTTTCTCAGCTCATCAAATTTCTCCTATTAAACCGTTCAGAATTATGGGTAGCATTGCGCATTCCAGAGTCCTACTTTGTATGGCTTATGTACTTCGTTTTCGTGAGGAACAGCGAAGCAATTGTCTTTGTCGAGTATCACAGCACGAATGTCAGGGGTTATCTCCCCATGACGACCAGCAAACGCTTTGGAGAGAGGTATTGGAAGGTGGTTGAAGGTTGAGACTGTGTGGTGTGGGAGACAGAGTGATGGATCTCTCAAGAGCTTGAAGGCATTCACGATGCCTGATACATTCATTTTGAAGAAGCAAATGAGTACTAAAGGACAATGGATCAATTCGATTCGGAGTGTATAATTTGAAGGTCACGTGATATATTATTCAGGGTCTTGAGGCCTCAAGGTCGAACTGAATTATGCAGCGCAGCGTTCAGTCCACCGCGCAAGCCCACCACATACGCGCCGACACAACCAGACATGACGAGCACAATTGGAATCCCTATCAAGCTGCTCAACGAAGCTACCGGCCATGTTGTTACTCTCGAGGTGACCTCCGGGCAAGTCTATCGGGGAAAACTGCTGGAAGGTCAGTTAGGCATGCAATGAGCGACTGGGACAAGAGCTAATCACTTTCTTTAGCCGAGGACAACATGAACGTCCAGCTCAAGGATATCACGGTAACAGCACGCGACGGACGTGTCTCCCATCTCGACCAGGTTTACATTCGCGGATCGCATATACGATATTTCATAGTTCCAGACATGTTGAGGTAAGGCATAAGAAAATATGTGCTCTTGGAGTACAAGGCAGCTCGTTAACCAAGTAATCAGAAATGCGCCCATGTTCAGACAAAAAGACCGGAAAGGAAGAGGTGTTGGTTTGGCCAGAGGAAGGGCAACAGTTAGCAGAGCGAGGGGCAGCCGAGGACGTGGTTAAAAATATCGCCAGCAGTGCTTGGTACGATTTTCAGCAAAAGACCGAACGACAGGTCGATAAGAAGAATTGGGTACAGGTCCCAGGCATGGGCAGAATGGCTTGTTGGTCGCCGGTATTGGTAATACCCTGCACCACGTACGCAAGGCATTGCGTTGAGACAATGCACCCACAACAGAATTATTCTGATGGATTGGTCAAGGTCGATAGAATGAGGAGAATGAATACATGACACCCATGCCATCGTTTCTTGATCGAAATCTATCACGTGTGACGTCCTCGAAACTTTCTCCAGTCTTTCATAGGAGATTCCTTTTCTTCCACAAAAGCCCCACCATGTGAACTTTACAAAAGCTATGGACATCACCAATCCAAGGCGCATTCTCGCGCTAGGAGCGCCGGATGCTGGAGTCCTTGCCCTATTGAAAGGTACTTTTGCACTGCGATCCTATACTCCACCATGCTCATGTCCTGGCAAAAGATCTTACTGGCTCTGCTCCAACACCCATCGATACTACAACGGCCGGCTTATCGCATACTTGGATACTTGAGACACAATACTATCGCGCGGAGCTATCTATATGGATCGACGAGATTGTGGATCGGGAAGCATGGCGGACTGAGTTCGTGAAACCAGAAGCGAAGGAGGTGGTTTCTGCTCTGGGAGCCTGGATATTCTGCTTTCGAAAACCAATTAAACGGGAAGAGCTGGTATTGTACTACGCTCCTTGTAAAAGATCGAGCTATTAATTGTGCGAAGGATGCTACGAAAGACTCAATCCGCGCCATCGCGGACGTAATCAAGAAAGCCTGCGGATACAGCTGGGACGGAACATGCTTGGCAGTTGCAATGCCTCAGGGTATTACCCCTCACCTCCAATTGGACGCTGAAGAGTGGGAAGAATTCTGCAGAGAGCTTGGCTTCGAATACGTTGACGCTACGACGAAAGGCAAGAATGAGTTTGGTGAACCTACTGGCATCGATCGCGTCAAAGAGGCTCTTGAGACCACCGAATGGGATGGAGCAGACGATGAATTTGGAGATATATTAGGCGAAGAAGATCTAGGGGACATGGACGAGGATGGCGAAGGCGAATGGGGCGCCCTCTCGGCGGAAGAGGCGGAGATGAACATGGAATTACTTGGCATGAAGACAGCCGTCAATGGAGGCGATGCGGGGGATGAAGAGGGAGAAGCAACGCAGGTCGAAGAGCTGGAACGTATGATGGGAAAGTTACAGGCTATCAAAGGTATGGGCATCTCTTCCCAGCCGAGTTTTCCTCCGACTGATGTTGCTCTAGATACTAGCTCCTCTATGCCCGAAGCTGAAAGAAAGAAGTTTGCAGCAAAAGCAGTGGCGGAAGTCATGAAGACTCTTTGAAAGTATCGAAATACCTCAGCCGCAGCTTATCTAACCGCATGAGTGGCATGCACGAGTGGCATCATAGATTTGCCTCTTCTGGGCTTACTGCATTCTTCTCGGACAAGCTCCATGATTGCTTGAGGTCTTGGAGAGACAATAGATGTGTCATTTCACGGGCTTTTGACCAAAGAGTAAGCTGTACTACAGGTAAGACTTCTTTAATCATCTGACATGGACCCACCTTTCCGCAAGGATACAGTTCTTTGATCTCGTGCAGTCCTGTAGATTATTACTGAGTGGTCAGGAGACTGTACAATATCCCGAAACCCATCACTAATCTCGGAGTCCGAGTCCTTTCTAGCTTTGAACAAAGAATCCTCCACGAAAGTATGATCCACGAACAGCAAATTGTTCGCCACAATCTTCTCTATAGCCTGATGACGTTAGACTTGATGAACGAGGCAAAACAACAAGGAATTGTTCCATGAAGAGCCCCTGGATCTTCTCGAAACATGCGATGTACTCAAAGTTGGTTGGGCTTCAGCTTTGTGGCTATAAATAGCACAACATCACGATGCTTGGCGTGCCGCTCTCCAATCAAATCGACAACTTTTTTCTCTGCCTCCGCCACCCTGGACCCCACAGGACATATCACGCAATGGAAACCTTGCTTAGCCTCAAGCGTACCATATTGACATCTCTGCTTTTGGCAACCTATACGACGGTTTCTATTTTTCCGCTATGCCGGTTCGTAGTACCATCTGACCCTGACCAATCTGAGGTCACCGAGTACAAGGCTTGTATGCTGACATTCATGACACCACTCACCGAGCTCATCCCCACCTCAAAGCTGACCTCTTTGTCAAGGTTGCAATCTGTTTGCTACTGTGCCTCCACTGTCGCATGCACTCTCGTGATGACAGCAGTTGCTGTACTACAGCGAGGACGTAACTTCACAATGTCTCTCTGCTAAAATTATTGCCCAGACTTGGTCGTGGCGACGGTGGAAGTCTTCTATAAAGACACTTCAAATTCTTACGATGTCAATCATCAATTACAACTCCAATATCATTGATCAACAAGCGACATACACAGTAACAAGCAACGCACATCATCATATACTGTGTAATAACACCTCCATCTCATCAACAATGCAACTCCTATCTCTCCTCTTCATCGCCAGCCTCACCTCCGCCCTCCCAACCCCAGACGTCCCCACCGGACCCAATATCATAACCCTAAAAGACCAATCCATCTACGAAGTCAACACGGGTCGAATCTACTTCCAAAGCCAAACAGGCCATATCTTCAAATCATCGACCGGGAATGACCTAACAACCCTCCTAACATTTTCTCTCCCCTCCACCCTCCAAGGGAAAACCTGTTCTTTCCACTTCCTCCGTGATGCCACTGCCCGCGCTGAGGGCAGCAAACTCTTTGATCTCTACTCTAGTCTAAATCCTGCCACCGCTAGTTCTTCTAATAATCAACGTGGTCAATTTATGGGGAGGATGGATACAGCGTTGCCCGGAGAGGCAACATGGGTTGCAGATGTTTGGCCGAAGAGTGGACAGAGCTTCCCGTGTTCGTATGGGGGGGATTTTGGATATGAATTAGTGGGTGCGGGGGGTGCGGGGGATTATGTTGATGTTGCTTGGAATCGACCGCAGAGCGGCGCATATATTTCTTGGGTTTAGGGGGGTGTTGCGAAGGTACCTCCGTACGGAGGTATGGGGTCGGTCTGGACGGTCTCTTTCCGGGGCGGATGGTTCGAGGGCTTGGGCGTTGCGGATCGTGGGGGGTTTGAGGGATTTAGCCGGGTCCTGGTATATTGGTACGGGTTAATTTCTTTTCTCTTCGTTCCTTTCTGCTTTTGAGTATGTCGAGGCTATTTTAGTAAATAGTACTTTAAGTGATTTTCTTTTGAGGTCCTTGGCTGGTTTTGCTGAGGACAAATATGCGAGGAAGCCTGTTTATATACAACAGTAGTGCGATGGATGCGATGAGACCTTCGTTCTTGATGCAGTAAAACGATGTTTGGCGGGCCCTCTTCATCAAAAGCACGTGTCGGCATGACTAAGGCTGGTGTACTATGTTAAGAAGGTGGAGATGTAACAGGAAAAACTTGTGATGGCGAAATTGCAAAGAACTCTTCATATATTAAATTTGACTAGGGCGCCAACATTGACAGACCAATCTGTTATTAGTCTGAAAAATGACTCGTATAGCTCCAACCATCAAAACAGTAGTGCGAATAACACATCATTATCAATCCCAGGCTATGGTCAACTACTAGTAAGGACGTGACATTCCTGTCCTGCAACAGCAGTATCGGGCTACAATTTTGCCTTTCAAGTTCCAGTCCGACGGATTGTGGCTTGGGTTTGAGCGCACTTGCCAGTTCTTGTCCGAAAACTCGTTCGAGAGTCAGGAGCTCCGTTTTCGGTTCGATCAACGAGATGCCGTATATTGGATTTGACAATGTAGAGATACGAGAGAAGTCTGCAAGTGCTACAAAGGCGGAGAGAAAGGGAAGAAGAAGTTGAGGCTGCATACTTAATATTGGGATAATTGAAGTGCTTAGAAAACACTGGCAAACGGAGCATGGAAAAGGCTTGAATTTGGATGTAATCTAGCAAAATTCGAGTCAACTGGTGGCTAAGCGAAGATTCGAGGTATGACAGCATAGAATGATACAATAACACAAATGACTAGCCAACACTCAAAAAATAAGATCTAGCCTCCCAGCCTCGCCAGAACTAATTGGAAAAAATTCCCAGCCTCATCTAACAATATCCCTAGGAATAGTCACGACCATCACATCGCCTGAGTTTTAACACGGCAAACGCCAAGGACGAAAGAAGACTATATTAGCCAGATTGGCGCATGTGGCAAACTATCTGTACATGTGGTGGCACAACGTGCAAACTGATGTTACTAGTAAATGCCATGTCCCTCTTCTCCATTCATACTACCAAGGTTTACTCAAGATCCGACGAGCTGATTATGCCCACTTCTACGCAAGACTCTCAAATAACGCTCAATGTGCTGGATTAGCCATCAACTTGTATAAACTATACTTCTATGTACCTACCTACCACCCATCACCTCTCCTCCACACAACCATAACGTTGCCTAGCAACAATACCCTTCTAGCAAAAGCGTCAATGCAAAGTATCCTCACAACAGCCAGGATTCCATAAACCTGAAGAAATATCGATAGAACGTCTGTTCCAAGAGGAAGAATAAGCGAGCTAACCCATTCATCAATAGATTCCTATCCAGAACAGCATGAGGCATGAGCGAGAAGGGATGTATAGAGGAAATGGATAACGAGTAGTAGTGTGTTTTATAGACAAGGTGAATGGTTGGGCGTGTGACAGTATATCGATTTGCGGGAAGAATACGTTACGACCACAGAATCTTGGTTTCTTTTTCCTCAGCTCAAGAGGCTGAAGTGGTCAAAGCTGTATCACGTTACTAGGATAATAAGTACTGAGACAAGAAAACTATAGTACAGCTGAAACTCAAAGCTGAATGATAACAAGACTCAGACTACTACAGTCATCATGATTAGCCATATATATACCTCAAGAGAGATAAAGTGAAAACTATGTAGAGCTTTGATAGTACTTGACTACTTACGACTAGAATTTCTCGCAAACTCGGCACGCGTCGTCTTAACCAAGATCGTTTTATATCGACATTGTACATCTCCAAATCCTCAGCCCAGCCTTGGTTCTGCCCGTCCTCGCCACGGAGTTTACCTGTCCAAACGAGCCAATCCGGAAGAATCAATAGAACAAAGTGCGGAAGAAGGCCTCACTGTACTTACTTATTTTCACCCCCAGTCGCATGTACGTTCATCGTGGGCTCGTGCTTATAGCTTACTCTTGGCCCAAGCCTCTACCACTAACGCAGCATCGCCCTTTTTCTTGTATCCTAGAATAATGTCAACAATCATCTCTTCATGTGAATTTCGCGGTGTCACCACCAGCTTGACGCTCTTTCTATCACCACCACCGCTCACCCAACCCTTTTCAAATTTGTCGGCAAACAATTTAATACCGTCAACGAATAGCTCTGCACCACCAGCCCATATCATGACGTCGTTGACGACCTTGGAAGCACCGCTCCACCACGATGCCTCTGCAAGCAGCGGCTCTGAATACGAGTCTCCCATCATGATGCCCTCGCGCTTGTTGCTTCCAAGGAACGCCGTGGCCCACCTATTGAGAGCAACTGCGTCGAACATGTCGCTTTCTGCATTTCGAGAATAGGAAGGGTGATCGGTGGCAAACGACACCCACGGAGATATCAGTAGAGCCGCGCAGAATGGTTCTCTTAACGTTATGCGTGGAACGGCTGGATTCGAGTGTGGGTGGAGAATGTGAGAGAGGAGTGACAAGGTCAAATTCCCACCAGCACTATCACCACCGAGTATCAGACTTGATGAAGCTCTGTTCTCTTTCTCCAAAAGATGTTGTAAAAGCGTTGCGGCTTCGATGAGCTGGGTAGGGTATTCGGCCTCTGGAGCAAGTGTGTAGGCGAGTACTAATGCTGATACGGGGGCGCCAGCTGTGCTCATTTCTTTGATCAGACTGCCAAGGTACTCG
This sequence comes from Venturia pyrina ICMP 11032, assembly GCA_000738655.1. Lineage (NCBI taxonomy): Eukaryota > Fungi > Ascomycota > Dothideomycetes > Venturiales > Venturiaceae > Venturia > Venturia pyrina. The sequence goes on from JEMP01000016.1 coordinate 313,851, forward strand.
AAACAGCTTTCGGAAGCAGGGACTGCGTAACCACCACCTATGGATCATTCAGTATTGGACCATTCAATGTTGTACGGCAAGAGATACCATGGAAGTAAACCAGAGTAGTGGCAGCATTCTTGTCCCCAAGCCAATGCGCCTGCACGCCATTGGGCAAATGGATGCTCTCAGGAGCGAAGTTGTTCAGCCTCGCGTACTCATGGTAAGCTTCAGTAGTAGGTTTGGTAGTAAGACGTGTTTGAGCCAATGTCATGCTCGCCAGTCCAGTGCGGAAGCCAGCAAAGGCGACATCTTTGAAGTAAACCGGGTGACCTTTCTCTCCTTTGAAAGGTGAAGTCAGGGAACGCGTCAAGACAGCACATGCTATCCTCAGTCAGCCAGCGGCATATTCCGTGTCAGAAGTGGCAGGATACTCACCGCCCCTGGCGATGGCAAAGGCCAGAGCGACCTTACTCGCTTGGTCTTGCAGCGGTATATTGTTAGAAACAGTCATGGTTGTTGTTGTTGTGTGGAGGAGGACGTTGACGTTGTCTTGGGCAGATCTACCAAGTAGATAACGGTAGGCCCCGGCATCTCCTTATGACAGCTTGTTGGTCTCGTACTCGATTCGTGAGAGGACCCTCCACAACGGATCATTGCCAGGATGACCATGACAAAGTGAGTGAGTGTAGACTGCAGACCCGGATATCTACACCCGATCTGCTGTCTCCTCCCAGGGAATGGGGCCGCGGGGCATCGGCTCCATGTTGCGATATGCTGTGGTGTCTCCTCCGGATGCAGCCATATCAGCACTTGCAGCGAGGCAGTCTCGGAGTATATGTAGTCACGGGTGGTGAATGTGGTGAATGTGGTGAATAGCTGTACCTGTATCCGCAGTCGACAGCTCGAACACCTCGCGCGGCTTGACGGGCCATGTTCCGTCCACACGTGATCGGAAGTCAACTCATGGCCTCCTCACCTGCCCGCTGAATCATGAATTGATTGCGGTGGACCCCCAGCTGGTGGCAGTCATCAATATCAAGCTCAGCCAAGAGCCACACATCAATTGAGCTTCATGATCGAATTTGTGGACAAAAAACGAGCGAGAAGATGATCTTGGTCCACCTCCACTTCGGTCCCTCCGCAATGTTAGAGTAGTAGAGAAGAGTAGTGAACACCAGACTCGCAAACCGTTGTAAAGCAAGAACGTCTGCCGAACAACCTCCAATGTGCACTTCCCCCCTCTCCAACCCGCTTCAACTTTGTATTCTCTTGAATCAGTTGTCCTCCGACGCGTTCCAGTGGCTGACAGGGGCCCGCAGCAAATGACTTGCTGAGAGGATTGAAACAGCCATCTCTGACTCGTTTTTATATTGCAACCCAGGCTCGAGCATGGCCGACGTCAAATCCCCTGATGGCCCTTCAGCTTCCAACTCGCCCGTCCCCAACGACCTCCAAGAAGTGAACGGCAACGCAAGCAATGGCAATGCCACCAACAAGCGGAAACGCGTGGGTGGTAATTCCGCCAGGGGTGTCGCCAACCTCACTCCTCAGCAGCTCGAACGCAAGCGCGCCAATGATCGCGAGGCACAGCGAGCAATCCGCGAGAGGACGAAACAGCAGATTGACCGACTCAACGACAAGATCCGCGAACTGGAGTCTGCACAGCCATACCGCGACCTGCAAGCTGTAATCACCCAGAAGGAAGCTGTGGAAGCTGAGAACGTGGACATCAAGAGACAGCTGGCCCAGTTCATCAACATCTTCCGGACCTACATACCGGGAGGCCAGGGACTTGAAGGTGAGTTGCAATCACACGTTCGGCACTTCAATCGCTAACAAAGACAGACCTCGCTGCCGCTGCTGAGCGTAACAACGGCCCATACCATCACGACCAACACCATCCACTACCAGGCACCGATTGGCGCGCCGCAACGGGAGGACCACCAGACGCGCAAACATACCCTCTACCTCCTATTCTCGACCGCAATTCCCCTCATGTCTCGAACAGCGCTGCGTCACCCGTCTCGACCAGATCATACCCAACAAACGCTGTTCCCAACATACAGCCTCGAGCTATATGGCCGCCGCCGGGCTCCTCATACGAAGCCAACTCGCGGAATATACATCCCGACCTCGCGTATCCTCACAGCGACGAACGATTAGGCGTGGAATTTATACTGGAGAATAACAGGCCGCACTCGAAGCCTACCAATGGAGTCTCCCCAACGCCGCATTCTGCCCCGAGTCCTTCTTCCAAACAGTTTGTCCCTTCGCCGCGAAAGGCACAAGCCACATGTCCACTTGACGCTATACTTCTCGATGCAGTAGCCGAACGTCAAAGACTCGCTGCTGGAGGTGCTGATAGCGAGAGTGTGGTCGGTCCGCGATACCCTAATTTTAATGCGCTATTGAACAAAAACACACCACACTGGTCGCATCCCTTGTCGCGAGTATTCACAGACATTATGCGAACATTTCCAGATTTACACACCCTACCAGAGCAGGTCGCCGTGGTCTACATCATGTTCCGGGTAATGCGATTTGAAGTCGAGCCCACCAGGGAGAACCTGGACTTGTTACCTGAATGGTGTCGGCCAGTCCCGAATCAAATCGATACAGCGCATCCTTGCTGGTTTGACTATTTGCCATGGTAAGTTATCCCGATCGCCCAAAAACATCGAGGAGGTGGTATCTATGATGCATCCGTTCTCGCGGAATTCCCGAGTTTAGCCCGAATTCCTCGCCGAGATACTGGCATCGCTTGTAGTACCCAAGACTGTAGTTCGCGACTCGGTCCTGATCTTCCTCCCGTCTCCGCTACGTCAATTCTCCTTACACACGAAACTAATTATCCACAGGCCCCGCCTCCGCGACGCAATGGTCCAAACCCCCTCCCACTCCCAACCCCACTTCGACCAATTTTTCATCCCTTACACCACGTCCTTGAGCGTCAACTGGCCATATTGCGATTCTGATGTGCTACTGCCTTCCACATTTCAACCGACGGCTTCGAGCCATGATGCTACCACAAGCGGTACTGCCCAACAGGCCGAAGAACCGGCTTGGCGGATGAACCCAGCTTTTGAAACTCATATCAGAAATCTAGATAATTGGACTTTGGGCCCAGCGTTCAGGGATGCGTTTCCCAATTGGGCGGAGACTGTTAAAATTGTGGAAGGGAGCGGTGGGGACAGGTGACTCGCGGGGAACCTCCAGGTGCAAAGGAGGAGAAATGAGTATGGTGGGTGGCGGACGAGTGGTGTTACAGTGGTGACGAGGAGATGATTGAGCAATGAAGAGGGAGGGGAATCGGTCTGGTTTCGGAACGGAATCTTGTATCTTGTACGTCTGCGATGTCTTTGGTAAAAGGCGTTGGACTATTTGGAGATAGATTGGCGTATATTGGGGTCGTCTGTCTTGGGGATTTTAGTAGTTAATCTTGGTCTCGGATGGGCAGATTCTTAATTGAGATTTTTTGCTCGTCTTTGTTTCTTTTTGAGATCTTTTCTGGGTCCTGTTTTTTTTTGGAGGAGGGATGGTATGGGGTTGTTATGTCTCCCTTCTTTTTGTGGTTTTCTTTTCTTCGCTTTTTGGGCGGGGGGTTATTTGCTTTGATGTTTGGGGTTCTACTATTTTGTTCAGTGTGGATTATTGTCGATTGCTGTTGTTTTTGTTTATATTCGACTGTTTAGGAGAGAAGGGGGTTTTGTTGTTGTTTTGTGTTATTGTTTTTAACTTATTTGTTGATAGATATTTTTGGTTGGGAGGGAGGGTAATAAAATCCTATCGGAAGAAAGGAAAGGATAGGAGCGGGTATACTCTTTATTATACACTGGGGTTTTTGCGTTTTGGTGGTGAGGTGAGTGTCGGGGTTATTTTGGATCATCGTTGGGAATGGGTGTTGTATTTGCTTTGAAATGTATCTGGATTGAATTTTCTGGTTCCCATTGCTATTCTTGAATAATCTAGGTAGGTATCTTACTTCACTCTCTGGGAGGAGATGGTGAGTCCGTTTTATACTCCCCTTTTCGCTATTTAGCGACTGAGAGATACAGGAGAAAAGAGAAGATATCAGGGATACACACCCAAAACCCAGATCAAAAGACACATTAATTAGACCATGGGTTTCATGTATCGTGAAGTGGGAATCCCAACGAAAACCGTCCTCTTTCCCTCAATCATCTTCATCTCCATCTTCATCCTAACATTGACAAACCTGTAGCTGGCCGGGACAAGGACATTCCGAACAAACAGGTGGATTGGAGAACATGATGAAGCCCTTGCCTGTTGGTGGACCACATGCTTTGCAGTATTATAGACAAGCTCCGTGGGCGAAAGCGGATATGAGGTTGAGGCCAGGAACGATGGAGTCCAAGATGACCAGAGCGTCTGAGATGGGATTGGTATAGACGGCATTAACTGCGATAAAGAGGACGAGGACGGTTGAGAAACGCATTATCGATTTCTATGCTAATTTGATGAGTACATATTCAAGGACGCGGTGTCGGGCTGGAGGTGGTGTACTTGTCTCTGTTTCTGATACGGCAAAGAGGTATGTTGTTGTGCCTTCTTCTCTTTCGGCTTTGTGGATACGGGTGAAGGTGAAGGTAGAGGTTGTCAATTCAATGTGAGAATACTGTGATTGAGAGGGTGGGTTTAATGGAAAGTTGGAGAATAGCGTGGGTTGTTTATGATACCATGACATGTTGGGATATGTAACACGGCCGTTTTACTAGTTAGTTCATTTTATTATATCAAGTTGACGTTTATTTGACGCCTGGATATGCCATTTTTTCATCGGGAGATGACGGATTTCATGTATTCGTAGGGCTCCCTCTCGCAGTGTTTTGTCTTGAGCCAACAGGCTGGTATCATTTTAGGTCAATTGTAGTTTCTCATTGTTCTTGCTCAATTACTTCAATCACTTCCCATGTCCGAATCGTGTCATTCCGATGATGAGTCTCATGTTCCAACTTTGTGTACCAAGCCGACTTTTAGAATCTGCCAGTAATGCCGTGAAGTAGTGTGAAGTCCAAATTCGTAGGCCCTGTCGTGAACAAAACAATGCACTTGGTTTCTGTGCTTATGGTAATGGAATAAAAGTGACAGCAGCGCATGCGGCCTATCATACCATCAGCTTGTTCAATGCTCTCACGAACCTGAGACTACATACCTGGCAAGCACCCCACGCAGCGTTGCAGGCGACGATAGTAGCAGGGGCCGTAGCACCAGCAGTAGCGCCCCAGGTCGCACCTCCGGCGGCGTAACAAGCCATGACCAATGGGGAACAGCCAGCCTGGCAGATACCGTAACTGAGAGGACCAGCAGAGGCGGTAGCGGTCAGCGCGGCGGCAGTGAAGAGAGCCGAGAGACGCATTTTGTTGACTACATGTGGAATTAGGGAGCGTGCTCCTAGACGGTGAAGACGAATTGAGTGCATACCTTGATTGTAGTGTTGCTAGTTTGTAGAATGTTGTGAGAGTTTGAGTTTCGGCTGTACTGATGCTCTATTTGCTTTCATTGTGAATACCAACTCAACATGCCGGAATAGAGGGAGACTTACAGCTTAGTGAAGGATGGAATTTTGTGATTGGAGTTAGTGCTGCAACACCCTTCCATGAATATTTATAGCTGCTAGATCCGATGCTGTAATTTCCATCACGTGAGTGTAACCGCGATTCGATGTGTTATGGTCTGATAGTCACGCGTGACCTGTGAGTGCGATCCAGTCAAGTGATAGACTTTTCATTAATCAGCAGTCAAGTGACCAACTACATTCAGGACGTTTTGAGGCCGATGTTCCCATCCCTAGACATTAATTTTCAGAGTAGAGAATCGATCTCTGAAGTATCATCGCTCAAAATCAACTTAGCATCACCTACTTCCTATCGGGGCGGAACTTTCAGCCTCACACCGTCTTGACCTCGGGGTAGTCACTCAAGCCCTCGGCATTGCGTGGCTCATCATCATCATCGAAGTGATAGAGTTTTGGCTCAGTCAATCCCTTCTTGCGTAAGATGTACTTCTTAACGAAGTGTGGTCCCACGACTGTCTGTTGATACTTCATGTGAGTACGCGTAGGCACAGCGAAAACATAATCCAACTCCTCGAGAGTCCTCTGCTTGGTCTCAGGCAACCACCAGAAGATCATCCAGAAAGCGATGAAGTTGAGACCAGCGTAGAAGCCAAACGTCCCCTGGGGCTTGAACGCACGAAGCATACGAGGGAGAGAGATGGAAAGAACTGAAGCCCAGAAGTTATTGGTGGCCACAGCAAAGGATTGTCCAACCTCACGATGAGAGAGAGGGAAGATTTCTGCGCTGTAGGTGAAAGGAACGGGTCCTTCTCCAGGGCTGTAGAATATATCGAAGAGGTAGATGAAGAAGGCGACCATCCCCAGATGCGCAGAGGAGCTGGCAGGAATCCAAAAACAGAATCCTGCAGCGAGGAGAGTCCAGCACATGTTTGGAAACGTGAAGAGAAGCAGCTGCCGGCGTCCAAAGGTGTCGATTGTCCATACGGCAGGCCAAGCAAAGAGGAAGTTGATCAGACCGAAACCCCAGGACGCCAAAAGCGCTTCGGTAACGGTGGCACCAGCATTCTGGAAAATAGTAGAGCTGTAAAATGCAATGATGTTGACTGTGTATACACGTTAGACGATCAGCCATTGAATGTCAAGCCATCAACATACTTCCACACATTTGCTGGCCGATATGGACAATACCGGCGGCTTGTGTAGCTCTTCTCACGCGGGGGATTGTGAAGAGCTCGATGCAGCGAGTGAAGAAGTTGCCGTCTCGAGAGACTCCGGATTGCCTGATGATGAGCTCTTCTTGTCTCAGTAGAGCATGGGCGTAATACAAGTCTCTGGCGGCTTGGATCGGCGCGGTTCGGAGACGTAAGAAGGACCTAAACCGGCGTTAATTTTAGGAAGAAAAGAAAAACTATAGGCGAACTGACTTATATGCGACACCGTATCGCTTCTTCTTCATAAGCCATCTTGGCGATTCGGGACAAAAGTAGATTCCTATGAGAAGTGGAATGGCAGGAATGAACGCACTTCCCAGCTGAAGACGCCAGGAGATAGCACCAGTATCCTTAACAGCAAGATTGGCGCAGGTGCCTAAGAAAATACCGAAAGCAGTCCTTCAAATGCAAGGTCAGCTTGAGGATTGAGCGTGGGCTCAAAGAGTTTACCAAATCTGCCAAGTCATGACAAGTCCACCACGAATGTTTGCTGGGGCAACCTCAGCCGAAAAAACGGGGACGGTAACTTCCTTAAGGCCCATACTGATGAGACTGTTAGTGGAGAGTCTTTTTGTGTAGGGTCGAGATGATATTCTTACCCAATACCAAGCAGAACGCGGCAAGCCACGAGTTCTCCCCAGTGCTGCGTCACAGCGGAACCAAGAGGTGCAAGGAACGAGAAGATCGCTCCGATGAAAATCGTGGTTCGACGTCCGAGCCATTCGTTCAGCGGATCGGAAAGCCATCCGGCACTTTATGTTGTTAAGACTGTGTATTTATGAATGAGGTACTGACACTTACAAGAAAGCAATGCTGATGTAAGGGACAGAATTAATAAATCCAACAATCCAAGAGTTCTTGTCGCAGAGAGCAGCAGCCGCGGCTGATGTTGCACATTGCGGTCCTGAATCCAGAATGCCAAACCGTGCCGGAAAAGACAGATTGGCCCCATTGGAACCTGAAGGACATTAGTACGGAATTTTGACCATGAAAAACATAGCTCAACATAGGACAGGCAAGTTCGCAAGTTTGGACACCGATGTAAGCACTTGGACAAGTACGACTTTGTACAAATGCCAGAAGTGTCAAGCAATGATACTCAGCATTACACACTGATGAATCTTCAACGATGGTGGCAAGTCCAGCCCCCACACAGCATTGTCTTTCATATGATAACGAAACTTACCAGTCTGATCCCATCCTTGGATTGCGGCAGCAATACTATTCAAGATGATAGTGAAGTACAAGGTCTTTGGGTGCCGCCAGCGATGAGTCACCTCCATCAAGATATCAGCACGTTCGCTGTCTTCCAGCCCATCGACTTTATCTAGGTCGCGTGGGTTCTGGGCTAGCAGAGCACCTTTCTTGAGAAGTGGAAGAATATCCATTAGGTTATTATCGGTGGCGAATTGTTCGACATCGGCAAGAAGCTCCGCTTTAGAAACTCCAACGAGTGGATTGCGGATTCTATCACTCCTTAGTGACGATCGCTATGCAACGAATGGCCTTACCTACTCTCCAGACTCATTGCTAGTCAGTTCGTGAATGGATTGACGACGGCGAGCGTCATTGTTGAAGACCGAGTGCTTGCGTTCAGCTTCACCAGCCTTCTCGCTACAACATTATTAGTGTGAATTATCTCAAGAAAGACAGCTTCCCTTATTCACCCTCCAAGTTCCACCACCTTTTCGTGTTCTTCGGCCATTGTAGTAGTAATCGCTGAGCCGCTGCGAGGTGATGTTCGGCTTCGTTGTTGGTTTGAGGTTTGAAGAGAGGGTGAAGAGCCGGGGTCTGAATAGAGCATCATCAGCTAGAGCTTATTAGATCCGGGTTACTGCGAGTTCCAAGGAAGGCAAGGCGGGGTCACGACATCAAGCTCAGTGGTTGCATTCGAGTCTGCCCGCCGGGTCACACGACTTGTCTACGGACCCTTTTGATGGGTCTGTCCGACCTTGATCGCTAGTAGACAGCAAGAAAAGGCGAGGAAGTATGATTTCTCCTAGGGCGATTGGTGCCGCAAGCCCAGGACAGATGTACCCCATATTTTCTCTGGAAGATGCCCAGGCTCGCCAGGTTCAGCATTGTAAGCAAATAGCGAGCATGACTTGCTTATGGCCAAGCCTCTCAAGGACGCGACAAATGGTCTCGCAATAATTTACAGACAATATCCGCCCCGAAAACTGTCGATGGTCAGCCGAAGAAGCCAATTCGGCCTGCGCGACGGTTGGAATATCTGTGCCAGGCTCAACCTATAGTCTTTTGGAGGCGACCTCTTCCGTCACCACTGATCGCTGGCAGGATCTTGGCTTAGACATAAGCAAGTTGAAGCTTTGCATCCCGTCTCCCGTCTTCCCCGCATTGTCGAGATGTGCGCGCTACCATTAGTTGGCTCGCATGCTGAATCTGCTCGATGGCGGACACTCGCGATGGTGAGAATGAAGGAATACGATGCTGCAGAATGGCAGAGTCAGCCTACAAATCCAGACTGATCCAGAATTTGGATTTCATCCTTCATCTCAAGCATCCATTCTCTCCATCACACCATTGGTGGTGAGAATGAGACGCTATTGCTAGAGTTGTCTCCTATGCTCCCATATGGACCCGTATTCTTCGATTGAAGCCTACAGGCCGGGAAACCCAGGGGCGCCTCGCCATTTGTGGTCGACCGCAAGCGAGCTAGAGACGAGTGTACTGTGTATACCAGTCGGTCACACACATGGAGTGTAGACTCGTCGGTCACACATGGAGTGTATACCAGTCGGTCACACACATGGAGTGTATACCAGTCGGTCATACACATGGAGCGTATACCAGTCGGTCACACACATGGAGTATACTCGTCGGTCACACACATGGAGCGTATACCAGTCGGTCACACACATGGAGTATACTCGTCGGTCACACACATGGAGCGTATACCAGTCGGTCATACACATGGAGTGTATACCAGTCGGTCAAACACATGGAGTGTATACCAGTCGGTCATACACATGGAGCGTATACCAGTCGGTCATACACATGCCGTAGTCTTTGCCTTTGGTGCCATCAATCGATTCTCGTGAGATGGATGGACGTGATGATAGAGTTCTGAAGAGGAGGAGAAGCCTGAGAGCCTGAGGAGTTGTTGGTTTCCCACAGCAATTTCGGGGATGCTCCACTGTTTGCCTCTTCTCAACGGCGCAATCATCTCGCCGATCAATTGAACCACGACGCGTCGCGTCTTCATCTCAAGCTTCCATCTCTGTCATCTCTGTTCATCTTCCTGCCACTCCATCAGATACCGATCCGGACCCGCCGTCCAAGAGTTCGAATCGACACCGACTTCATCTTCACTGTAGTCTCGCTTCAGTCGCGCTTCACGACATTGCTGATACACCGAGACTTGCCCGTCTTTGCCTTCCAGGAAACATCACCGAGTCTTGGAACCCTCGACAACCAAGTGAAGCGCAGAGCAAGAGATCGGCTTCTAATCATTCTCAGCGCTCTGTACCAACCAAACTGTTCCATGATCCTGACTCTAGTTTGGTGAAACTGACAGCGAAACGCAGAGCATGCGGGTACCTCGTTCCTCCGCGCCACAACCAAAGACTTTGTAACGACATGAGCTATTTTTACGTCGCCGTCCAAATCCAAGATCGCTATCGCATCTTTGTGCTACTCTGATGCCATCGATGCGCTGATAGAGACATAAACCTGCACGTTTCTTCTTCGCATCGACGCTCCGCCCACGCAGGAATTGCTCATTCATAGCTTTCAGATCTCCCCCGTTCGACCTCAGAAAGTAGCGAGAGGATGTCTCCTGCAGCCCGAACACGACAAGCGCACCCTATGATGATCAAGTTGCCAAGATCTTGACCTGTTCCAAATAGAATCTTCTAACCTTTTTTTAGAACTGTCTACCAGAAAATGGCCTTCTCAGCCTCCAACATGTCAGATCAATCATTCCCTCTTTTTGTTTATTGCTTTTCGTTTACACGAGCAAGATCCTTCTCTAATTTTCAAGATCAAAGGCGCACTTCGAAATCCTTCTGGAATCATGGCGTTCATCTCGAACGCAAACAGAACTTCGATGCTACCCACTATTCATTTTGAATCTTTGAATATGCACCTCTACCTTTCTCTGTTCGAGAAACGAGGCGCTGCATATGATTAATGTTATCAAGTTTGGTGGGCTCGCTCCGCTGTCTGTTGTCGCCAACTGTAGAGAAACTGCTGTGCTTTGATTTCAAGCCTCAAAACTCTCCAACCCCATATATGCGACATTCTATACCTGATTTTAGCAACCAAATGACAGCTGCCTATGCGGAAACAGTTTGGCAGCATGGTAGCCATTGCCTGAACATAGAGCTTAGTGTAGAAACATTTTGATTGAGCATCACTCAAAAAGTCTGTGCTCGCGTCAGAGAAGGAATTCAGTCCCAAGAGGAAGAATTCTTGAGAGACAGTAGGCAGTTGGCCGTGGAAGATACTTTGTATAAGATGTCGACCCCGCAGCACTCATCCCAGTATCATCACCATCATCACAGCGCGGTCTTGATCGATCCGCTGTAGCACACGTTGAACACTACTTTCTTTAATCACCATCACTATCAATACATCTATTGTTCACAGACCTTTATCACCAACAATCATCCAGCTATCAACAGAGATATCACAAACGACAAGATGAAGTTCATCAATGTTGTTCTTAGCTCAACTTTAGCCACAATAATCCTCGCACATCCTGGCGCTGGGAAATGGAAAAAGACTCTTGCTGAGCTTCAACGTCGAACGGCGACACCCATTGACTCTCCGGAAGATTCAAACGAGCTTCTTGGTGACCTGCTTACTCCAGGCCCTACAACTCCAGTCGGAAAGGTTTGCAAAGACGACCTTTACTCAACCTACAATTACTAAGATCGACCAGCTTGTTGCAGACTTGCTCGTAGGGAAGGCAGACGCAATTAGCACTGAAATTATCACTGCCGCACCAGCGCCACTTGGGAGCGATGCATGCAAGAAAGACACATGCTGCATTTGGAAGTATGTCGCAGATGACATGCTTGCTCAGTTCAAGGGACAGTCTTCCAGATGCAACAACGCTGCTCGCGTGAGTCAAACTCTAGCACTACAATGGAATTCCGCTAACAGTGCGGATTGAAGGGCGCTATTCGACTCGGATTTCACGACGCCGCTGCCTGGCAGAAAGGAGCTGCTTACGGGGGCGCCGACGGCTCCATTCTTTTGACCGATGAGATTAATCGTCCAGTCAACAAAGGCCTGGAAGAGATCGCAGCATTGACCAAGACAATGTTTGTAGTCTCCTGGTTATGCTATAATTCACCAACTAATCATTGATCAGGTATGCCAAATACCAAACATATGGTATTTCCATGGCAGATTTCATTCAGATGAGCGCGACGGTCGCCACGGTCGCTTGCCCCTTGGGACCTCGCATCAGGTCTTTGTAAGTCTGATTCTGCATCATTATCCCGGCTTTGCGTGCGACCGTATTAATGCTTTCCATAGCGTCGGTCGCAAAGACAACCCCACTGCTGCCATCGAGAATCTTCTCCCGGACGTGAACGCCGATGCGGACAGTCTCATCAAACTTTTTGAGGACAAGACTATCAGAGCTCATGGACTGACCGCCCTCGTGGGTGCTCATACTACGAGTCAGCAACGATTCTTCAACCCTCAACGAGCTCAAGACCCGCAAGATTCTACACCGGGAGTCTGGGACGTTGCTGTCTACCCACAGACTCTTGACCCCAATGCGCCAAAACGTGTCCTAAAATTCCCATCCGATGTCAAGATTTCTGTTCATCCACGCACGGCTAGTGAATGGAAAGCTTTTGCTGATCCAACAACCGGTCAAGCACACTGGAACGACGACTACTCTAAGGAATACATTCGATTGTCCGTGCTTGGAGTCAACAATATCAACGACTTGACCGAATGCTCCAAAGTGCTTCCTCCTGCCATCACAGACTTCCAGCCACCAGACCAGAGCAACGTCGATATCTGGGCAAACGGTGGGTTCCAGAACCTCGGCTCCAAATTCGGTGAACTCATGGCTGGCGCATCATTGACGACCAATCAGACCTTGCCTCAACTGGGTATTGATCCTATGCAAGCTTGGTCTGGATTTGGCAGGGCGCCGCCTGGTCCTTCATCGGCTCAGCCAGGCAATTTTCCAGGTCAGGGTGCTGGACCACCAGCATCATTCCCAAGTGGTCGTCCTTCGCTACCAGCAAACGGCGGCGGCCGACCACAAGGCGGGGGAGGTCAGAATCGAGTTGGGCAAGCGCAGGTTGGAGCCTTCGGTCGGCCCTTCCGCAGGTTTTTGAGGCTGGTGAGAGACTCATGAGTGCTGGACTCCCTTCGTCTCTTCTGCTCCAAACTGATTATTCTTTTCTTCTCTGTTTATTGTTTTTCCTGTCTCGAAGGGATGATGTCGGGAAGTGAAGCAGACTGGTATCTTCTCTCTTTCAAGTCCTAACCCCACCAGGCTGGCTTTCTTCACGGTTGTTCCGCTCGGGTATTATTGTAATGTTAATAATCTATAATTGGATGTTTTAAAGAAGATCTGTGTACCAAGAAGTAAGTGGCTACCTTTGGCTTTGCAGATTCTCTGTTTGATATCGAAGTCAATTTTCTGGTAAGCTTTCGGAATCGTGTTGCTAGAAAGTTATCCAATATCTATCTTGGTTCGAAAGAGCTAATTTGAAGTTGGGGTGGTTTCGAGGGGTACTAGATCGATGGTGCTATTATGTCGGGTCGCTTTTCCTGCTGTGGAATTGTGGTACAGTACAAGGTCAAAGTGGGGCGACTTTAGGCAGATGTGTCGGGTAGTACCAAATCAGCTGACATTATTTCATAGCAATGCACCAATCTGTTCAGACAGGTCCAAGTTGTACAAAAAGGCGTCGAAGGCACCCGTTCCCCGCCCTATCAAATACTCATCAGAAGACCAAGGCAACCATCGTCAATCCGAACAACACGAGACAACCTCGATCCCCATGCCTTCATTCATCGATATACCGCAGGAGCTTCGCGATAGAATCATCGAGTTCGCCATCGACACTCGAATACTTGCCCCAAAAGATGTGGAGATCGCAGGTGATTACAGCGTGCTGAAGGATATCAAACATCGCTCCTGGTCCAAAGGAAATCACGTTATGTATCCCTCAACTCCATGCGCATCGGCGTGTCAGTCTCTCATGCTGGTCAACAAAAGTCTGAACCTGCAGACGCGTGCAGCGCTTGACCGACTCAGCCCAGTCTTTGAGTTGGACGTCATGCTCGTCCAAGAATACCAACTGTGGGCAACGTGGACTTCTTACGTGCCAGTCTTTGTCCTCAACGTTGAAAAAGTCCAAGTCTCTTTTCGAATCCTCCCAACAACTCAATATGGGCCGGGTGGCTACACGGGCTTTCAGCCAAGTGATGGAGCGCCCCCAGCTCTTTTCTGGCAGCTGTACGCCTTGTTCGAACGCTCGCTGCGATGTGGTCCCACTACCACTCCAATACAGGAAGAGAAAGGATTCCGAGCAATTCAGACTCTAGTCCTGGACGTTATCACTCCAACCGGCATCACCGACGAACAATACGACTTACGAATGCCGCGCCGCTCCGGCAGACAACCAATGGAGAGTGAGGAAGAGGGGAAAATCATTCACGTTCAACAACCTCAGAACTGGCTAAGATTTATCAGGTCCGGCATGAATGTTTTGTTGGGGTTATATCGTGATGCCTTGCCCATGGGCTGTATCCTGTACGAAAGAGTGGGCAAGATCCAATTCAGTCTCGATGAGGAGGTAAAATGGACGATGGATTTAGCCGAAGCGCTTTCCAAAATGGAGTACTCCACTCAAGCAGACGACCGATATCCAAAATCACGAGAGCGGTGGTGCAAGACGCTTAGCAATGTTTACAAGAAGAGGGAAGCGGCGGGTTTGCCATGTATACCGATTGCAGAGCTTGCGAAGAAGGACGAGGAGCCTTAATGGGCTGATTGTTTCCTGAATAGGGAGGGGATATCGACCAAGTCTTGGAATAGCCTGAGATCCAACATGATCAATATCGGGTTCGTTGAGAGTGCGTGTTCTCGCTTATGGTACGTCATTCGACAGCAAGTGCACAATTTTCCCTAGCGATATTCTAGTTCTAGGTTGCCAGTATTTGCTATTACTATGAGTATAGTCGATACGTTCTGGTAAAACGAAGTATATTCGAATATCCTCCTTTAAAGTATGTATCTCTTACGCGCGGCACTTCAAGTTTCGATCTAGGGTTGAAATAATCGTTTTTGAGCTATGTGCTATATAAGTTGAGTGGAGAAATAAAATGGTCTAATACTTCCGTTATTGCGCCTTGATTTCTGGTACTAATACTCCCCGTTGAATAAGAGTGGGATAATCTATGTTTTATACTTACTAACAAAACATTGAAATTGATATTGAATTAAGATCCATCCTTTGAATTCTAAATTACGGTTTCCTCTAGGACGGCGGTTATATACTATTACCTTTGAGCTGGCGAGGCTGAGAAATATCACGTGACTCAAGGGCTGTAATTTTTACCACTGAGTTCATCACAGGTTTAATGGGATTTCTGCAAAATAAGAATCATAAAGTCCAACAGTGCTCAAGGTACAAGATCTAGGATAGAATATTCACGGCAACCGACACGTGCATAGAGGCGCAGCACCTAATCGGTCCTTCAACTTTTATCTCAGCCCTCTTCCTCATCAACAAAGAAAGCGACAACATCCATCAGATCATCACTTTATATCAATCAATCCAATTCGATCTCATCCAGTATTTCCTGATAACTCCACAGTCATGACTGACACCGATGGCACGTCGCTCTCCAAGCGTCTCTCCGGCCTGAATCCGTTCTCCAAAACACGACGCCAAGCCGATGACGACGATCTTGGAGAGCAATTGGGCTCTGCCAGTGTAGCAGGAGGTGGGCACGTTGCTCGAGAGACAGAACTAACGAAGAACCAGCTTCGTGTCAGCCCAGCTTTGAAATACTTTCTAGCAGATAAAGGCATTCTGTCGCGAGAGAGCTCTGGGAAATACTCAGACGAATCGACGGCTGCTTTGCAGAAACTGCTTGACGCTCCGCATATTCGGGTACCGGCACACCTGACTGATAGATCACATCCGCTACCTGAGTACTTCATTAGCTCAAGCCATAATACCTACTTGATGGCTCATCAGCTTTACGGAGTTTCGGAAGCAGTTGCTTACGAGAGAGCATTGACGACTGGCTCTCGCTGTGTAGAAATTGATGCCTGGGATGACGAAGACAACCCGGAAGAGCCAAAAGTGACGCATGGCTACACTTTGGTCTCTCACATCTCTTTCCGAGCTGTTTGCGAGGTCATTCGCGATGTAGTGGACAAGGAGGCCAGCGCAGAAACCAATCTGCAAGGGTATCGATCTGCACCAATTTTCCTGTCACTCGAAAATCATTGTGGTGCTCAAGGTCAATTACGACTTGTCCAGATTATGGAAGAGATTTGGGGCGACCGAATGTTGAGTAAAGCTGTCGTCCGAAAAGGTCACGAAGAGCAGGATGGCGGGGCACATGTTTCCCTCGATGACCTTGGTTCGAAGATCGTGGTCATTGTAGAGTTCCATCTACCCGAGACCGAAAGCAGTCCAGATCTTGATGATACAAGCTCAAGTGACGAGGAGAGTGAGAAAGAAAAGCAGGAACGACTTGACTATAATGAGCAGAAAAAGGCTGCACCATCCATCATTATTCCCGAGCTCGCCGCAATCGGGGTCTACGCGCAGTCAGTAAAGCCACGGAACAACTCGTGGTTCGAACAAGTCTTAGAGGACGCTCCTCACCACCATCTCATCAATGTTTCGGAGGTCGGATTGGGCGCTCACTTGCCAGCATCGAGCGAGAAGATCGCTCGTCACAATGCGCACCATCTTATGCGTGTTTTCCCCAAGGGCACTCGCATCTCGTCCAAGAACCTTCAGCCCGTTCCTTTCTGGGGACTTGGTGCACAGATTTGCGCATTAAACTGGCAGACGTTTGGTGCCAGCATGCAGCTCAACGAAGCCTTGTTCAACGGATCTGATGGATACGTCCTCAAGCCGGCGGCTCTCCGGGCCGGCGGCGATGGCAAACTCACCACAGGGAGAAAGAAGAGATTGCGACTCCACGTTGCAGGCGCCTCAGATATGCCTGTGCCTCCTGGCCGCGAAGCAGACGACCTCAAGCCATACGTTACCTGCTCTCTCATCCATCCAGATGACCTGAGAAACACACCTCCAAAGCGGAAGACAGCAGCTTACAAGCACCATAAGTTCGATTTGCTTCGTAAAGGCGACATCAAAAACTCTGCAGCCGTCGACCCGATTTGGGATGAACTGTTGGAATGGGAATATGAAGACAATGAGCTTGTGTTCTTGAGAATACTGATCAAAAGTGACGACAAATTTGCAGCGAATCCGAAGTTGGTCGTTACCGCGGTGAGAATCCTGTACGCGGTCAAGGGATGGACGTTTATTCGTATGCTTGATTTGAGTGGGCAGGAGACGACTTGTACGCTTTTGGTCAAGTTTGAGATTGAGGACGCTTGAAAGAGATTTGGGTCTCGTTGATTCGGAACGTTGGGATGGATGGATGATGAGGAAATGTAGTAATGAATAATAAAAGAAGATGGGATCAGCGAGTTGGCCTTCGCTTTTCAGAGCTTACTCACTATACGCGTTATTATACAACGTTAATGGTGACGCTAATGTATAAATCTACCCCCTAACCCTCCTATGAGTATCTATTATAAGCTATGCCTATTCCGCTCCGAAGCTAATATCGGTATACATGACCCTTACCATGACTTATTAAGTATCCCCAAACCCGTGGCTACGGTTATCAACTATATTGGCGGTAAAGCTTTGTCTCATCGCGATTTTTAGAGTATATTTTTCTTGAGGTAAGTAACTCCCATGGATTACTTTCTCTTAGAAATCGGCGTAGAGTGATGTGGACTATATCATTGTATGATGGTTGTTTGAGTGGATAGGGAAATGGTGTTTTGTTGATACGGGGGAATAGGATATAAGATGCATGTAGGATGAGTATAAGATGAATATAAGATAAATGTAAGAGAAATACGCGATAGGATAGTGGTCTAGAGGATCGTCCTTCGTTATCGATAAGAGCAATCTGGCAAGAAGTTATAATACTTTCACTCGATTTGATATCCGAGTATCACGTTAAGAAAGCGGGTTACTGTCAGCGGAAAATTCATTTTTTCGGAAAAGGGATAGATATTGAATAAGGTTACGAGGCACGTTTATTGGGATTTAAGATTTGAAGAGTCGATGCGGAGGTTGTTGATTTTAGAACTATTATAATTAAGCTATAAGAAATGTATATACGTTCGAATAAGTAGAAAGGATAAAAGCCGTATATAAACTTTAGCTTTTAGAAATAGATCAATAAACTATTTATCCTTACGATAGATTAAGCGCGATATTCCCTTGACTTCGAGCTTAAGGAACCTATAGATCTAATCGTAGTATTTACGATACTTGTAGCGACCCAAATATTTAGTACAAGCTAGCCGCTATGAAGAATCGATATGGAAGGTAGTACAGTTGAGAAGAATTTTCAGCTGTGGTGGAACCGTATCAGGACATATCGCAGGGCTGTGGTACGACTGTGCCGCAAAGAAGCTTCTATCGAAGGTTGAAACATCGATGGGAATCAAGTAGCTACAGGTTTGGTGTTGCCATCTCAGAGAATATGTGCGTTGTTTCTCTATCAACTTCGTGTTGAATTCAGATTGACAAATATACATGTTCACGTAGTGTTCTCTCAGCCGCAGCGCAGCGTAGAACATCGTACGGAATAGTACTCGGTTACGCTGGCCAACAAATACTTAGGTCGGAATCACCGGTGCTTTCAACACAGGATGTATGGTGTTATTTGTTCAGAAGTGCCAGGCAGACTCGGCTAATCGGTATAAGAAAACAACGGAAGTGGTATATCTGAGTAGACTAGAATAAGTATACTCAAATGTCCCGAGGCAGATTTATGAGTGGAAGAAAGACGTAGCCGGTATTTTTTATCGTTAAGAGTCAGGATCTGTGAGTATACTTATTCTAGCCGATCTAGAATCAGAAAATTTAAGTAGACTCAAAAATCCCATTTCTTGATGCCACTTTTCTCTCACAAGGATAGCTCGGCCTCGGGTACGACCGATACTAGGGAGGTAAAACCTTGTTAGCGGGAAGATCTTCAGACGAAGCGTACCACGGATTCTCCCAGACGATGTTCTTTGGCCATTCCAGAGTCGGGCTTGTTCTTTCGGGATGCTGAATCGCGAGAATGTTCAATTCAACTCAACGTTGAGGAAACGGAGGTCGCCGACGAGACGACAAGAGAAGCGGAACGACATGTGAAGGCAGAACTGCGAGATGGAGTAAGAGAAATGCTAGCTGTTGCAAGGAGGTGGATCCTATTACTCGATGTACCAAGATGGGCTGAGCAGGTTTGTTTGCGGTCGCGATCTCGGCGCTCGGAATAGAAATTTGGAGTGAAAATTCGATCTTTTCTCTTCTTGTGTCGGAGGAAGTCCTTCCAGCAAACGACGCAGAAGTCGCCATGTGGGCAAGGAGTATAGATGGGGGCCCCTGGCCCCTCTCTCCGACCATGGAGGCTAATATTGCACGATCCGACCCACAGAAGCTGTATGGACGCGCCAAGATGCTTGTTAGTCACAGATATCTGTTTTCGGCCTCGAGCTTCCCAAGCAAGGAACGAGATGTGTGAGTCCCTTTATAAAACGCTTCAGCGGCGACAGTGAGACCGACTCAGGTGTCTGATGCAACCGCGGAGATGCAGAAGAAGGGCAGCCTCGGACGATAAATCTTACGCAACGAACTGCTCTCGTTCGTCGCTGGTGTTTTGCGGGGAAGGCGTGTGCAGAATCTTCTATCACATATGGTATGGAATACTTCTAGCGAACTTCTCGGTGGTCAATGCAACGGTCACGAGAGGCAAAACGGCGCCGCCTTGAGCTGCTGAGATGGCCACCAAAGAGCAACGAATGATGAAACAAGACTGGAAGGACTGGAAGGATATGCAAGGAGTGATGATGAACAGAGGGCCCGATTCTCTCACCAAAACATGGAAGCGGGTGCGGATAGTCATGATCAGAAAGCAGGAGGACTGACAGCTGGTTCAGTACTCAGTACTCCAGGTGGCATCCGTGTGATTTCCAGAGGCATAGGCCTGTCAGCGGCCCAAGAAGTCGGGTTTGCCTCCTGCAAGTGGCCAGTCAACGGGCAGCTGGCACCGAAAGTAGCAGACCAAGCATTACGCGACTCTACCCAGTGATGGTGTATACTAACGCACTCCGCAATCTGCCTAGCCAAGAGTTGTTATTACTTAACAGCCTTCGTGACTGTCCATTAGCAATTTGCAACGCGACGCTGAGTACCAGGGGGGGAAAATCTGCATATACTCGTGGCCTAGTCCTCTGCGTCTCTTCCTATATATCAAATTGCTCCCTTGATTTCTTCGCTCTTTGTATTCTCGTCAAGCCTTCATTATCATATCATTGACAAGCCACACAACCTCAGTCTTGACCAATCGGCCCAAATCACAAGCCACGCTGGGAGTACACCGTGACCGTGACCGTGACCGCCAAAGACGCCCTTATTTTCATCGCCTAAGGATTTTGCCATGCCTTTCCTGGAGTTCGTCAGGCGCTCTTCGTCCTCCACCAAATCTGCTGCACAAACTCAACTCATCAAGCAACAATTGCAGAAGGCTTCTTCAAACGGCCCAAGCAGTGTATCTCTTAAATCTGGGGATCTCAAAAATCATTCGGCTGCTACCTCCACCATGGATGCGCTCAAACGCGGCGGCATTGCGGCCGGCCACAAGCTACTTTCAAGTTCTGAACGAAGATCCAGCCATGGCAGTCCCAAGATGGAGGCACACAAGTCTGCGAAGCTCGAAATGGCCGTCGAATCGCCACCTCTCGTACGCACCATCACACTTTCTGTATAAACCATACTGATCGATTCTCAGGTGTCCTACAATACTCCTGCAAACTCATCCGGCGCACTCTTTTCATCACAGCTGCTTCTCGACGTGATCGAATCCGAAATCACCGTGCAGTCTTTTGACGTCGAGCTTTTGTGCGTCGTCTTCGTCAAAAAGCCAGTTCACCAACATTGCCCGGATTGTGCTTCCAAAACCACGAGCTTGAAAAAGCTGCAGTTTGTCCCCGAGCCACTGCCCTTGAAAAAGGGCATGCACAAGTTCCCCTTTAGCTATCTATTCCCTGGGCATTTGCCAGCAACCACGAAATCTGGTTTGGTAAATTTGGAGTACAAGTTCAACGGCGTTGTTACCACATCGACCGGCGAGAAAATCAGGTTCACCAAGGACATACATTTAGGCCGCTCTGTACTACCTGGAAATGACAAAGAATCTGTCCGAGTGTTTCCACCTACGAATCTTACCGCAAGGGTGAATCTCAACCCCTGCGTACATCCGATCGGCGAGTTCCAAGTTTCACTTCGTCTATCTGGCATCACGTCCAAAACCCCCGACTCGATCGTGAGATGGCGACTTCGAAAGCTCAATTGGCGCATCGAGGAGACTCAAAGCATGGTGTCGCCGGCTTGCGCAAAGCACTCTGGCAAATTGGGCGGTGAAGGAAAGGGAATTCAACATGAAGATACTCGCACTATTGGAGAAGCCAACATTGATTACAACAGAACGCCCTGGAAATCTGATTTTGACGCTGGCGAGGTGGATGCCGAGTTCATGTGTCACATCAACCCTTCAAAGTCACCTGTGTGCGATGTTGAGGCTCCCAATGGTCTCAAAGTCAGCCACAACCTGGTCATCGAAATGGTTGTCGCGGAGGACTGGTCACCCAAGGGAAAACCAACCCAAGTCACACCAACTGGATCTGCTCGCATTTTACGAACGCAGTTTCACCTCATGCTCACCGAACGACCTGGAATGGGCGTCGCATGGGATGAAGAGCAGCCTCCCGTATATGAAGACGTCCCAGCTTCGCCACCACACTATCCGAACCATGGCATGACCGACGTTGATCTTGCAAGAATCGGAGGCGAGTTGGAGGAATTGCATCTCGATCCACATACCAACCATTTGAGTCACACTGTTGCCGGACCTTCATCTGGACTGCGGTCCAGCTTCATCCGATCTGCAAGTGCAGGATCAAACTCCTCTGCCGAGCTGCCCTCTTACTCTCGCAATCGACCTGTTCTCGATGTCGACGACTTGCTCTCGAGTCCTCCAGATACAAGACGCGAATCTAGAACTGTAGAGTCAGACGAAGACGTTGAAGTTGTGGAGGCTCAGCCGATCCATCGATAAGCACTCATCTTTCTATTTCCTATGTACGCGACGAATTCATTTCGAGTCACGCCAGGAGCAGGGTGGGACTTTGACGACGATATACCCACTGCATTGATGATTGTACTATACCCTACCGCCGTCAATGGCGAGGCCTCTGTGCTATCACGTTTGGTAAAAAGGAGTTCTTGGGGGTTTCTTGGATGCAATTTTTTTTTTACTCTGGGTGGCATTTTGGAATCATTTAAGTATGATTAGATTCAAAAGAATGATTCCAAAGAAAACGTGTCTGTTGTGATGTGCATGCGATGAGCGTCGCTTGAATTTGATCCCGCCTTGATCCTACACGTGCCGTGCCTCATTTGCTTCGACCCTACCCTAGTCACCCTACCCCGGCCTGGTCAATGAGCTCCTCACCATCTTAGAAGTCCCGCTCCAAACAACAACAACGACGATTCCAAACCAACCACGACACAAAACCTCATATCCCACTGCATACCTCCGACATGGCCTCCCGCAAGAAAGTCCTCCTCAAGATCATCGTACGTCACCTTTCAAACCAGGCCAGAGCTTATCGCAAAGCTCCAAAGTTGTCCATAGCTTTCACAGCAACATCCAACTACCTCACGAGTTATCACGATACTGACCGCTATGATAGATTCTCGGCGATTCCGGTGTCGGAAAGACAAGTTTGATGAACCAGTACGTCAACAAGAAGTTCAGTGCCTCGTACAAAGCAACGATAGGCGCCGACTTCCTTACCAAAGAAGTCCTCGTCGACGACCGACTAGTTACCATGCAGGTCCGTAGTAATTCACTGCTTCAAGGCGCATACTCTACATGAATGACAAAGGCTAAATTGGCAGAATAGATCTGGGATACGGCAGGGCAAGAACGTTTCCAGAGTTTGGGCGTCGCATTTTACAGAGGCGCAGACTGCTGTGTGCTGGTGTACGATGTGAATAACTCCAAGAGTTTTGAGACGCTGGACAGTTGGAGGGATGAATTTCTGATACAGGCGAGCCCAATGGATCCTGAAACATTTCCATTCGTATGGGACACTCCTTCGATATCTTGAGAGGGATGAGGCTGATTGGCATACAGGTCGTGATAGGCAATAAGATCGATGTGGAGGAGAGCAAGAGAGTGGTGAGTTCAAGTATGACATTGTACGTATGATGATATACTGACGCGCATAGATCTCGACGAAACGCGCGCAATCCTTCTGCCAGTCGAAGGGCGGAATACCTTACTTCGAGACCAGTGCAAAGGAAGCGATCAACGTGGAGCAGGCATTTGAGGGTAACCACATCTAATTCTCACATTTCCAACCATGCTAAAGGCTAACTGTTTTGGAAGTAATTGCACGTCAAGCCCTCGCACAAGAAGAAGCTGGAGACTTCAACAACGACTTCCCCGAACCTATCACCATCCGACCCCAAGACGACCAAGGCGGATGCGCTTGCTAGAACTGGATGATGGTACAGGACCGATTCGTTTGGATAGGCACAGTCGACTGCGGAATTTGAGGTTGGAACAGGATGTGGTTTGTTTTACAGGCATAATACGGGCGTTCAGGTTATACTTATAGCATTGCTGCGCTCGGGGTAGCGGGATCATACTTTCATTGGTGTTGGATGCGTGCTGTTATTCACTCTTGTTGTAGAGCGTACAATGACCGCTCTGAGTGACGCTATACACTATGTATACTTTAATCATTCACACAAGCTGCCGAACGAAGTGATGGGTTCCTCATTCTGGGCCACCTCACTCTCAGCCAGCCCTGGAGAATCACTCACGCACGCCCATTACCCCTCTCAGACGTCCATAATCTCTATTGGCATTTCCTAGCCCGACTGTCTTGAAAGTCATGGTAGTGTCAAACGCCTAGAGTCGTATACCTCCCAATTCCCAAAAGCACCTGCTTGATATGCCAAGAAGGCTGTACTTGCTCCTTTGGGAATGGTCTTTGTTATGCGAGATTGAGACTCCTAGAATGAGGGGAAAGATCGATGAAGCATACTAGTAGTGAAAGACGTTTGTACCACTATAGGAGCTTATAGGTAATTGTTGTTATTTACATCAGTCTCTGTTCAGGAACAAAGGTAACCTGATTAATCATCTTTATTGTGAGCCTCAATGCAGACGTCGTGCTGATGTCTAAGATATCCCTGTTAATTCCAGAGGTTGTACCCCAATCACGCGAGACGTGTTCGTGATTAGATACCGTGGACAGATACGAACGGCAACTTCCCTCCTCGACGGGCTTTCCCCATTCCTCAACAATACTACTGACAGTCAAATCACGCTGAGCGACGTCGGCTTTTGCTCCTACCTCACGCGCTGGTTTTAGGCTTCGCTGGCCGGAGATCTGAATCGCTGTTTCTTTATCTTTCTTTATCTAACCGCGTTGCTTGTCTCTCCCTCTGTTATCTACCTAGACTTTTCATGATACCACTACTCAGTTACTTATTATTGTCGCCCTTTGCCTCTGTGCGGCCTTGAATACAACGATCCTCCCTCTGCCTGTCCATCCTCAACAACTCCGACTATACAAAGTAACAATGACATCCACGCACCCCCCACACGAACAAGAAGCAGACATGCAACCGTACATCCACCCTCCTCTTACGTCGAGGTGGAGAGCGAGTATTACGAGTTTCAGGAATGATTTTATGGATAAAGAGGGGAGCCAGTGGGAGAGGAGTCCGTGGAGACATACGTTGGGGATTGTGCTGTTGCTTTTTACCGTGGTTATGTGGACGACTAGTAATTTTTTGGCGAGTGTGAGTTTGTGAAGTTCTTTACTCCGTTGGGGTTTTGGGGAAAGGTTGGGGAGGGGAGGAGGTGAATGAGGGTGGAGCGTGGAGGGAGTGGATACATGAGGAGGAACATGAAGAGGGTGGGATGATAGTGGAGCAGACTGCTGACACCTAATCCAGACAATGTTTGCGGACAATACCTACTCGAAACCTTACTTCGTTACCTATGTCAATTCGTCCTTCTTCTGCATACCATTTATACCGATTGCGATACACGCCTTTTACAAAAATCCTAGCGAGTTGAGGAAGCTGAAGAGTTTCCTACCAGATAGGATAACAGGATACTCAAAGGTTCCTACAGCGGAAGTGCACGAAGAGGAGGATTCAATATCGAAACCATGGCCAGATGAGGGACACAGGCTCCTACGAGCTGACGGCTCATCCTCTCCTACCAATTTCCACGATGACCCAATGAGCTCCTCCCAGGTTCTCAGTCTAGCAGCAGACGATTCAGAAAAGCTGGGGTTGGCAGAAACAGCCAAATTGAGCGTGGAATTCTCCTTCCTCTGGTTCGCAGCGAATTACTTTGTTTCTGCTTGTTTGGAATATACTACGGTTTCTTCGGCGACGATACTTACGTCGACGAGCTCGATATGGACACTTCTTATTGGGACACTTTGGGGTGTGGAACACTTCACCATTAAGAAGTTTTTGGGTGTGCTTGTTTCACTTGCTGGCATTGTTCTCATATCATCAGTTGATATGAGTGGAGAGACGGATAAGAATCGAGGATCTTTCCCTCATAAGACTATGAAGGAGATTGCAGTTGGAGATGTCATGGCATTTATCAGTGCCGTTCTCTACGGATTATATGCCGTGGTTATGAAGAAGAGAATCGGCGATGAGTCGAGGGTGAATATGCCCGTCTTCTTTGGACTGGTGGGATTCTTCAACGTACTATTCATGTGGCCTGGGTTCTTCATCTTACACTTCACGGGAATCGAACAATTCCAACTTCCCCCTAGTGGAAGAGTCGTCACGATTCTGCTTGTAAGTCCCCCACCCCTTCTCTTATCCACCTATCCACGCACAAACTAACATATTGTTTACAACAGACCAACTCCACCTCCTCTTTACTCTCTGATTTCGCCTGGGCATACGCAATGCTCCTCACCTCCCCTCTCATCGTCACCGTCGGTCTCTCCCTCACCATTCCCCTCAGTCTGGTTGTGCAAATGGTTCTGCACGGACAGTATGCATCGCTTATTTACTGGTTCGGGGCTGCGCTCATTGTGGCGAGTTTCTTGTTTGTCAATCATGAAGAGGTCAAGGACGAGGAGTTGATGGCTAGTGGATTACTTGGGGAGAGCGGTTATGGCGGGAGTTTTGAGGCGAGGTAAGTTTCAAGGAAATGGGGGGGGGGGGGGGGGGGGGGGGGGGGG